>OY856409.1:1782606952-1783206952 GCA_963693085.1 Alisma plantago-aquatica
AGGGTTGACCAACCCACCTCACTAATCTATCGAATAGAAACACATCATATGTGATGCATAATATCTAGTAGGCCAACCCACCGACATGGTCGCCCGAATAATGTGGCAGACATGCATTGAACACATAGATGCCAACCAAACTTGAGTGGAAAAGCCATACAAATAAAGGAAAATAAGACCTAAATTTTAAGGGCGTCCGCACTAAGTGAAGAGCCATATCTTGGTGTAATAAGATAGAGAGGAAAGGGGAACGGGGTACTCTTCATAAATATCTTTAGACCCATTATTGTTGGAGTAGATAGATGTAGTCAGAGACCTCTAGTGACTCTCTTCTTCTTCTTTAGTGACATATCTTCTTCTATCCTTTCTTGTATTTTTGCTTTTGCTATGGATATGAGCAAGTAGACTCCCTCGCTGGGGCATGGGGAGTTTCCTCATCACCCATACTTTATTTAGTTGTTATCAAACTCTGTATTTTTAGTTTAATAGATTGTGCTACATTCATTTCCTTGCTTTCTTGTTGAATTGATCATTCAATTAGCATGTTTGATATAATATGGAGCGTAGAGACCACAAACTTAGGGTTAGATCCTCAAATGAATGTATATGATTCTGGATCCAATCATAGAATGAATTCCATAGGATGATCGAGTCGTGATTAGAGGGTAACAAGACTTCAAGCCCATGGGAATGGTGCAACTTGTGTTCCAAAAGGGGACAAGTTCACTTGATCCTGGTCTAATTAGCTGTGAGCTACTAAGTTGTACCTATTAAGATGAGTACATAGGTGCATGATGGTAGTGAAATATAAAAGTCCCAGTGTTCTTTAATCATTGTTATCATCCCTTATCTTAATCTTTTTCTTTCATTGCCATATTTAATTCAATCTTTAGTTTATAATCACTCTCAACAATCAGCTTTTAAATAATGTTAAAAAAACTAGTTCTAAGGCGATTTCTTAAATAAATTTTCTCTTGGGTTTGGTCCTTATGTATAATACAATTGATCCATCCACTTACAGGAAAGTGCCATTGCATTGTGAAAAAAGTTCAAAACCTAGCATAATCTATCTTATGGAATTTGTTTGTGCAATAAAACTCACATCAAATTTTGGTGCTATTGTCATGATTGAATCTAGGTCACCCACGTGACAAACGGGAATGCATACCACTGTACTACAATGACAATGTCATGGTTAACAATGCCCAAACACAAGAAGAAGAATGGAAGATGGAAGATCTGAATTCCATCCACAGCATTCCGGGACAAGGCTACCACAACCTGAACCAAGCTAGAATCCATCTCGATTTCTAATATGGTAATCTAGTAGGAGTAGAGAATGCATCATAGTAGAGGCCACCTCAGGTTAATAACTAAGGTTGTGGTCCCCCTGGAGTTCTAATACAATTGATAACAAAACTTTAGTAACCACAACTACATGGGAAAATTCTAGAATCATGGGTACAACCAAGGGCATCCATTTAAGAATCCAAATCAAGTACCCCAAATTCAATATACAACTAGTCTAGTCTCTAATGATGACACATTTTTTGTTGTTGAATTGATTCTTTAATCTCAACGATCCATGATTGCCAAATAGATTGTGCTTTCAAATCAACAGATTTACCAAAACTACATTGACTCTCAGTTGACCCATCTTTCTTGCCTCTCTATGCTCTCCCACATGCACCTTTACTAAGCATCTTGGGAACATTCCCAAGCATCCCGAGAAGGTAAAGGTCATTTATACACTTTCAAGCAATGTGTATGCGACCCTCTCTAATGACACCGACCACCTTTCCTATTGATTTTGACAATGATGATGTAGTGATGGTTGAGAAGGAGTAGATACAAGATGCAGCTATTGACGTATATGCAGGTGAGGCTACCAGTGTTGAGAAACCATGGGTTGATTCTATTGAGCTAAACATGCCATTTACATGCCAAAAAATCCTTACCAAGTATGTCTTAAGTAAACAAAGATGTATGCAAGATTCATGAAATTCAAGGAAGCTATGAAGAAGCTTCATGTGGACATCCCCTTCTTGGATGCCCCTTTTGAGATTCTAGCATTGTCAAAATATATAAAGACCCATTGAGGGGTACTGAAATAGTGAATTTGGTGAGGAAAACTTCAGACATCATTCTCAATAAAATGTCCACGAAGCATGAGGATCTTAGTTCCTTTGGGATCAACTGCTACCTCAAATATAACGCATATAGAAAGGGGTTAGCATACTTGGTTGCTAGTTTCTCAATTATGTTGTACAATTTATGCCTACTATTGGGATTCTTTGAGATTCTCCCAACTACCATGATGATCTAGTTTGCAGATTCCTCTACGACAAAGACCATGGATATCACAACGGATGTTTGTGTGAAGGTTGGCAAGGATGCTGACGTCCCTTGTGACTTTGTGGTTATGGAAATCAGGGAGGACTCTAGTATCCTCTCATCTTTGCCCCCCTATTCATAGATATATCCTAAGTCTTGATTGATGTAGAGGTGGGAACCATTCTTCTAAGTTTAAGAAGACAAGCCCTTGAGTTAAGGATTTAACAGCTTGAAAGGCCCTAGCATTCATGAGGAAGTCTTCTTGCGTGATTGTGTTGGCAAGCCATCTTTTTTTTGAAGTTGTTGTTGGCAAGCCATCTTATATCATACAAGACAACAAAGTAACTAAAGACCAGTTGTAAACAACCGTCGTCATCCCTGAAGATTCACATTTTTATGATGAGCAGGACAATTAATCTTGGATCCACTTGGACACTAGTGCATCTTTCCTGACCTTTATTTTACACCTAAATCAATTGAGTTTTGATTAGATTCTCACGTCAAGGCTCAAACAGACTTGGTATCTTTTGATATTTACAATGGGCCTAAACTAACACACCCAATTAGACTAACACACTAACTCACAAGCGTAGTGGGTCATGTTATAGTATATGCAAGTGACAAGATTAGGGTCAATCCATAGGTAGATAGGGGGAAAAGAGCTTGGTTAGAGTATCTAAGTTCCTAAATATGAGTCTAGGGTTTAAGGGTTTGATTGGGGATTTGTTTGTTAAACAAAGTTGGACAAGCAAGTAATGAAAAGGGGGGCAAGAAAAACCTAAGTTAACCCTAGACTAGTTAAGTTCTAATTAGTAATAAAGACAACTAAGCAAGAAAGGGAAAAATCTATAATAGAGAAGTAAAGAAAGATCTAACTAGCATCTTAGAAGTGACAACTAGTTAAACTAGGAAATAAACTACTCTAGACTAACAATTAGAAAACTAGGACAAGAAAAGAGCTAAATTAACACTAGGTAAGCAAATCAAGCATGGAGGTGGCACTAACTACTATAGCAGTATTCAATCTACTAAGAACAAGGCAATTAGCTGAGAAGCAATTGAAGCAAGTAACTAAAAAAGCATGAACTGACAAGAGCAAATTAGGGTTTTAAGCAAGTTATGGAGATGGGGGCCGTGTTGGAGATGCTACTAGGATTCTAGTCAGTGGGAAGGTATAACATGCAAAAGCTATACATTCGTTCTAGATTGACAAACCAAACAACTAGAGAAATGCTATGGAATCACCCTAAGTTATTAGTGGGCATGGGTGGTATAGGGTGTGTGAAGGGGAACTACACCCTTGCACACCCTATCCAACCTTACGAGGCACAATTGAACTACAGTTAGGTGATATTACATTAGGATTTGGCTCACCTAGGTTTCTAGAGTGGGGGTCCTTTGGGCAATTGGAAGCCAAAGGTAGGAATGGATAATGGAGGTGAGGGTGTTTCACCTCACATCACTCACTTTCTAGCTTTTGGAAAACTCCTAGGCAATTGCAGTGAGCACTCCTATGCTAGCTACTTAGATCTCACACCTAGGAGTAAGATAAGGGATATATGTGTGAGAATATGGGGTTCTAGATAGGGATCCACTAGTTGAACCTAGAAGCAAATCCTAAAATAGCTTGACATATGCCATTTTCTCCTAGATCTAGGTGGCTTCAAGCATAAAACAACAAGCAAATTATGTTTTCAAGAACAAGCCACAAGAAGAATCATGGTAAATAAGATAGAAGTAGAAGGCAATCATCATAGAATGAAAATATGTTCATTACAAGTAATTTTCCCCAATGGTATCAACGTAACATTTTTACCCCCAAATAGGCCATCTAGAGGGGTTTAGCTACTCATAGTACAAAAATAAGCAAAAGAAGTAGTAGAAGAAGAAGGAATAGCCATGGAGTTCATGGAAGATCTCTTCTCCTTCACCTCCTAGCTACTGGAGCTTGATCTTCTTCCTCCAAGGTGGATGGATGTCATGGAAATGTGAGGTTTTGTGGTCAAAATCCTAGAAAACTAGGGTTTTAAAGCAAGGGAAGGTGGAAATGGAGTGGAGACATATGGGAGTCGGTAAGAGCTCCTTGAATGCTCAAGGTAGGTGGAAATGAATGCTAGGGGAGTGTAATATCATGCTACATCCACCACCTAGGTATATATTGGTGGTAGGGAAGCACTAGGTTAAGTGGGGCACAATGGAAAAAACAATGTAGAATAGATAAGGCTTTGGGTGGCAACATGACTCTGGTGGGTAGAGAGTGGAATGATCATGATGAGGAAATGGAAAATGCCAGGTTGAAACTGGGAAAATGGAGGTTGGAAGCACAGTCGTGTTGGGAAGCACGACTATGGTGGGGGCAAGGTAGAACAGACATGCTGGGTAGCACAGACATGGTGGGTAAGGTATGGACTTGACCATTTTCTTTGGTACGGTCATGCTGGCTAGAATGATCATGGTGCTGAAGTTATTGAAGTTTGTCAAATTTTGGAATTCAACTTGTGATTTTGATGTTGGAAGGTCGTTCGTGTCACCATGGCTGTACAGGCCCTTTACATGCACTTTGAGCTTCATTCCTTGAGATCCATGGACACCTTTGCTTTAGCTTGACCCTTGGCCACTAGGGTTAGGTTTGGGGAGCTTTGGGGCCTTCATTGAACCCCTCCATGGGTGGAGGAATCCTAGAACTTCTTCCTTTTCTCTCTTCCATCCATGGAATTGTCCAAGTACCTAGAAAACATGCAAAGAGTGTCCATAAGTGCATTTGACATAAAATCATTTATTATGGGAAATGGCTTGCAATCTGACATGTCTACATAAGATTGAAATGCAAAAAGACACAAGGTGAAGCCATAAAATAGGGTTGCATCAGACACCTATGAGTGCTAAACTCTAAGAGTTGAAGATGATATCGGTAGTTTAAGAGAAGGTGCAACCACCCAGGGCACCTGATATGAAGGTCCTACCCAAGGGGCTGAAATATGTTTCCGTTGGCAAGTAGAATGTTCCCAGGTGATCATCAATTTAGATCTCACGCAAGAATAAGAGGACATGTTCATGACCAAGCTGAAGAAAAGAAAAGCAACATTAGGATACAAGATGACTGATTTGACATGTCTCTATCAAGCTATCTACATGCAAAAGATCTGTATGGTGGAGGATTACAAGCCATCTAGAGACCCCTACTGCAAATTGAAACCCAACATGAAATAAGTGGTACGTCTAGAGGTTATCAAACTGCTCATGGTTAGGATTATCTGTCCAATTTTAGATTCTCCTTGGGTGAGCCCAGTATAGGTTGTTCTAAAAAAGGGTAGCACTATTATTTTGAAGAATGACAAGAATAGTCTCATCACAATCCACACAATCATGAGGTGGAGGATATGCATTGACTACAGTAAGTTGAACATGTCTACTAGGAAAGACCACTTCCCCCTTTCCTTCCTTGATCAAGTCTTGGAGCGATTGGCACATCAGGAATTCTTTTTGTATCTAGATGAATACTCTGACTTTTATCGAGTTTTTATCCATATTAACAACCAAGAGAAGACCACCTTCATTTCCCTTTTGGGACTTATTCCTTTAGTAGGATTTCCTATCACTTATGCAACACCCCCACTCCTTTCTAGCATTTTTTGACATTAATTTTTATAGCATTGACATAAAATGTGATGGAGGTGTTTATGGATGATTTTTCTATAAATGGTAACTCGTTCAATTATTTCTTTCAGCATCTTTCTCTCATACTTGAAAAATGTGAAGAAGCACATCTAGTGTTAAACTGGGAGAAGTGCCACTTCATGGTAAAGGAGGACGTTGTCCTTGGCCACATAGTGAGCAACCGGGGAATTAAGGTGTAAGGCCCCTAAACTTGATAAATGAGTTTAATAAGCTTAATTATCATAATTTAATTCTTATTACCCTAATATAACCTTGTTATATGCTTTGAGACCATAAGACAAGCTTAAGTTTCAAATTTGGTCCAATTTGGACAATGTTTGAGCAAGTTATGCAATTTTATGCACATTTTGGACTTTTCTGTAATTTACCCAATTGAGAGATTGTCTTTGTAATTTATCACTTGTATTATGTTCCTTGGATATTCTCTCATCATTCTTGAGCTTTTTTGATCCATGGGCCACCTATTTAATCCTTAGTTTGAAGGTGTTTTCTCCAAGGGTATTTTAGGGTTTACCCCTTCATGGATGAGCTACCTTTAGTAGCTATCAACTAATGAATTATTTGTTTTGCTTGGAAATTCAAGAAACAAGGGTAAGAATGTCTATATGGATGGTGGGGGAGCTGCTTGTGTGTGTACTTGTTTATTCTTAATAGTATAAGGCCATGGATACTTGGAAAGATACTAGAACTTCAACCTTTTCTTTTTCTTTATCTTAAAGTTTCATATACTTATCCCTAAGCACCAAAACGAGCCAATTTCTCTCCACCACTTCCCTCATACTACAAACCTAGTCCTCTGTCTGTGCTTCTACAAATTTCCTGTCCAAGGAAGAAGAAAGAGGGGATCTTCTTGGAAAAAGAATCTAGGGTTGCAATTGACTTCCTTTTAGGGTTTAAAAAGCTTCCTTCTAGTGATCTTGACCTAAAAGAGTAAGAATCCCCTTATTTCCCCCATTTATTTTTTTGTTATCCTTCTTCATACCTTTTTCTAGGTCAGAACCTTTCTGTTTCATGGTAGAAATTGCTCTAAAGCTCTAAAACTCTACCTTTCTTGCTCCTTATGCTTAGGGTTTGCTCATTTGATGAAGAAAGGTGCTAGATGGACGAGTTCACAACTTATGCTTGGATTTCATACCCTACCTGATCGTGTTTTCTTATATTTGAGAGTTTATATTTTAATTAGAGGCAAGTTTTATAACTTGCTCCACGTTTATTGCTCACCATAAGCTTTCTAGCTCATGTTCTTGCTTGAAAATGATGATTCGTGCACTAAAAAGCTATGCTTGACTTGGATTTCGATTTTTATAATGTTCCCTATTCTGATTTCAGTTATATATGAACATGTGATCATGTGTACGTTATTCCTAAGGTATAATATGACTTGGATCAGGTTAGTTTGACAACCTATGGTGCTAAGCACCTATCAACCAATGGTCAATTTTAGGGTTTAAAGCTGATTTCTTCTATAAACCCATGACCCGATGATGGTACCATTGCAACAACCCTATGGTGTTGTCTTCATGACAATTGATGGTGGTAACCAAGGGTGTCAACTGACATTCACCCCTTAGGTCATGTTTTGGCCTAATTAGAAGCCTAGTGATTAACAACTAAGTACCCTAATGATGATATCAATCAATGGTGATATTCGTTTGATATTTGATGTTGATTAATGAATATACTACTGATATAAAATCTATGGTGACTTAATGGTCACTAATTATGGTGGAAAAGGTCTCCAAAACCTATGGTGAGTTAATCATATAGTTTTAGAATCAATTAAGCCTTAGACCAATGGTTTCTTGGGTCACTTGATGCAATGGTCGGACCTATACTGTAATTGAAGGTTTTAACATATGAACTTGACCCAATAGTCAATATCTAATGTTTATTCCTCCAATAAAGTAGAATGATGGCTAATGTAATATGTTGGTCCTAATAATGTGATATGATCAACTTAAGGAGCTTACTTGTTGACAATGGATGGCTTGTTTTAAATGAACAATCAATTTTGGGTTTTACCCTACTCTCAATGGAACTTTTTGTGTTATTAATCATGGGATGTCTAGGGTTAGATGGTGACTCTTTCTAGAGAACAAATCAAGGACTTCATAGGTGGTTTATCCAAGGTGTTTACTTATGTAAACAACCGATGGTCTTACCTTTTAGACATCCAATGGTTCTGGGTGACATTATGGTATGGTGATATGGGTTGAATGATGATGGTACAAATGGAGGGTTACCCTTAATAAGGTAGTCTTACCTATTCACTCATATGAATATAAGGGATGATAATCATATTGTGTTGATATGTAACCCTTATGATGTATAGCTTTTTATACCTAGATTTAATATAACTAAATGATGGTAATTGGGTATGAATAGTCCTTGAATGACTAATACAATCATGGAGTACTCTCTTATTGTTGTTAAAACCCTAGTATGCTATAACCCAATGGTTACACCTGATTTATGTGTGGATTCATACTTGAGAATAGTATTCAATGTGATGATGATGCTTCACCCTATGCATCCATAATCCAATAGGGATGTTGTGAGTTAGGGTTTGGGTATGAGTGATGATTAGTAACATTAATATACTTTATCTTGTTGAACCAAACTCTAGTGCAAATAGATAAAGATGAGTATCCATGTTTAACCTTCTTATATGATGGCATGATGGTGAAATAACCTCCTTAATATGATCATAACCTTAATGTGTTAATTGGTGGTTATCATAGCCACATGGTTGATACTTTCTTATACTAAACCTGTGCATTATGAATATGATGAGGGTTAATCATATCTAAATTCCTGACATGTTGATGTGATAAAGGAATGTTCTTAATGTTAACATAACCCTGCTATGATTGTTTATGAATATCTCCCAGGTTATTAATGCAATATTGTGTTGATACGGTCTATTATATGTAAGTGATGTTGTTGAGCCTTGCTATAAGACATGGAAAGATAATGATGATCTTGTAGGGAATAGTATGATGGTCTTAATGACCTTTGGGCATGGTTGAGCCCTGAATGAGGTGTAATCCTCTTGTGTTGATAAAGGTTGATACCCTATGATATTGTGAAAAGGATTTACATCTTGTAATAGTATGATGACTAGTGTAGTCTCATGAATGGCAAGTGAATAGTACCATTTGATGATGAGATGAGAAATTATGTTTCACATGTTTTATAACTTTTGAAGTTGTGATAATTATATGCTTGCTAGATGTGAATTAGGGTTTGTATGTCCATTTGTTTGATGTAGCCTTAATTCACCCGATTGGCATAAATAATCAATTGGAACTCTAATCATGTAGTGCCCTGTGCCATAGATCCATCTGAGTGTCAGAACTTGCCAGATGGTGAAACAAGTATTCCTAAGGGAAACTCGGAGCACATACTGATGAGTATGCAGGGTGCTTGTCATCCTAAATTCAAGTGTTTAGGGAGGATGACTACGGTCATACCTATCCCTCAGTTTGAGAATGGTTGTGGTCGTGTCTCGGTGATTATATATGTGATGATATTGGAGGACAACTACGGTTGTAATTCGTATGGTAGGGTATGTGTACCCAACTCTTTTCACTAGTGTTATGACCTATACCAAGGACTGACTAGGTTGTAGCAACTTGACCTTATGTGTCGATGTGGAGGACCCGTACTGACCGTGGGCAGAGAAGATCTTAGGAGTCCGACTCTTCCTAGATCTTGTATGGCACTGATTTTGACTTAGCAGTGGTCAGTTGGTTTTTGAGTGGTATCCTCAATTTCCTCAGGGCATAATAAAAGATGTAAGACAGCCGTATAGCATATCTGTGTAGGGTTATACACAATGCTTCATATTGGATGAAAACCCTTGTTTTCTTTCTTTTCATTGAGATCATATTTCGTACAATAAGAGATAATATATATGCTTATGTTGTAGTTATGCTAATGTTGTAAACTGTAACGACAGTCACCAAACTAACAAACAAATCGTTACTAATTAAGCAGAATAAACGTAAACAACGGATTAACAAAAAACACTAAAATTTAAAACCATTTTGCAAGGAGATCCTTGTCTAGAAAACTTTTACTGAAAGATCCAAAACTCATACATATCATGATTCACATTATACAACATTGCTTCAACTCATCTCGAGGACAACATATAATAGTTGCTCTATCAAAACACATACTGGAGCAACATAAAACTTCGAGGCATTCAAGCCAAAATCTCATATCATTCATGAAACAAGTATGAACCAACTCCAAGGACCTGAGAGTACAAAGGTGACACATAAGACTTCTATCTACAAGACACGACAGACAGTACACTCAACTTGAGCTGTCACTGCTATCCCTACTGCTGTTGTTCTTTCTCTATAGTACGGTCTCAATCCCCCTCGTGCACGTCCACCTAAAAAAATGTGGATCCCACGGGGTGAGACAATTGTCCCAGTGAGAGATATAACTCTCCGCCAACAATGTTATTATCACAGTTAAATAGTATGTAAACTGACTAGAGGATAAGCAGTATAGAACATTCTCATCTTTCAAAGCATTGCAACTATCTATGATAGAGCAGTAAATCATCTATTCACTTTATAAGAAATATGAAAGACATGTGTATCATTTACCCATCATATTATATCAGTATCTCAAGCTTATCCTGTGATAATATATTATCATGGTATGACACCCATGAATCATTCTCATTTCTATATGTCGACCTTAGCCAATCTGCTAACTTGGTATTAAATTGTACCAATAATATGAATATATAGTATCATGTTTATCCAGGTATTGGACTATACCAATCTTGAGATCACAAAGTTCAGCCAGGCATTGGACTATACCAATCTTGAGGTCACAGCTAGACATTGGACTATACCAATCCTGAGATCATAGAGTTCAGCCAGGCATTGGACTATACCAATCATGAGATCGAGTTCAGCCAGGCATTGGACTATACCAATCCTGAGTTCACAGCAAGACATTGGACTATACCAATCCTGAGTTCACAGCTAGGCATTGGACTATACTAATCCTGAGGTCACAGCCAGGCATTGGACTATACCAATCTTGAGGTCACAACCATACATTGGACTATACCAATCTTGAGATCATAGAGTTCAGCCAGGCATTAGACTATACCAATCCTGAGATCGAGTTCTTCCAAGCATTGGAATATACCAATCCTGAGTTCACAGCCAGTTATTGGACTATACCAATCCTTAGTTCACAGGCAGGCATTAGACTATACCAATCCTGAGTTCACATCCAGGCATTAGACTATACCAATCCTGAGATCGAGTTCAGCCAGACATTGGACTATACCAATCCTAAGTTCACAACCAGGAATTGGACTATACCAATCCTGAGTTCACATCTAAGCATTGGACTATACCAATCCTGAGATTGAGTTTAGCCAGGCATTGGACTATACCAATCCTGAGTTCACAACCAGGCATTTACCTATACCAATCCTGAGTTCACAGCCAGGCATTGGACTATACCAATCCTAAGATCGAGTTCAGCCAGGCATTGGACTATACCAATCCTGAGATCGAGTTCAACCAGGCATTGGACTATACTAATCCTGAGTTCACAGCCAAACATTGGACTATACCAATCCTGAGTTCACAGCCAGGCATTATACCTCAGTCAAACCATCAGATACATTCACATCCTTTATGTGATACAAGTATTCCTCATGTCTCATTTTAACATATTCAAAGCACCATAGCCCTTATTTTGGCTATGAATATAATGCATATATGACCAAGATTTCATTATTATCTTTGTAACCATTTATTATTATTATTATGTTACGGGGTTCCCGTTTACCTGGTTTATTTTGAACATTTCCAATTCTTACATCAATCTCTAGATCAACATTTTATCACCTCTCACTAGGCAAAAACTAATCACATGGCTCACAAGGCCATTAAACATCTTGTCACCTCTCACTAGGCAACAACTAACCACATGGCTCACAAGGCCCATTAAACATCTTGTCACATTTCACTAGGCAACAACTATTTACATGGCTCACAAGGCCATTAAACATCTTGTCACGTCTCCCTTGGCAACGACTATTAGGATTAGGGTTTCCCTTTATAGCCAAATAGGGTTTCAAGTTCATATTATCAATCCAAACCCTAATTCATTGCTCCAAACATCTAGGAGTTTACATTGATGTCATAAGTATTCAATCATACTTATTTATTCTCACCATTTATCATTGAATGATTATCAACACAAGGTATGGGTTTCTCTCTCATCCTCACTAGTATATTGATTACATCATACTTCATTAACTTGCCTTGACCCTTTCTCAAGGCATGTATCCTACACTTATCAAAGTGCATTAATCTCGTAACATCTCAATGTAACAATTGACATGACACACTTCATGTTTTACTCATCCATACATATTGGATTTAAGGTGCATCAAGGTGTAACAACCTTAAAGTGCTGGATGTGATATTTACCATGCCTTGGTGTATCACTTCCCTCATCACTTTTAACTTACTTAAGTTCATCAACTTATCTTGTGTTAGGGTATTTCCTATCCTAATACTTTATCCACTATCCCATCATATTAATCTTGTAAAGTATTGGCCATAAGTCACACACTTGAATTACCCAACTATCATCAATGATATGGACTCATCTCGGGTTAAGGCATTGTTGATATAAGGTTGTCTATTATCAACCACTTTAGGTGTTTCACCTATCAAGGTATTAGCCACACCATTAATTGGTATTATACTTATCACTCCTAAGAGTGTCTTGCCCTCACCTTTACAAGGTATCTCGGGTTAGAGGTGTGCATATGTTCACCATATCGAGTTGTAGGTGTATAAACACCACCATATCGGGCTAAAGGTATATGAATACCATCCATATCGGGCTAAAGGTGTTTGTATGTGTTACCCATGTCGTGCATGAGGTATTAAGCCATCACCATGTCAGGCTAAAGGTGTATTCAATCACCATATTGCCTGGCTCACCATCTAGGGTTGGTCGTGATAGGTTAGGGTTTGCCATATCGGGTTACATCTTACTCTTGAATCCATACCTCATATTGTGCAATAGGGTTTACTTAACTATTCCTATCATGCACCATATGTGTTTACTTCATGATACCCAGATCCAATGATATATATTATATGATCATATCATGCAATAACACTTGCTATTCTTTCCTCATATCGGGTTACCCAAATTAGGGTTTCATGTCAACTTATAAGTATTCATTTAACCTTGTATCGTGCATGGAGTCTATACTTGACTCCCTATCATGCAAGAGGTGTATACTACACCCCCATATTGTGCAAGAAGGTATACAATCATATCGTTTTAGTGAAGTAGGTGCATCATCATATTGGGTTAGAGGTGCTTGCTTGTGTGCTTGCACCCGATATCACTTTTATAAAGTGATACCATCATCTTCAAGCTCTAGACCTTAGTTATAACAGTTATAGTTCATGGAAACAGGTCTGAGCCACTACTAGAACTCATAATTTCATCAACTATTTCAGTAAATTTTAGAATTAAAAGTAGTTCATTAAGTATAGCAATTTAGGTAATGAATAATAACATGGTTGAGTTCAAGTTATATAACCCGCCTTAAGAATAACTTCAAAGCTCCAAGCTCCAAATCTCCACGTTCCTAAGGTTGAAGACGAGCTTCAAAACTCCTCTATATGCAAAGAGTCACCATATATAATCAATTGGTGAAGAAGAAAAGAAAAGAAGATCAAAACCCTAAAATCATGCTTCAATCCAAGGTTGAAGATGATCATATCCTCACCTTAGGGTTAAGTATGAGCTCCTTCTTGCTCCTTAAAACATTTTCAAGATACCCTTGTGCCCTTGCATGATATGCCACCCCTATTTCACGATATGTCACTCACTTGCACGATATGTCACTCACTTGTAGTCAAAACACTTCACTTTATGGCAGATATCACCCTATATGGCCAATATCACCTACTTGGCCGATATGCTTTAGATATGGGCGATATCCAAGGACCTATGCACGATATCTTTGCACTCCTGCACGATACAAGAGATATATGGACGATACCTTAGGGTAGGAGGGTGGTAAGGGTCGCAAAATTCCACTAAGGGATGAAACTAGGGGTATATATACTTGTTGCTCATGAGGGAAGGTAAAAATGAGGTGTCCTCAATTTGAGCTAGTAGGTGCCACGTGTCCATGCATGGATGACACATGTACATGCATGCATCAACATTTATCTTGACATGAAAAACAGTTGAGGGTGATCTAGGGATAAATATTAGTCCATTACACATCCCTTTGATTAAGATATATCAATTAATTCATCACTTTATGCACAACTCGTCACAACTTTACTAAGGAAGTTGTAACCCGACACAACTCACCTCCTTGAGGTGCTTTGCACGACATGGCCTTTGAAAAGAGTTCACAAAATGATATGAGGCTTTTATTATGGCTCCTTGGCTGATAGGTACTCATATGTAAGCTTTTCAACTTGATACAACTAAAGTTAAGCTTTCATATTCAACCCTTTTTTTGGTCATTTCATCACCAAGATAACCATAATTCATAATGGAATAAAAAATGGTGTCCCCTTCTTTCTATATCCTATAAATGATACATAGAGGAAGTAAAAACATTCTAGAGGTGGTAATTTTCATATCAACCCTACATTTTGGGTAAATTACAATTTGTACCAAAATTGGTGCATAATGCACTAACATTATTCAAACAAGTTCAAACTTGGAATTTAGGCTTTCCACAAGCCACCACTTAGCATAATTCTCTCTCTTATGATGCTAAAGAACTTAATGCACATTCAAAATGTGACATATTGCAATATAACCCCTCATCTTGGGTAAATTGCACTTTGGCCCAAAACAAAGGAACATTGCTCAAACATCATTCAATCAAGACCAAACTTGGAACATAAGTGTGTCACATGACAAAAAAACTCCTTAGAGGATTATATTAAAGTTCTAAGAAACTTTATTAGCCAAAATAAACATGGTTACCTCATAACCCAGGTCAGGGTCATTACATAAACATGCTTATGTTGTCAATTATACTGACACTGATGGTTAAGATGATGCTGCTAGCTATGTTTAATATTGCTAGACATGCATATGTAATTATATATGATTAAAATACTAATCATGCCTATGCAGTTAATTGTGCTACGATGTTAGTTCTACTTATAATATAGATATGTTCCCTTTATTTGAGATGCCAATATTGATATCCATGTTATGTTACTAGACATATTCATGATGCCAGGGATGCTTATGCTACTAGATTGCTTGTGTTGTTAGCAAGGAATATGATGATAGTCAAATTAATGATAATGATTGTTATTAGATGCAAATTGATGATATTTGAGTAGATATCTATCCAAAGAAATGGATTTATTTGTTATCTATATATGCATTGATGATCATTCTTGTTGCTAAGATTAATTGCTTAATCTGTTTAGCATACTTGAGCTGTTCAATATGTTCAATTGATTATTAAATACTCCAACTGCTTAGTTATCTACTATTTAAAATGTTGTAATCAATAAGTGTTGTTGGAGGTTATATATCTTGCTGGGACATGGGTATCACCCTTGTGGTTCGCCACATCTTTTTAGATAATCTAAAGTGACAAAAAACAAACCCGTGGCAGCAAAGAGGAGCTATAGTAATGAATCTTTTAGAAAGTTGATTAGATCTCTAGTGTGTTCTAGAGTCGTCCATGTACTCTCAGGTCTGGGCAAGAAAAATTTGTATATGGTGTTTCAAACGAATCAGACTTGTGTTACTATATTAATGCTTGTTTGTGTGGCATATATGAATACTGTTCTCCTGTGTATATATGTTGTGGCTAAGACGACAGAACAATTTGTATCAAATTCTTGGCATAGTATGGATATAGGAAAGATGTTTGGCTCTTATGAAAATGTTTCTGAGCAAGTGCTGATGTTGAAGTTGGTTTAATTTACCCATATTTTTGGGAATGTGATTAATTAATGATCGATTGTGTTTTATATTTTGAGTAATCTCATTTAGTGTAACAGATTCTCACAAGTTGGTATCAGAGCTTTAGGTTCACTGAGTCTACAGGGATACTAGGTATTAAGACTAGAATGATGTCTAAGTTAGGAACATGACACAAAAACATGGTGCATACTGCCTAATCTCAATACTTGGATGCCCTGGCCAGGTATTCAATTATTGAAGAAAAGGTAAGTATGGAACTCTTAGATTGTTATCTTTCTAATTACTCTGATCAAGTAGTCATTTTGAGACAATCTAAATAGCATAACAAATAAGAAATCATGGTGTGAATATCTCAATCCTACCTTAAATAAGATGAGAATTGCTTCATTATCTATCAAAACTTGAATATTTGGTAACTATAAGAGAAAGATACAACACCATGAAATCTAAATCGAAATAAAAATAAGGAAAAGAGGAGTTCTTGAAGATGTGATTCAAGAAGATAATCAAGTAAAAGACAAATAAGTCTATGCTTATAAAGTGATTCAAGGTATGAAATCCACATAAGATGGAGAGAACTCCAATGATAAGTATAAAATGAGAAGATAAATGAGAACAATGACAAAGGAATAAGGTGGAACCTAAGTTAATCTCAGACCAACTTGTGTGTAAGAAAGTGTTAATGTAAAATAAGCATGGATTTTGAAAGAAATTAAGGCATATGTTCCATGTTTAATGAAGAAAATGTGGAATATGACAATTTACCTGTTGACAAGTGGTTGAAAAACATAATAAAATAAGAGGACATACCCTAGTGTGATAAATAGTCATCAAGAAAGGAGTAATGAGATATGTTAATCATGATGATTCCTATGCTAATGGCAAGGAACCCAAAATGAAAAGGGTAAAATGATACATAAGAAGTTGTAACTTGCATAATGAAAATAGAATTGGTTACCTTTTTGCTAGTGACCCTTGAACAATGTTGCTATGATGTGGGAAGTTTGTTTCCCTTTGTGTCTTTCCTTTCCAAGGCACAACTTTCAAGTGGATCATTGCCACTTGTATGTGTGGATTCATTGTAAACATGAGTGTGGATAGCTTATTATAGCATAAGGTTGTTTGGACTATGGTTCCAAGATCATAAAGTTTGTGATGATTTTGCTTTTAATCCTTCCAATAATTAGGAAGACTCCTCTTATATGTCTTGATATTTTTTATGTTGGTAAAAGTGGATGAGATAATGATGTGAGTTCCTTATAACACATGAGGTGGATACCAAGGTAATGACTCCTAGTATCCAAGATGTATCAACAGTATGAGAAATATGTGAGGTTGGAGATGTTTATTAAATGAACATATCAACTATTCCTCCCCCTTAAAGAGAGGGAGAGAGAGTTGATGAGGACCCTCTAAATGTTGTTTGGAAGGAAAAACAAAAGTGATTCTATAATGTTGTGTATGGTTCAATGATAGCTGGGCAAGACCACTATTAAGGATAGATGGTTCGTTGGTCAATAGATATGCGATATCATGCTCTTTTAAGATAAACCTATGATCAAATATCAATGCATAAGAGTTAGATTGGATGACATAATTCACATGACCATGATGAGTTTAGAGTTATGTCCTTTAGACTAACCAATGTACCAATAGAATTTATGAATAGGAGGAACAAAGTGTTCCAGTCATGTCATACAAGTTATATCAAGCTTTGAATGATGACATGCCAAAGTATTTCAAATAAGGTCAAAATATGATCAATATTTCTTCAAAAACCTTAGGATTGTCGAAGTAGCAATAACTATGAGACAAGTTGAACAAGAGTGAGATGGGGTTGATTAAATGTCTTTATGGGATATGTCTTCTAATAGGTTGTGTAAATCCTAGTAAGGTGAAGATAGTGTTTTTGTTTCACACCTAACAAGGTTGACTAGGAATGATGTTTCCTTGTATGGAATGACATGTGCCAGCATCAGCATTTCTTTTGATGCTGAAAAGGAATTGACAAGTGTTCTAGTGTCAGTGTATCTAGAAAAAGAAAATAAAAAAGAATGGATAAATCACCTTTTTTTATGCTTCAAGGAATGGTATGGAACACATGGAATGATTGGTAAAAAGCTAGAAAGTATGAATTTTGAGTAATGTATTGATTCAATAGATATAATTTTGGGATTATATCTAGAATTTAAAGTTGAACATTACTACTAGAGTTGTACAGATGACACAATAAGTTTCTACATTCCATATTGAGAATGTCTTCTTAGGTGGGGGTTTTTGTGTTGACCCAAGATGAGATATGTATGAATGATGTGACATCACCATGATATGCAAGTAACCATGTGAAGGTAATAGGATGAGGAGCAAAGGAAGTACCCATCTTTGTTTACCTTGGATTTCGGGGACAAAATCCTTGTTAGGGGTTTATAATTGTAAGGCCCCTAAACTTGCTTAATGAGTTGAATAAGCTTAATTATCATAATTGAATTCTTATAACCCTAATATAACCTTTTTATATGCTTTAAAATCATAAGACAATCTTAAGTTTCAAATTTGGTCCTATTTGGACACTGTTTGAGCAAGTTATGCAATTTTATGCACATTTTGGACTTTTCTGCAATTTACCCAATTGAGAGGTTTTCTTTGCAATTTATCACTTGAATTATGTTCCTTGGATATTATCTCATAATTATTGAGCTTTTTTTAGCCACGGGGCACCTATTTAATCCTTGGTTTGAAGGTGTTTTCTCCAAGGGTATTTTAGGGTTTACCCCTTCATGGAACCTTTAGTAGTTATCAACTAATGAATTATTTTTTTTGTTTGGAAATTCAAGAAAAAAGGGATAAGAATGTATATATGGATGGTGGGGGAGCTTCTTGTGTGTGTGCTTGTATATTATTAATAGTTTAAGGCCATGGACACTTGGAAAGATACTGGAACTTCAACTTTTTTTATCTTCAAAGTTTCATATACTTATCCCTAAGCACCAAAACGAGCCATTTGCTCTCCACTGCTTCCCTCCTTCTATAAACATCATACTCCATGTGTGATTCTATGAATTTCCTATCCAAGGAAGAAGAAAGAGGGGATCTTCTTGGAAAAAGAATCTAGGGTTGCAATTGACTTCCTTTTAGGGTTTAAAAAGCTTCCTTCTAGTGATCTTGACCAAAAAGAGTAAGAATCCCCTTCTTTCCTCCATTTATTTCTTTGTTATACTTCTTCATACCTTTCTACAGGTGGGAACCTTGCTGTTCTATGGTAAAAATTGCTCTAAAACTCCACCTTTCTTGCTCCTTATGCTTAGGGTTTGCTCATTTGATGAAGAAAGGTGCTAGATGGATGAGTTCACAACTTATGCTTGGATTTCCTACCCTACCTGATTGTGTTTTATTTTGTTTGAGAGTTTATCTTATAATTATAGGTAAGTTTTATAACTTTCTCCACATTTATTACTTACCATAAGCTTTCTAGCTCATGTTCTTGCTTGAAAATGATGATCCATGCACTAAAAAGCTATGCTTGACTTGGATTTCGATTTTTATAATGTTCTTTGTTCTGATTTCAGTTCTATATGAACCTGTGATCATGTGTAAGTTACTCCTAAGGTATAATATGACTTGGATCAGGTTGGTTTTACAACCTATGGTGCAAAGCACCTATCAACCAATGGTCAATTTTAGGGTTTAAAGCTGATTTCTTCTATAAACCCATGACCCGATGATGGTACCATTGCAACAACCCTATGGTGTTTTCTTCATGACAATTGATGGCGGTAACCAAGGGTGTCAACTGACGTTCACCCCTTAGGTCATTTTTTGGCCTAATTAGAAACCTAATGATTAACAACTAAGTACCCTAATGATGATATCAATCAATGGTGATATTAGTTTGATATTTTATGTTGATTAATGAATATAGTGCTGATCTAAAAACCTATGGTGACTTAATGGTCACTAATGATGGTGGATAATGTCTCCAAAACATATGGTGAGTTAATCATATAGTTGTAGCATCAATTGAGCCTTAGACCAATGGTTTCTTGGGTCACTTGATGCAATGGTCGGACCTATACCATAATTGATGGTTTTAACATATGAACTTGACCCAATGGTCAAGATCTAATGTTTATTCCTCCAATAAAGTGGAATGATGGCTAATTTAATATGTTGATCCTACTAATGTGATATGATCAAATTAAGGAGCTTACTTGTTGATAATGGATGGCTTGTTTTAAATGAACAGTCGATTTTGGGTTTTACCCTACTCTCAATGGAACTTTTTGTATTGTTAATCAAGGGATGTCTAGGGTTAGATGGTGACTCTTTCTAGAGCAAAAATCAAGGACTTCATAGGTGGTTTATCCAACGTGTTTACATATGTAAACAACCAAGGGTCTTACCTTTTAAACATCCAATGGTTCTGGGTGACATTGTGGTATGGTGATATGGGTTGAATGATGATGGTACATATGGAGGGTTACCCTTAATAAGGTAGTCTTACCTATTCACTCATATGAATATAAGGTATGATAACCATATTCTATTGATATGTAACCGTAATGATGTATATCTTGTTATACCTAGCTTTAATATAACTAAATGATGGTAATTGGGTATGAATAGTCCTTGAATGACTAATACAATCATGGAGTACTTTCTTGTTGTTGTTGAAACCCTAGTATGCTATAACTTGATGGTTACACCTTGATTTATGTGTAGATTCATACTTGAGAATAGTATGCAATGTGATGGTGATGCTTCACCCTATGCATCCATAATCTAATAGGGATATTGTGAGTTAGGGTTTGGGTATGAGTACTGATTCATAAAATTAATATACTTTATCTTGTTGAACCTAAATATTCTACAAATAGATAAAGATGAGTATCCATGTTTAACCTTCTTATATGATGTCATGATGGTGAAATAACCTCCTTAATATGATCATAACCTTAATGTGTTAATTGGTGGTTATCATAGCCACATGGTTGATACTTTCTTATACTAAACATGTGCATTATGAATATGATGAGGGTTAATCATATCTAAATTCCTTGCATGTTGATGTGATAAAGGAATGTTATTAATGTTAACATAACCCTGCTATGATTGTTTATCAATATCTCCCAGCTTATTAATACAATATTGTGCTGATACAGTCTATTATATGTAAGTGATGTTGTTGAGCCTTGCTATAAGGCATGGAAAGATAATGATGATCTTGCAGGGAATAGTATGATGGTCTTAATGACCTTTGGGCATGGTTGAGCCCTAAATGAGGTGTAATCCTCTTGTGTTGATAAGGGTTCATACCTTGTGATATTGTGAAAAGGATTTATATCTTGTGATAGTATGATGACTAGTGTAGTCTCATGAATGGCAAGTGAATAGTACCATGTGATAATGAGATGAGAAATTGTATTTAACATGTTTTATAACTTTTGAAGTTGTGATACTTATATGCTTTCTAGATGTAAATTAGGGTTTGTATGTCCATTTGTTTGATGTAGCCTTAATTCATCCAATTGGCATAACTAATCAAGTAGAACTCTAATCATGTAGTGCCCTGTGCCATAGATCCATTTGAGTGTCAGAACTTGCCAGATGGTGAAACAATTATTCCTAAGGGAAACTTAGAGTGCATACTGAAGAGTATGCGGGGTGCTTGTCATCCTGAATTCAAGTGTTTAGGGAGGATGACTGCGGTCATACCTAGCCCTCAGTTTGAGAACGGATGTGGTAGTGTCTCGGTGATTATATATGTGATTGTTGGATAGATTGGACATTAATATAATCCCTTTTTTTGATGATGACAAACATTTCTTTCTTGTGGTTTTAACTTGCTATTTGAGTGTTTCAGGGACAAGCATATAAGGTGGTGGATAGCAAAGACTTGGAAGATCAATTTGCTAAAATTGCTTTATTTTCATGATTGTAATCAAATGTAAAAACTTGTACAAGTATATAATGTACAAGTACTTAGATATCATGTAAATCAAGTATTTAGATCTTCCCTATCCACACACAACACTTAGATAGGTCATCTCCTAAGTTAGCATCACAATTGCACATTGATACACACACTCAGTAAATGAATACATTGAATTAGGGATATTCTCAGTCGACAAAAACTTCGACCGAGACACTCTCAGTCGACAAAGTCCTCGACCGAGAATAGACCCTCCTAGCCATTAGAATGAGTTAGAAAAAGTAGTTGGGAGTTGATTTGAATGTTGCAATACACTTACTCTAGACTTACCGTCGGTCGAAAAATTCCTCGACTGAGAGACTCTCGGTCGACAAACTTCTTGACTGAGAAAGGTTCTATCTGCACTTTTCATAATTAATCAACTAGACGTTAAAAATGCAATTAGTGGACGCATAACGGCTATTTGAGCACTAAGAACACCCTAGAAGGTGTCTAGAACGTCCCCAAGCATTAGAAAACCACTCCTATAAATAGGACAAGCTATAGGACTCCGAAGGCATCACTTGTGCGTACAATTACACTTGAGAATCATTCTTTGTGAGCAACAAGCTTGAGCTGCACTTGCAATCTTTTCTACATTATCATCCTATATCTTAATATCTCCTAGCCACCACACTACCACATTCACCATAGTGGATAGGAGATCAATACGCTTGATATAGGATCAAAGCACTGTACTAAATTGGTAACATTGTTCTTTCTTCCAATCGTGTTCCTTTTATTGTATTTTGTTCTCCTTTGCTACTCCTAGGTTGGAGGCTGCAGAAAGGAGGTTGTTGGAGCTTCTTCAGGTGGTGAAGGTAGCTCGACGGACTTTGAACTACTTCTATAAGGTATCAATGGGAAGCTAATTCAAGGAGGAAGGCTACTTCAAGGGGGAGCTTGAAGTTACTTCAAGTGAAGGTTGCTTCAAGGTTGGTGAGATGACTTCGGGGTGAAGGCTATTCAAAGGGTGTTGAAGGTGTTTGTAATTTTATGTAACATCCTTGTGAGGTAATAAAATTCAAATACTTTCAAAATCCCAGTTGGGAACAATCGGGTAGTAGACTGACTCCCTTAGTGTTTGCTAAGGGTGGAACCACTCTAAACACCGTGTCTACTACTCCAATATTTTTGTGGTTGCTTGGCTGAATTATTTTAAAATTACCATAAAACCCTATTCACCCCCATCTAGTGTTTTTCAATTAGTATCAGAGCAGGCTTCAAGGAGCTCTAATCGAGTCTTGAAGAAAATGGGTGATGGGGTACTAAACAACCTCAACTTGGAAGGAACACTTGTAGCTCGGCCTCCACCATTTGATGGCACCAACTATAACTATTGGAAGAGGAGGATGTAATTCTACTTTCAAGGGATCAGCTGGGATCTCTGGAGGATGGTTTTAAATGCCTACACACTTCCTCAAATGGAGTATGCTACATGGGATGATAACACGGTAAAATTAGCCCAATTAAATGCAAAAGCTGTAAGTATCCTTTATTGTTCAATTTCTGTAGGTGAGTTCAATAGAATATCAAATTGTGAAACTACATACGAAATATGGCATAGACTTTCTATCACTTATGAATGAACTGTTCAATTAAAGAACTCCAAAATTGGTATGCTTAAACAAAGGTTTGAACAGTTTTGTATGGAACCTAATGAGTCTATTAGTGAAATGTATGCAAAGTTTTCTTCTATTGTTAACAATTTGAATGCATTAGGTAAAGCCATTAGTGAAGAGGATCAAGTGTCTAAAATTCTTAGGTCTCTTCCTCCCAAGTACAAGCCTAAGGTGACTATAATTGAAGAAGCCAATGACCTCACTCGATCGAGGATGGAAAAACTCATTGGCAACTTAGAAGCACATGAGGCAACCTTGGAGGAAGAAGAAAGATTGGCGGCTGAATACAAAAAGGAGAAAAGAAAGGACATTGCATTCAAAGCATCAACCAAGATTAGTCATGACACAAGTGAAGAAGATAGTGAAGAAGAAACTTTCATTGTAAATGGTAAGCAATATAGAAGTTTCAAAACTAACAAAACTTCTAGTGTTTCTTCCTCCAGGTGCTTTGAATGTGGCAAAAAGGGACACTTAAAAGGTGATTGTCCCAAACTTATGAAGGGAAAGAAATCATCTTACAAGAAGAAAGAAAAAGCCTACAAAGCTGCATGGGATGATTCAAGTGATGATAGTGAAGATGGAGAAAAAGAAGTAGAGTGCCTTATTGCTATAACAAATGAAGAAGAAGAAGAGGTAAGCCTTTTTTATTTATCTAAAGAAGATTTAGTTGCTAGCATTGAGGAATTACATGATAAATATATTGATTGTAAAAGGAAACTAAAAAGAGTTACTAAAACTAATGAGGATTTGTATGCACAATTAGATGATCTTTCTTCTAAAAAGGAAAGCATTATTTCTAAAAATTCTTCCTTAAAATCATATTTGAATGATTGCAATACAAAATTGCTTACTCTTGAGACAAATCATAATTTGCTTTGTCAAGAAAAGGTTGAATTGCTTGCAAAATTAAATGATCTTCAATCACAACCTATCTTGTATACTCATCTAGATTATGATGCTATTGTTAAAGAAAGAGACACTTTATCATCTGATCTAGATCAAGCAAAGTTAGATATCAAAAAGAAAATGGATGAGATTGCTAAATTACAAAGAGAAATTAGTAGCTTGAGAAACAATGATGTTCTTGATAAGATTCTGAAAAATTGTTCTAGTTATAATGGAAGGAGAGGTTTAGGATATGTATCAAAAGAGAAATCCTATCAACCTAAACCCTGAAGAACACAAGCACCCAAGACCAAGATCATGTATGTACCCAAGAACAATTCAAAAAGTAATGAAATTGATTCTATTTGTTGTCACTATTGCTTGCGTCTTGGACATTACTCTTTTTCATGCCCATACAAGAAAAGGGATGTTGAATTAGTTTGGGTCCCAAGACCTCAAACTTAGCAAATTTGAATATGATTAAGTTGAGATTTGACCTAAAACTTCATTTGAATATCTTAATGTCTCATCTCAACTAAATAGACTGGTACTTTATCTTATTGCAATAACTCAAGTTTAAAACTAACATAAACAGATTACTGAAAATAGTACAGAAACAATCTCGGTCGACAAAATCTTCGACTGAGATAATTTTGGTCGAGAAAATTATCGACCGAAGTAGTTTCTGTCTCTAACCTGTAGAAATCTGGAAAAATAGTAACCACGCCGGTCGAAAATGACTTCGACCGAGATAAATTCGACCAAACATTTATTGGACCAAATTTTAACTGATAAAACTGAAGATACATCATCCTTCTCGGTCGAAAAGAATATCAACCGAAAAGAAGTCGGTCGAGAAAGAGTTCGACCGAATAAGGTTTTGGAAAACCTATTTAACTGGTTCAGTTTGCAATAAACTTACTATAAATTTGGTATAAATGAAAATTGATTGGAAATTATGAATGAATCATAAATCTTAGAGACAACTCTCAAATCACATATTGATAATTTGCATCATGATATATATGTTGATTCTTGATATCCTTATGAAACATGCTGTAAATTTACTAATTATGTGATAAAAAACTATATGCAAATAGAAACCGGAAATGTTTTCTTAAAATCAATGCACACATTGTAAAGCCTTAAAATGCTATTTCTCTTGAAATGATTAAGCATGTTCATTTACATGGTTTGTCTTAAATTTGAACATTGATGAACCATGATTGATCATGAAAAAGATATTGCCTTGATAAATCTTCCTTAAAAGGTATGATTCTCTACATTGTGTATCTTAAAACTGAAAAATGTGATGATTTGAGTAAGTTTAATCAAGAAAATCATGGATTTGCTTCTCATGAGATTATTTTGGTTCATCTCCTACATGGTTTGGCTTAAAACTGAAAATTATGAACCATGTTGATTTTATCATAATCCACATGGGTTGTCCTAAGTATTCCTTGGTTTATCTATATAGAAATCATGTGTCTTGAAATTTTGGTTTTAAATGATCATGATCATTGTATTTCATGAAATTATGGATGTGATTCTATTGTTCTATTATGATCATTGTATTATGGATATGCCTTTACTGTTTCACCATGATCATTGTGTTTCATCTTTTACTTGGTTTGCCTAAAATAATCTTTGATCTATATATATAAACCATGAATGGATATTGTTTTCAAAATGATCATAGTGATTTAGCTCATTACACAAAAAGATGATGTTATCATTGAAAATGCCATTTTTGCATTAAGGTAAAACTCTATGGCACAAATGGATCTTGACATATTAGTCAAATGATTATCTTGTGCTTAGCTTATTGAAAATGATAGCATCCTTGTTATACATGAATACTTTTTATATGATACTCTGTAAGCTATGTTTCAAATTTTCAATCAAGTGGATCATTGTGAATGCTTAAACTGGAAATCTATAGAAATTGTCTCTCGGTCAAAATAAATATCAACCGAGGGGCGCCCAGGTCGAATTCAAGGTCGACCTAAAATAAGCTTGACAAAATACTTAATTGTAAATCATTTCCTTGCACTCAATCTTAGTATATTGAAAACAAGATTTTAGTGCATAGCTCTCATAAAAGGTTAACTTATTATGATCTAATGCTTATTATGACCTTAGAATACTTAAATTATCTTGATTATAAGATTAAGGGAGAGCTCAAAAAAACTATCTTGACTATAAGATTAAGAAGGAGCTCACAAAACTTCATAAAATGATAAATCTTGATCAAATCAAACTTTAAAAAACTTGCTATGACCTTAGGATTATTAAATTATATTGATCTAAAATGGACTCTCTATAACAATATGGGCTTAACATCCCTCATTATTGATTAGAGATATATTTCTTGATCCTACTATGCCATAAAGAAAATCTCATATCATTTTAAGGGCTTAACATCCTTTGTAAAATGGATGGGAAATCAATATATGTATCCATCATGAGTCTAAATGGTTCTCATATCATTTTCAGGGCTTAATATCCCTTGTAAAATGGATGAGAAATCAATATATGTATCCATCATGAGCCTAAATGGATCTCATATCATTTTTGGGGCTTAACATCCCTTGTAAAATGGATGAGAAATCAAAACACATATGCCATGAATATAAAAGGATCTCATATCATTTCAAGGCTTAACATCCTTTGCAAATGATTGAGAAATAAATTGTGGCTAAATTTGACATAAAAATAAGTGGTTTGCATTGAATTGTGTTGATTACCCTTGCTTTAAAAATTGAGTATCAAATTATCAAATTAAGGGGGAAAAATAAGTCATACTTAATGATTAGCTTGGTTATCTTTTTGAAATGACAAAGGGGGAGAAATAATATAAAATCAATAACATAAAGTAAAATGAGTTTCATAATCTCTCAGCTAGCACACACTTGCAAACAAGAGAATGGCTGCAAAAGGTAAACTTTAGGTATGAAACTCATATGATTTATATTTCCTTGATTTATATTTTAAAAATATTTGTCATCTTCAAAAAGGGGGAGATTGTTGGCTAAATTGGACACTAATATAATCCCTTTGTTTTTATGATGAAAAACATTTCTTTCTTGTGGTTTTAACTTGCTATTTGAGTGTTTCAGGGACAAGCATATAAGGTGGTGGATAGCAAAGACTTGGAAGATCAATTTTCTAAAATTGCTTTATTTTCATGAATGTAATCAAATGTAAAAACTTGTACAAGTATATAATGTACAAGTACTTAGATATCATGTAAATCAAGTGTTTAGATCTTCCCTATCCACACACAACACTTAGATAGGTCATCTCCTAAGTTAGAGTCACAATTGCACATTGATACACACACTCAGTAAATGAATACATTGAATTAGGGATATTCTTGGTCGACAAAAACTTCGACCGAGACACTCTCGGTCGACAAAGTCCTCGATCGAGAATAGACCCTCCTAGCCATTAGAACGAGTTAGAAAAAGTAGTTGGGAGTTGAGTTGAACGTTACAATACACTTACTCCAGACTTACCCTCGGTTGACAAATTCCTCGACCGAGAGACTCTCGGTCGACAAACTTCTCGACTGAGAAAGGTTCTATCTGCACTTTTCAGAATTAATCAACTAGCCATTACAAATGTAATTAGTGGACACATAATGGCTAGTTGAGCACTAAGAACACCCTAGAAGGTGTCTAGAATGTCCCCAAGCATTAGCAACCCACTCCTATAAATAGGACAAGCTATATGACAGCCAAGGCATCACTTGTGCATACAATTACACTTGAAAATCATTCTTTGTGAGCAACAAGCTTGAGCTACACTTGCAATCTATTCTACATTAGCATACTATAGCTTATTATCTCCTATCCACCACATTACCACGTTCATCCATAGTGGATAGGAGATCAACACACTTGATATAGGATCAAAGCGTTGTACTAAATCGGTAACATTGTTCTTTCTGCCAATCTTGTTCCTTTTATTGTATTTTGTTTTCCTTTGCTACTCCTAGGTTGGAGGCTGCAGAAAGGAGGTTGTTGGAGCTTCTTCAGGTGGTAAAGGCAGCTTGGAGGACTTTGGAATACTTCTAAAAGGTCTCAACGGGAAGATACTTTAAAGAGGAAGGCAACTTCAAGGGGGAGCTTGAAGTTACTTCAAGTGAAGGCTGCTTCAAGGTTGGTGAGACGACTTTGGGGTGAAGGCTATCCAAAGGGTGGTGAAGGTGTTTGTAATTTTGTGTAACATCCTTGTGAGGTAATAAAATTCAAATACTTTCAAAATCCCAATTAGGAACAACCGGGTAGTGGACTAACTCCCTTAGTGTTTTCTAAGGGTGGAACCACTCTAAACGCCGTGTCTACTTCTCCAATATTTTAGTGGTTGCTTGGTTGAATTATTTTAAAATTATCATAAAACCCTATTCACCCCCTCTAGTATTTTTCAGTGATGATATTGGAGGACAACTTCCGTTGTACCTCGGATGGTAGGGTATGCGTACCCACCTCTTTTCACTAGCGATGTGACCTGTACCAAGGATGGACTAGGCTATAGCAGCTTGACCTTATCTGTCGTTGTGGCAGACCCGTACTGACCGGGAGAAGAGAAGATATTAGGAGTCCATATTTTCCTAGATCTTCTATGGCACTGATTTCGACTTAGTAGTGGTCAATTGGTTTTTGAGTGGTACCCTCAATTTCCTCATGGCATAATCAAAGATGTAAGACCATCGTGTAGCATATATGTTTTGGGTTATACACAACACTTCATATTGGATGAAAATCCTCATTTGCTTTCTTTTCATTGAGATCATGTCTAGTACAATAAGAGATAATAGATATGCTTATGTTGTAGTTATGCTCATGTTGTAAACATGCTTATGTTGTCAAATATACTGACACTGATGGTTAAGATGATGCAAATATACTGACACTGATGGTTAAGATGATGCAAATAGCTATGTTTAATATTGATAGCCTTGCCTATGCAATTATAGATGCTTAAATTGCTAATCATGCTATACAGTTAATTGTGCTATGCTGTTAGTTCTACTTTTGATATAGATTTGTTCCCTTTATTTGAGATGCCCATATTGATAGCCATGTTATGTTACTAGACATATTCATGATGTCAGGGATACTTATGCTACTAGTTTTCTTGTGCTGTTAGCAAGGAATATGATGATAGTCATATTAATGATAATGAATGTTATTAGATGCAATTTGATGATATTTGAGTAGATATCTATCCAAAGAAATGGATTTATTTGTTATCTATATGCATTGATGATCATACTTGTTGCTAAGATTGATTTCTTAATCTTTTTAGCATGCTTGAACTATTAAATTTGTTTAATTGATTATTAAATACTCCAACTACTTAGTTATCTACTATTTAAAATGTTGTAATCAATAAGCGTTGTTGGAATTTATATCTCTTGCTGGGACATGGGTTTCACCCTTGTGGTTCGCCACATCTTTTTAGGTAATTTGAAGTGACGAAAACAAATCGGTGGCAGTAAAGAGGAGCTATAGTAATGAATTTTTGAGAAAGTTGATTAGATGTCTAGTGTGTCCTAGAGTCGTCCCTGTACTCTCAGATCTGGGAGAGAAAAATTTGTATATGGTGTTTCAAACGAATCATACTTTTGTTAGCATATTAATGCTTATTTGTGTGGCATATATGAATATTGTTCTTCTATGTATATATGTTGTGGCTAAGATGATAGAACAATTTGTATCAAATTCTTGGCATAGTATGGATATAAGAAAGATCTTGGGCTCTTATGCAAATGTTTCTGAGTAGGTGCTGACGTTGAAATTGGTTTTAATTTACCCATATTTTTGGGTATGTGATTAATTAATGATCGATTGTGTTTTATATTTTGAGTAATCTTATTTAGTGTAATGGGTTATCACATGAGGTAGACAAGGTGAAGATTGAGTTTATTAACAAACTCACATTGACATATATTGTGGAATAAGTTCATGCCTTCTTGGGTCATGCATGATTGCATCATGCGTTCATTAAAGATTTCTCAAAAATTGCAAAGTTGACCACAAAACTTCTTTTCAAATGCTATCTTTTCTATTGATTTTGCTTGCATGGAAAGTTTCTCCAACTTGAAAGCTTTCCACTCTTCCATGCCCATCATCTGAGCACCAAACTAGTCTCAATCGTTGGAGATCATGTGCAATGCTAAAGACTATATAGTGGGAGAAGTCTTGGATTAGTAGATTGAAAAGAGGCATCATGCCATCTACAATGCCCCAAAGATACTAGATGAAGCAATCGAAACTACACCATGACTGAGAAGGAACTACTTGCTATTGTGTATGCCTTCAAAAAATTCAAAGCATATCTTATCGGTTTTGAGGTGATTGTCTACACCGACCATACTATCATCTACTACTTGATGATGAAGAAGGATGTGAAGCCTAGATTGATTCGATGGGTCCTTTTGTTGCAAGAATTTAGTCTGGAAATTTGTGATAAGAAGGGAAAAAATAACATAGTCATCTCATATGTATTCATCATCCTAACAAATACAATGATCTGACTGTTGATTATCTTCTCAAAGGCCATCTTATGAAGATCTCTTCTATCATTCCTTAGTTTGTAGATTTTGTAAACTACCTAGCTACAGGTGATCTACACCCAGAGTACACATGTCATTCAAAGAAGAAGTTCATCCATGACATCGAGAACTACTATTGGTACAAGCTGTAACTCTTTCACCTTGGATCTGATGGGTTATACCAAAGGTGCGTCACAGAGCAAGAAGGGCCTTCAATTCTTGAGTAGTGCCACTCTGATCCAACGGGTGGCTACATGAGTGCAAATAAGATCTCCTTGAATGTCCTCCACTTGGGATTCTACTGAAATACAATTTTCAAGAATGCATATGAATTCATCCTCTCCTATGATCAATGCCAAAGATCCAAAAAGCATAAAACATGATATGATGTCTTTGACTTATTGGCAAGAAAGCCAAGATTTTTGACTATTAAAGAGTGGAATACATGGGTCCATTTCCCCCATCTTGTGGCTACTATATTCTAGTTGTAATATATTATGTTTTGAAGTGGATTGAGGCCATCCTCACCGTATCCAACACTTCCAAACACGTAATGAGGATTTTCAAAGATATCACCTTCCCTAGGTTTGGTGTACCACACAGTGATATCTGGTAATAGGTCTCATTTTCTGGAGAAGAAATTTGAAATTTTGTTGAATAAGTATGTTTCTCATCATTGAGTAGCCTTGCAATATCATCCTCAAACCAGAGGCTAAGTCACAAATGACATATCAAGGCCATCCTTGAAAAGATAGTTGGTTGAATAAGGAAATATTGGGCACTGAAGTTCAATTATGTCCTTTGGGCATACCGAACAACATTCAAGACACCATTTGGTACTACTGTATTCTAGTTGATCTACAACAAATCATGTCATATCCCTGTTGAGATGGAGCATAAGGCTAGCTGGGCAATTCATTTTTTCAATCTTGGTCTATCTCTCGCTACAAAGAAATGATTTCTACAATTGCAAGAACTAGATGAACTATGCATGTCTGTCTACTAGAACACATATGTCTATAAGGAGCGGACCAAGACATGGCATGATAGAAAGCTAAAGAGAAAGGATATCTAGGAGATATACCAAGTATTTTCTATACAACTCATGCTTGAGGTTGTTTCTTGTGAAACCTCTATCCCAATATCATGGGCCATAACTTGTGAGGAAGATCTATACACAAGGTGCATTTGTATTGTGGCACAAGATCAAGGGTAAATTTTTGGCAAACAACCACTAATTGAAAAGATAAATTACTTCTACAAAAATTACAACAAGGGAAGTGAATCTACTCCCCCTTGCTAATTTGATTGCTACTTGAGAACCCATGTGTTGAGCCAACAACATTAAACAAGGTGCTTATCAAGAGGAAACCCAATGATTATCTAGTTAGATTTATATTTTGTTGGACTAGATATATTGCATTTCAATTCTATCATTTCTACTTATTAGTTGAATTTCAAAATTGAACACTTAGTTGAATAGAATTTTTGGTTTAAAATTGCATGCATGTCAATATCCAACTATCTGGGACCATACTGGTACTCTGATTGTGCAACTGGATAAAACACTCAATGATTAGAGAGCCACTTTTTGTGCAAAGTTCAACTACATGTGGATTGGTTGATCAACTCTCCTGGTTGGTCGACCCACTTATAGTAGGGATTTTTCCCATCTTTGATTGGACGACCAAGCCCATTGATTGTTTGACCATAAGGGGTTCCTAAAATGTCCATGCACTATTGGATTAATGATCTTAATTTGAATTATCTGACCTATCAAATCGATCGACCCACCAGATTGGGCACTAAAATTCATGCAACTACTGATTCAATGCACTGATTATCTGACTAGATGAGTGGATCGAGCGACCAACCTGGGAAGACACTCATGCATTGAAGCGCCTAATCGGCTGAGTGGAGCCAAGTAGATCAATGAACTGATGATCAACATCCCCTACATATCTGCTCCCTAATCATATGACCCAATCCATGTAGGTAGGGTGACCAATGCTTGCACTTTTAGGGAGTTCAATGGACCCTGATCGTCTGACCTAACTGCTCCTGATCGACCAATTAGTGGTCCTTCATCTTTATAAGCACCCACAGGGGCATGTGAGTCAACATTAACCCCCTTACTCCCTTGGCCTAGCATGTTTTCATCCCTCCTCTTGCTCTCATCCTTCCTCCCTAGCAAGTCAACACGACCCCAACTGCCAACTAGAAAGCGTGGATATGTTGAGGCAACCCTATTCCACTGACCTCACTTGCTCGAAGCCCCTTGTACCCAAAGCTCCATTTGATCAACTATCACATCATCCAGACGCCCGACCAAGTTGCTCTGCTATTCCTGCATCGCTCATTGACCATCCAAGCTCGAGACACCATGCAGACCGTCTCGCTAATTGTATCTCTCTGATCCCTCTTCTCTAATTATCGACCGACCCACACCATGCTAATTGATCGATGAAGCTCACTACATACGCCTCACATCAACATCCTAATTGGCTGACCAATCACTCTAGAATCACCCAACTAGAGAGACCATCCACATCTCCTCTAGCATTGTTGATTACCTGACTACACTAATAGATTGCCCGATCTGACAGAGTCAGAGTCCCATGCATTTTTTTATTGACTGGCCATTCCGTCCTACTTGCTCGATTTACCCCCAGTAGATGCACAACTCTCACTTCTAATTTCCCAACCCACTATCTTGGTCGAGCAACCAGTAAGAAACTGTCACGATACCACATAGTTGAGGTAGTCAGTAAGGCCAACCATTGGGGGGTTCTGGTCACAAAATTCTAAACCCTTCAACTATAAGAAGGGCAAGGGAAAATCAACCTCTATGACACCATCCCTTTTCTGTTACTTCTCCACTCGGTTCACCAACAACATTCACATTTAGAAGAGGCATACTAAGGAGGACCTGTCTTCTCTTGATAAAATGGAAGACAATGAGGCCTATACTGATGAGGACACATTGCTAATGTTGTTGCAGTTGAGCAACTCATCGATCACATTATCACCCAATGTTAGGTAGTTGTTATTCATGGCTCAACCACTTCTTTTTCTCCTCCATCGGGTAGTCATCTCGGCTGATGACATTCCATGGGCCTACCCTCATGCATTCTCTTCTTGCTTTTCCCCTCACCTAAGTGAATACAAGGCTCTGGTCACACCAGAGCACAAGAAGTGGTATAAGGTCATGGAGGCCCTTGGAGTACAACTTCATCATTGGGCATGCCCATACATGCTCAAGGCCAAGGGCATGTATGAACATCTACATCTTCTACTTCATAGAGTGCACATCTCCCTCTTCTCAATTCGTGTGCAACCCATCTTCAAGGAACTCACCTTAGAGCTCCTCACCACCTTCACCAAGAATTTCTATCACGGTAAGAAGTTTAGCTGCTAGTTCTTCATGTTTGGGGAGCAACACTCCTTAGAATTTAGTGACCTCACTGCCCTAATTCTAGATGTCGACAAAGACTAGTGAGGTAAATGTGATAAATACAATCATAATCACTACAATGAGAAACTCATCACTGACAAGTTCTGGGCCAAGATCACCGAGTAGCTCCCACACTTCCCACATGATGACAAGGCATTATTCATCCACAACCCGGTGATCTGCTATCTCCACCACATTATCGACTGCACCATCTTTAGCTATAGTAGTGCATCAAGTGTCATCATTGTTATGCCCTTTGCCACACAAAGTGGGATTACTCAAAACAAAGTGTAGAAATATTTCCAATTATAAAATTACCACAAAATAGGGAAAATTTAAACCATTTGTAGTTTAGTATATTAAGCAAAAGTATTTCATAAACAATACTTCAACTTAGGCCATTTGTATTTATTATATACCAAAAAGATTACATTTCATGTTCACAGACTATCAAGCTACATCTATTACATATCACAACCTATTTATATGTACAAGCCATTTATACAAAAACATGGCATAAAGCCAAAATCTATGTGTCGATATACATAGCCACAAGATCTCCTCAAAGACTTGAGAGTACATGTATGACACATAGTACTTCTACTATAAAACTCTAACTAGTAGCATGTCCAACCTATGACAGTTATTGTTTACTCTGTGGCTTTGTACCTATACCAGGAACTCAACCTCCTCATCTACAACCACCTAAAAAGTCGTGGAAACCACAGAGTGAGACCATACATCCCAGCAAGAGTTATAACTCTTTGTCGACATCTATTATAAGCATAATACTATAAAGAACAGTAAATGAAGTAGGTAATACTATTTGAGAAGTTTAAGTAGTTACAATTTAGCAATAGAATATTTATACTATTAAAAGGAATATGAAGAACATGTATGACTATTATAAACTAAACTGTACAAGAAATAAGGCATGGGGTAATCCAATGTGATTCGTATTTGACCCTAAAAATTAAACTATATGGCTGTTTAACCATTGTATGCCCTGAGGATTTGAGGCGTACCACTACGCCTCAAATCCAACTGACCACTGCTACGTCAAAATCAGTACTATACAAGATCAATGGAAGAGTCGAACTCCATGATCATCACCCACACTACTCGGTCAGTTCAAGTCTGCAATGCAGTGACATATAGTCATACTGCAAAAGACAAATCAAGGCTACAGTCCTGTAGAGATAGCAACTCATAGTCAAGGCTATGGTCATGTAGACAACTAGTCTGCCTTGTTACATGGCACAACACTAGAGAACTGGCTCACACATGGCCGTTTAATAATAAAATTATACCACTATTTCAACAATTTAAGAATACAAGGAAATATATCACTTGCACCCCACATATTCAACAATATGCGCTCTGAGTTTCCCGTAGGAGTTACTCATTTCAACATCTAGCTAAATACTGACATTGAAGATGGATCTATGGTACAAGGCAACTACATGATTGGGGTTTCACTTGATTAGATATTACCAATTGTGTATCTTTTAATGCATCAATAAAGTTACAACATATTAATTCTAAACAAACTCTACAAAATTAAGGTAGAATGCAACTTCAAAAGATATAAAATGTATTAAGGAGAACTTGTCTCATCATCATATGGTACTTGTATAATTGTCATTCACCATGTCATTACCAGTGTTACATCATCATGGGATATCAATCCCTCAATCTCATTACTAGAGGATTTCACCTTAAACTGTGCTCAACACACTTACTAGATTATTCAACCCATTCATGTAAATCCTGCATAAATGATAATGCATTATATCTCACAATTGCTCATAATCACCACCCTGTATGACACAAGGTTCACCATAATACTAACATAGTTATGTCCCTTGTCTCATCTGCAAAGTTAGATTTACATAATCAAGAGAGAGAACACTATTATGGATCACAGTTTGTCAAGTAAAATGAACACATAAGTCATAGGAGCACGTTATTAGGGTTAGGTCCGTGCTTACCCAATTAGGGTTTCATAATGTTATTCAACCCCTAAGCCCTCATTCATTACTTCACATGTGTTTCAAGGTTATTAAAGTTAAGTACCATCATTATGAATTAGCCATGTGTAATTATTTTATCATGTATAAGCCATTACACTATAAAACATCCATGTGCATACCTAAATTTATCACTATTGCTCACTCACACAACATGGAATTGTGACTTGCAACGCGTGTAGGCTGACTCTGACTGTAATGCATGTAGCACATGACACCACCCTGCAACGTGTGCAAGACTTGTGTTGTGGCTCGTGATGTATGTAGTTCTCTCTTGGATGCAACACATGTAGGGGGAGGGGAGTGTCGAGGCTCACGATGCACACCATGCTCACTCAACTGCGACATGCACCTTACTTGCTCACCCACAATGCTTAGATCACTTGCCGAGACACACAATAGACATGTTGTGACCATGACACATGTAGGAAATGTTGTGCCCGTGATGCCATGTCACATGACGCATGTAGAATCGCAACGCGTGTAGGTGAGTTGCTCATGATTCTACATTGCATTTAGTTTGAGTGTGCAACACTTATCCTTTAGGGTGGTAGAATTGCAATAACCACCAATGCATGGTTTCAACCCAAGGACATTTCCACCCTATGTTAGCCTTATGAACATCATCTAAACAAGTTCAAATATAGGTTTTAAAGCAAGGAATACCAACATCATTAGAGTGTAAAACATCAATATTGCTGCCACTACAAAATTAGATGGATAAGGAATTAGGGTTTATAGAAGAAGTAATCTTTTCAAAAGTACTACAAGATTAAACCCTCAAGACATATTGTTTGCTCTTTCATCAAGAACACATTTTTAACCAAAGGAACAACAATATATTATTAGATCTAAGATGCTAATAACAAATGGGAAAAGAGTTACAAAACCCACCTGTTTTGAAGAGAAACTTTCTCCTAGAATATCAAGCTCCAAAAACTTCAACTAAGCTTCCAATTCTTTGACCAAAGGATCATTTCAAGAAGAAGAAAAATATGATCAGAAGGGAGTTTAGGAAAAAGGGAAAAACAAATATTTGTCAAACCAAAAAGAAAATGAAAATAGAAAGGATCATCTTTCACTCGAGTTCACCATGATAAACCTGACCTATGATATTTGTAAAGAAAAGATCTCCAAGAAGAACCACCATGGAGGATACATGGCCAAGGAGGAGGAAGAAGACGAAGGTTTTAGGAGAGAGGAAACATGATCTAGAAGAAATACCACTTACCAAGAGACGGTCCTCTAAGAATCACCACCAAAGGTTGTGTTTATCACAAGATCTTCAACATGCACAAAGGATCGGCCACCCAAGGTCCAAGTCCTGACCTTTTTTACTCATGGAGTTGCACGAATGATCTCAAGGTAGAAAAAGGTGTATAGAGACAAAAAGATTTTCTTACAAGGAAAGGAAGGGATTATATATCCAAAGGAGGAGGGAAATAGAGATCTTTGAGGTGTCAACATACTAGGTGAATAAAGGACACATGTTCTTCAAAGGATTAACCTATCCTACACTCACATGCAAAATAGAAATGTCCACGTTTATCCAGCAGATGTGTCATGTCCTCTAAGGTCGGTTATCCCCCTTGTCTTAGTTGAGAAACTTCATCCATCTTTATCTCGGTCGAGACACATTATGGTTGAAACCTTAGGTCTCATATGTGCATAGGTCGAGACAATAGAAGATGAGGTGTTTCAAGTCACCTTCACCAGGTTGTCTCAGTCATGACCATGCATCCCAAGCATGTGTCTCTATCATGACCCTCACCACAAGTGGTGTAGTGATCACAACCCTCAACTTTAACTTAGTCACCATGTCAACTAAGTAACCCTAGAAACACTAATATCACTTGATGATGTGACATTTTCAACTATGATCCAATCAAGGTGCCTCATGGCACAATTCTCTCTCTCATGATGCTAGAGCATAAGAAACACTCTCTTCATGTGATAGTTACAAAGTAGCCCTCATATATGGGAAAATTACAATATGATCCAAACCATGTACAATATAGCAAAGATAGCTCAAACATTATTCAAATTGGATCCAATAGAAAATACAAGCATGTCACATGATATTAAAACATCCTAAAAGATTAATTTAAGGTTTAAGCATCTTAATACACAAAGAAATTACAATTGAGCTCAAAGATAGGTCAGGGGTCTTACAACTATAAACCCCTAACAGAGATTTCACCCCCAAAATCCTACATAAAAAGAGATAAATACTTCTTCTGTATCTCATCTTCAATCTCCCACGTGGCTTCCTCAATGACACGATGATGCACAAAACCTTGAATAACACAATGTCCTTCTTTTTCAACTTCTTGATCCTTCTATCCAGGATCAACACATGTCCTTCTACATAAGATATATAATTATCTAATTCTACCTCAATAGGATAAAGATTCAACTCTATATTAGGGTGACACCTCCTCAACATAGAGATATGAAACATAGAACGTAACTTCTGCAACTCAGGTGGTAGCTCCAACTTATAAGCCACCCTCCCAAGACGTGCGACCACATGATAAGGTCCCATATATTTGGGAGCTATCTTACCCTTTTTCCCAAACATAATAACATCTTTATAGGGAGAGACTTTGAGGTACACCATGTCTCCAACCTAGAACTCTAAAGGCCCATGACAATTATCGACATAAGACTTCTGTCTATCCTGAGCTGACTTCAATTGTTGTTGAATGACTTTGATATTTTCTATTGTCTTCTACACTAGTTCAAGACCTAAAAGCTGATATTCCCCTATCTCATACCAGCATAAAGGAGATCTACAATGTCTCCCATACAATGCTTCATATGGTGTCATGTTGATGCTTCCGTGATAACTATTGTTGTACATGAACTCTATCAAACTAAGGTGGATATCCCAACTGCCCAAAAACTGCAATAAATAGGATCTTAGAAGATATTCCAAACTATGAATTATCCTTTCAGTCTGTCCATCTGTCTATGGATGGAATGCAATACTGAATCTCAACTATGTACCCATCACTGTATGCAAGCATTCCCAAAAGCAACTAGTGAATTGAGGACCTCTGTCTGACACTATAGTGATTGGAATACCATGTAGATGTACTATTTCATTGGCATACACTTGTACAAGTTTCTCAGTTGTATACGTTGTCTTTACTGGTAGAAAGTGTGCTGACTTAGTCAACCTATCCACTATTACCCATATGGAATCATAACCTTTTTTTTATTCTTGGAAGTCCAACCACAAAGTCCAATGTAATATGATCCCATTTCCACTAAGGTATATGCAATGGTTGTAGAGTCCCTACAGGATTATGATGCTCAACTTTAACCTGCTGACACAGTGCATACTTAGCTACAAACTTTGCTACATCACACTTCAATCCTAGCCACCATTACAAATCTTACAAATTCTGATACATCTTAGAGCTGCTCAGATGCATGGAATACATAGAGGAATGAGCCTCTTCTAGAACTAATGTCCTCGGATTATCAACATCTGGTACAACTACCCTACCATGATAACACACTATCCTACTCTCAGATTCATGACAACCCTCACACTTATTACTATCCAATTCTATCCAAATCTATTATACCACGATATCATTCTACTGCACATCTCTAATCTATTGAGTCAATGTCGGCTTTGTTGGAAAATAAGGTTACAGAGCAGGCAAAAAAAATTTATCTACCTTATTCCCCTTAATCAATAGATCACGTCAATAACTATAATGTAGGAAGGATGGTTTCGAGGATATACCTGGTCCATGAGCAAGTCTAGTGAAATATCCTCATCGTCATTAATGCACAACTATCTTGGATGGTGTCTGTGTAGCTCCTTGTTGCACTGAGACTTGTCTAACTACGACACCCTCTGATATGCACCTTAGGTAGTAGGACTACTACAACTCCTCTTGGTTGCACTATAGATTGCAACCTCAAATGCCATTTTCTTTAGCAGCTCCTCTTGTCACAGTCTGCTAGCTGACGTTGTCCTCCGAGTGACAAACAATAGCCTCTCGCCTCTATGGTAGCCCACATGGACCACCTAGAACTCTTGTCGTCCTGCTAGGATGGACAAGAAGGAGTTGTCACTTCCGTTGGTGTCATAGTCACCAAATTACTCTCCCACGACAATGATCTCAATTACTCTCTCCCTTGGCTATCCCTCCGTGGTCAGGTAGGACTTGCCTGGGCTCTTGTGGTTACCACAACTAGAGAGGACAATGTTTATTAGAGTAATTGATTCTCAATTGTCTGTGTTGTGTTTTGAGAAGCCCCAAGTACCCATCTATTTATAGGAGGGGTTTGAGTCCAGGTTCCCAGTCTATGCAGCAGTGGAAGGGACCAGAAGATCTCGAATTTTTGCAACAATTCTAGAAACTTCACAACTTGCGGCAGTCAAAATGGTCTTCTCACATTGCGAGACATTCATTTTATAGTTTCCCAGTTGTATACGAATTTGGCAAATTAATTCCCATTAATGTTAGACATTGATTTCCTTGTGCAACAAGTATTGCTCAAGCAAAACGAATAGGGAAAAGTCTAGAACCTTCCCCGACCAAACTCGACTATCTTGCCCATGCAAGATGGTCATCTCGATCACCGAGACGGTCGTCTAGTGACCCGAGTCGAGCCAATTTTTTAGGTCATTTTGTTCCTGGACAATTTCAACTCAAAACTAGGCCTGACACCCAGACGCCCTTATCAACACTTGATACGGCCATTTGGCACTTCCAGACGACTATTTCAACACTTGAGATGGGCATTTGACAGTGCTGTCAGCTTATTTGTTGCATGAATCAAAAGCCTAAACACTTTAACACTTAATTTAAATGTCGTTCAAGATATGAACTCCTCTTCTAGGTTGAGACCAATGCGTATAACCCTATAGGTCCCATATCACATTGGCAGTGAATGTCCATCACAACTTATGACATCACAAGGAGAGAGTGGTGCCTAGTCGCACATCAGTGTTACCCAAGTGAATGGAAAGTTAGAGAACAACTTCAACCTATGACCTGTTTACGGTGTTATAATGTTTGTATAGTTCCTTTGTCACTGATATCTAGATTGAACTAGATGAATGGAGCAGTCACCCTCATTATTATTCAATCTTGTTTCTTGAACCAGAGCAGACTATCTAAGATATATGTAAGCTCAGTATATTGACTTACATGTACATGTCCATGTATTTTTCTTAGTCTCACTGATCAAGAGGCCTAGGATATTATGTTCCCTTAGGAGGGACAAATCTCTATCACTCACAGTCAATCCCCATGTGTCAAAACCACCCAATCATCATCGTTATTCAAGATTGCATTTGATGACGTCAAAGTGTACCCAATGACATGTGATGTGTGTAGTGATTTCAGACCTAAGAACCACAAACACCACAATCACTGTGAGAGCTGACTACGACTTCCATGATGATGGCTTCCTTGTGTCAGTCTCACAGTGGGTCTGTCCAATGCACTTTTCTCTAACATGTATCTATGTGCTTGGTTTGATATAGCCATATCATTACCAATGAGACTCAATCATCAATCAACTCACACTCTAATCTTATGTGTTATTGCTGCATATCAACCTTCCACAATAGCAAACAATCAGGGACATAACGAGAATATGTATATGTACTCTTAACATCCGCATGATCTTAGTTCTAAAGTCTAATACTTGAAGGCATACATCATTGAGTAATATTATTCTCTAGACATTCATTACATTATTTCATTATCTCAAAACCTAAACAAATAGAATAAATTGGAAGCTTGCCTTTATTAATAATCAAATTGTTTACATTTGTGACATTACAATCATCAAATTATTGGCTCTCAGTGCATACATACCAACAAACTCCCACTTGCACTTAGAGCCAATCACCTACGAATCGTATTCCAAGTGATCTTACATGTCCATCATACTTTTGCTGTGAAAGTGCCTTTGTTAAGGGGTCAGCAACATTTTTTTCAGTTGGTAATTTACAGTTCTTTACATCTCCTCATTGTACGATTTCTCGTATGAGATGATACAACCTTTGTATATGATTTGAGCACTGATCTGATTTGGGTTCCTTATTGTAAAGAGTGAGACCCGATAGGGTTCCACACTTAACTAAATTGAGTAATAAGTCCATCCAATCCCAATCCTACCAAAAGGGTAGGAAGAAAGGAGGAATTTCATTCATTTCTCAAACTGGTACATATTATAGAGCATGATAATGAATAAGCAGTGGAAACAAAATTATTACACAGTTACAATTTTTTTTGTACAATTGGTCTTCACCATAATATATACAACTAAGAACATGTAAGATCAGTTACAGAGGGCAAACCAACTATCCCAATCTATCCTTAGTGTCCAAATCCATGTATATGATCTTTTAGCATCTTTGTCTTCTAATGTACCTAAACCTGGGTAGAAAGGAACATCACCCAGAACATAGGAAACAACATAGAGGTCATCATAGAGCTGAGTATGTACATATAATAAACACTTTGGGCATTATATATGGTTATAAGTGCAAAAAGAGATGTTCCCACAACAAGGGGGCTATTTGCAATTATGTACGTTCAAAAGGAATATAACAAAAGAAATGAGGCATATAAAACTTCAGAATGCAAGCATCAGATGAAAATGTCTTGCCATATCATCTAACCAAATCTCAATTGAAACAATAAACATTTGCATGCATAACAATGTAGACTAAATATACCTAAAATAGGGCCATAACACCATAGGATCATGGACTAAAAGAAATAAGGGTGGAAACGCACACCCCGGGCAAAATACGCATTCCCTTTATAAGTAAGGTTGTACATAAGTACCACTATTCTAGATTTTCTAGTCAAACATGTAGCATGCATAAATAGAGTAAAAAGACTGGCATTACAATCAGTTTCTCATAAATGGTAATCAAAACATGAGGGGTCCAAGAACCCATTATAAATAAGGTATCAAAACAACCAAATGGATATAATGAATTGAGATCAATAAAATATAAATGTCCAAGCAAATGGATTACCAAGTAGAATAACGATTCAAGATATGCCTCATTAAATAAATGTAGGTTCAGTCAAATAATGCCCAAACTAAAATAGAGGATGTACATACCTTATGATCAGGCCTAGATATTCAGTAACTCCTCGTAGTTTTAGGGTCAGGGCTGTCTCAACCTAGTCACAATATATGTGCATTCAATTAATATAAAATGCATTAAATCCCTTGCTTAGAAATCAACCCTACATTAGGTTGGAAATTTGTTCCTAAAACCTATCCCAATAATCATTCACATTTTTCTAATTTCAAAAACATATTTAGTTGTATTTTTTTGCTGAACCAATAATTAGTTACAATTTTTATAAGTTAAAATCAATTACCGATTAAAAAGAAAATAAATTGCAAATTAACTGAAATGCCCTCGAATCTAATGCGATTATATGCGACATGATGTCACATGAACTTTAGAGAAATAGGCAGAATCATAGTTCGAGTCAATAGGGTCAAATGAAATCTAAATTTCCTATAATGCCCTAATGGATGTGACATGATTAATCTGGGCACCATGGATGAGACTGGGCTTTCGCCCCAGGGATTCATCTCCCTATGTCTCGCACCATTGGCCTCCCTACAAAAGCTTCGACTAGTAGCAGTCGACAGAGGCTGGCTTCCTCTCGGGCATGGACCCTGTCCACTGGCCCTGACTGGTCAGGCCGAAGACATCAAGCCTCAGCGTAGGCACTGAGGTCGTCGGTGACCAAGAATCATGATGAGAATAGAGTGCTGATCAGTTGGCAGAACACCATTGAGGTAGGCGGTGCCAACACGGATGGTTCGGAGAATCCATCCGTGGCTAACACTGGAAAGCGTCGGTCGCTCATGGACTCTTCACAATGCTGGCAAGAGAAGGAGGTGATTCACACACGGCACAGGGAATAGAGGAGTCCCTCTCGATAGAGAATAAGCAGAAGAAACGCCGACCCTTATTGATCGAGAAAACTAGGAAAAATCACGACGAGATAAGTGTATAGAAGGTAAGAACAAGGGTCCGAGATGGTTACCTCAAAGCCAATTGAATCGAGGTGAAGGACACAACAGTTGCCCGTTATCCTCACTGGAGAAGAAGACCGACGCCGAAAGCGGCTCCAAAGCGCCCACATGAGCAATTGATCAAAGAAAGCTAACAAGATGGCATCATAGGCTAGTTCTGGATTGACATGGAGAGAGTGGTAGCTCCTAAGTGGGGATTTGATGAACTGGGGCCAGTTCTGGATTGACATGGAGAGAGTGGTAGCTCCTAAGTGGGGATTCGATGAACTGGGGGATGAGCAGCGACGACCGCACATGGCCTAGAAGGGACATTTTTGATGTAGGGTACCACATGAGGGGTGGTAGGGTTTTCTGGGTTAGAAGGAGAGTTTTGAGTCTGTTGCCAAAGAAAATGCGAGGAATGGTTCAGCCTAGCGAGAGGTAGCGGCTAGAGAGGAGACTCGACGCTGTACAGCTCATGCCCATGAGAGAGTCAGAGGTAAGGGATGACTGAGTCCTGCTACCCGACTACCTGGGTACCTGACCTGCAATGCATGCATGACAACTACCAGACCCTTGGACCAAAGTCCAGGCTATCAAACATGATATCAATTAAATCGACCCTAACTTTAGGTTAAATCATACATAGCCTATTAGGGTCTAATTAAGGGTGCATTGATGTCCAAATGACCCCAAATTTTGAGGTTTCGCTAATAAGGATGTGTGGGATCCGATTATGTGCTTATATTTAGGTTTTGAGGTTAACTAAGCCATGATTTTACCATTGCACATTAATCATTCAATTAATGAAATGAACTAAGTCTAATGGTCAATTATGGTGAAACCTTCCAGCTAGACTCGATTCATGTCCTAACTAAGATCCAAGAGTATCCTAGTTCACAAATCTAGGGTTAGGGAAACTATATTATCATTATTGCTAATAAGTATCCCAATTGAGGTATTAAGGTAGCAATATCATATGAATTCATCTCTATGGATCCTTAAATGAGTCAATATAGGGTTTGAAGATCAAAATATGGTTTCGTTTATGCTAACACAGTGAAATATAGATATTCAAAGGTAGTCAACTAAAAAGGGGGAAGGAGATTGGATAACCACATAATCAAATAGGGTCCTAGAAGAACGGAGGACTAGCCTATGTGTCTGCAATTGAGTATGTTACAACACTCAACCCCTTAAACATGATTTCGTCCCCGAAATCTATCCAGTTGTGGTATGGTATACTAAGTTATACTTTTAACCAAGTTATACATTTCTAGTGTACCTAATGTAGGGGGTCAAAGCATATCATTTGTGTCACACTAATGGTCTACTCTCAAGGTGAAGCTGTATGTCTCCATGTGTCATGCATCCATTAATCTGATTCTAGTAGATGTTGGGCTAGAAAAGTTACAACAAGACCTAGGATTATGTCAACCAATTTGTATCCATTAGGGCTACCTACAATGTTATCATAGTTTTGCCATTCTTTGATCATGATCCACATAATTTCCCTTGTTAGCATCATCATCAAAATAACAACATCATCATTATCATCTACTCACCATCCTCTTTATCAATATCACCGGCATCATCACCTACTCCTCCTCCTCCTCCTCCTCCTCCTCCTCATCATCATCATCATCATCATCATCATCATCATCATCATCATCATCATCATCATCATCATCATCATCATCATCATCATCATCATCATCATCATCATCATCATCATCATCATCATCATCATCATCATCATCATCATCATCATCATCATCATCATCATCATCATCATCATCATCATCATCATCATCATCATCATCATCATCATCATCATCATCATCATCATCATCATCATCATCATCATCATCATCATCATCATCATCATCATCATCATCATCATCATCATCATCATCATCATCATCATCATCATCATCATCATCATCATCATCATCATCATCATCATCATCATCATCATCATCATCATCATCATCATCATCATCATCATCATCATCATCATCATCATCATCATCAACAACATCATCATCACCACCATCAACAACATATCATTACTATTATTATTAATAATAGTCACTTTATGTATGATGTGCATATATGTCTTATTTTCCTTCTAGTATTAGGGTTATATCTTAAAATGAAATATTTATAGATTTATCAAGGGGAGGAATTATGATGCGTCACATAACAAAGACAACATATATACTTTAATAGGCATACTAGGGTTGGGGTGTAGTTTAGGGTTTTATTTTCCAATGGATTTTCTCGTTCCTGTATCAACACTATAGTGTGATGCATGAAACTTATTGAATTTCTCATTCATGAGTTAACTTTACATATTACACTAGACATGTTTTGATTAATGTGTAGTCAATCCCTTTACACTTCTATTTATCATGGTCACATGGGAAATGTTCAGAAATTCCATCACACTTAGCATGTTCACCCTAGCCTATACTGTATAGTCATCCTTGCCATTTAATTATTAGCAATTTTGGAATATAGGATATTAATTTGAGCTTTTAAGTGTAATTTTTCTTTTACCCCACTCTGAATTAAATATCCTTTAAGTATAACTCAAGATACAATTTTAAAATTTATTTTAATCATCTAAGTAACATTTAGGATGGTATGGTTAGTAAGGCTCATCTGGAATTCCCGATTTGGTAGCCTCTACATATGTTTGACATTATTACAAGGAGTTATCCAAATTTTACTTATTGTAGCTGTTATTAACCTAATTATTCCTTAAGTTAGTTTGATCCCTGATTATTCCTTAAGTTAGTTTGATCCCTAATGAATAAATTGTTCAGAACTCCACCCCTTAAAAAGCTCAAACTATAACTTAGTGCATAACCTAGAGGGAAAAAAGGGTGGATCCACTAGGTCTGATATATAAAACTAGCTATGTCAGTCTTAGGTCTAGCGTATTAGGGTTGAACATGTCAACCATGGGTAATCCACTAAAGAGCTTCTCTACTACTCAACTTACTTGTGGTGGTGACTTGGTTCTAAAAATCATCCATGAGATTATAAAAAGAAAAATAAATATTTTGTACATATAATTTAATAATGAAATAAGTTTTAGCGATAGATCACTGGTGATGAAGATGCAAAATTGGCGCCAAAATCGATCCGAGAACCAAGTCAGATACCTTCCACAACCTGACACATACACTACTATCCTATCACCATTTCCTTCTACAAAAATGGGTCTGAACCTCTTATCACCTAAAAGGTCATATGACTATCTCTAATATGTAAGCATGAGAGAGAGAAGGGTTTATATTACACACAACCAATCATCAGTCAAAACCTACCAAAACATGGCATCCACCATTACCCATGTCATTCTTAATCAGAATTCCTACTACCTCATCCCGAGTCATAAGGGAAACATGAGATTACCCAACATGATAGGAATAAATTTAGGTTTTTCTCAACTGTAGTTCCTTCACATGATAAGGTAATCCATATAGTCAAGCTACTCATCTCAAACACTACATAAACCAAGTACACTATTAGAGATGAGAGAGGTGATAATTTAAGTATGCTTACTAAAACATATAGCTCCATTAGTCAATTCTAATACACAAGAATAACAATCCCAATGAGAGTGGAATTTAGTCCTTGAGAGGATGGCATCAGGGCATAACTATCCTAAGATACTCACAGTGAGGACAAGGCATGCTATAACGACAGCTGATCTAGTTTAGAATAACACTTAACATCAAAGGAATCTTAGCCTTAATCTTAAATTAGTATTTTTTATTTTCCATTCATGCATGCTCAATAACCAAGTGGATGTATGTTAGGCATTCTAGAACAACGTAAAATGAAAGAGGTCTCATGTGATAACTAGGGTTCTCAAAAGCCAAGTCTCAATCACACTATGGTTTGGGGGAGTGGAAACCACCAAATTAAGTAGGGATTAAAACCCTATTTGGAAATAATCAAGATTAGGTACATCAACTACCTCTAATGAGACACCTAAATACCCAATTAAGGTACAATACATGATAACTTGAAATAGCCAAGTTACCGAATACTTTTGGCTCTGATACCATTTTGTAAAGAGTGAGACCCGATAGGGGATCCACTTTTCACTAAATTGAGGAATAAGTCCATCCAATCCCAAACCTACCAAAAGGGTAGGAAGAAAGGAGGAATTTCATTCATTTCTCAAATGGTACATATTATAGAGCATGATAATGAATAAGCAGTAGAAACAAAATTATTACACAGTTACACAATTTTCTTTGTATAATTGGTCTTCACCATAAGATATACACCTAAGAACATGTAAGGCCAGTTACAGAGGGAAAACCAACTATCCCAAGCTATCCTTAATGTCCAAATCCATGTATACGATCTTTTAGCATCTTTGTCTTCTAATGTACCTAAACCTGGGTGGAAAGGAACATCACCCAAAACATAGGAAACAACATAGAGGTCAGCAAAGAGCTGAGTATGTACATATAATAAACACTTTGGGCATTATATATGGTTATAAGTGAAAGAAGAGATGTTACCGCAAGAAGGGGGCTATTTGCAATTAGGTACGTTCAAAAAGAATATAACAAAGGAAATGAGGCATATAAAAATTCAGAATGCAAGCATCAAATGAAAATGTCTTGCCATATCATTTAACCAAATCTCAATTGAAACAATAAACATTTGCATGCATAACAATGTAGACTAAATATACCTAAAATAGGGCCATAACACCATAGGATCATGGACTAAAAGAAATAAGGGTGGAAACACACACCCCGGACGGAATACACGCACCCTTTATAAGTATGGTTGTACATAAGTACCACTATTCTAGATATTCTAGTCAAACATGTAGCATGCATAAATAGAGTAGCAAGACTTGCATTACAATTAGTTTCTCATAAAAGCATGAGGGGTCCAAGAACCCATTATAAACAAGGTATCACAACAACCAAATGGATATAATGAATTGAGAGCAAGATAATATAAATGTCCAAGCAAATGGATTACCAAGTAGAATAACGGTTCAAGAGATGCCTCATTAAATAAATGTAGGTTCAGTCAAATAATGCCCAAACTAAAACAGAGGATGTACATACCTTATGATCAGACCTAGATATTCAGTAACTCCTCCTAGGTTCAAGGCCAGGGTTGTCTCAACCTAGTCACAATATATGTGCATTCAATTGATATAAAATGCATTAAATCCCTTACTTAAAAATTAACCCTACATTAGGTTGGAAATCTAGTCTTGAAACCTATCCCAATAAATCATTCACATTTTTCTGACTTCAAAAACATATTTATTTATATTTTTTTGCTATACCAATAATTAGTTACAATTTTTATAAGTTAAAATCAATTATTGATTAAAAAGAAAATAAATTGCAATTTGACTAAAATGCCCCTAAATCTAATGCGATTATATGTGACATGATGTCACACGAACTTTAGAGAAATAGGCAGAATCATAGTTTGGGTTAATAGGGTCAAATGAAATCTAAATTTCCTATAATGCCCTCATGGGCGTGACATGATTAATTTGGGCACCATGGGTGAGACCGGGCTTTCGCCCCAGGGATTCATCTCCCTATGTCTCATGCCATTGTCCTCCCTACAGAAGCTCCAACCAATAGTAGGCGGATGAGGCTGGCTTCCTCACGGGCAGGGAATGAGGCATATAAAATTCAGAATGCAAGCATCAGATGAAAATGTCTTGCCATATCATTTAACCAAATCTCAATTGAAACAATAAACATTTGCATGCATAACAATGTAAACTAAATATACCTAAAATAGGGCCATAACACCATAGGATCATGGCCTAAAAGAAATAAGGGTGGAAACGCACACCCTGGGCGGAATACGCACACCCTTTATAAGTATGGTTGTACATAAGTACCACTATTCTAGATACTCTAGTCAAACATGTAGCATGCATAAATAGAGTAGCAAGACTAGCATGACAATTAGTTTCTCATAAATGGTAATCAAAGCATGAGGGGTCCAAGAACCCATTATAGTCAAGGTATCACAACAACCAAATGGATATAATGAATTGAGAGCAAGAAAATATCCAAGAAAATGGATTACCAGGTAGAATAACTATTCAAGAGATGCCTCATTAAATAAATGTAGGTTCAGTCAAATAATTACCAAACTAAAATAGAGGATGTACATACCTTATGATCAGACCTAGATATTCAGTAACTCCTCCTAGTTTTAGGGTTAGGGCTGTCTTAACCTAGTCACAATATATGTGCATTCAATTAATATAAAATGCATTAAATCCCGTGCTTAGAAATTAGCCTTACATTAGATTGGAAATATGGTCCTAAAACCTATGCCAATAAATCATTCACATTTTTCTAATCTCAAAAAGATATTTATTTGTATTTTTCTATTGAACCAATAATTAGTTACGATTTTTATAAGTTAAAATCAGTTACTGATTAAAAAGAAAATAAATTGCAAATTGACTGAAATGCCCCTAAATCTAATGCGATTATATGTGAAATGATGTCACACAGACTTTAGAGAAATAGGCAGAATCATAGTTTGGGTCAATAGGGTCAAACAAAATCTAAATTTCCTATAATGCCCTCATGGGCGTGACATGATTAATCTGGGCACCATGGGCGAGACTGGGCTTTCGCCCCAGGGATTCATCTCCCTATGTCTCGTGCCATTGGCCTCCCTACAGAAGATATGATCAGAAGTAGGTGGCCGAGGCTGTCTTCCTCATGGGAAGGGACCCTATCCACTAGCCCCGACTGGTTAGGCTGAAGACATCGAGCCTCAGTGCAGGCACTGGGGTCACCAGTGACCAAGAATCACAATGAGACCAGAGTGCTTATCGGTTGTAAGAACACCATTGAGGTAGGCGGTGCCAAGATGGATGATTTGGAGAATCCGGCCATGGCTAACACTGGAAAGCATCGGTCACTCGCGGACTCTTCACAACACTCGCAAGAGAAGGTGGCGATTCACACACGGGTCAGGGAATAGAGGAGTCCCTCTCGACAGAGAACAAGCAGAAGAAATGACGACCCTTATCGACTGAGCAAACTAGGAAAAATCACGGCAAGATAAGTGTACAAAAGGTAAGAATGAGGGTTCGAGATGGTTACCTCAAAGCCAATTGAATCGAGGTGAAGGACACAACAGTTGCCCGTCATCCTCTTTAGAGAAGAAGACCGACGCTGACAGTGGCTCCAAAGCGCCCACATGAGAAATTGATTGAAGAAAACCAATAAGGTGGCATCATGGGCCAGTTCTGGATCGACATAGAGAGAGCGGTATCTCCTAAGTGGGGATTCGATGAACTGGGGGATGAGCAGCGATGACCACACACAGCCTAGAAGGGGCGTTTTTGATGTAGGGCACCACACGAAGGGAGGTAGGGTTTTCTAGGTTTAGAGAAGAGTTTTGAGTCTGTTGCTGAAGAAAAATGAGGAATGGTTTAGCCTAGCGAGAGGTAGCAACCAGAGAGGAGACTCGGTGTTGTACAACTTGCACGCGCGAGAGAGTTAGAGGTAGGGGATGACTGAGTCCCGCTACCCGACTACCCGAGTACCTGACCACAACGCATGCGTGACAACTACCCGACCCTTGGACCAAAGTCTAGGCCTTGACACATGATATCAATTAAATTGACCCTAAATTTAGGTTAAATCATACATAGCCTATTAGGGTCTAATTAAGGGTGCATTGATGTCCAAATGACCCCACATTTTGAGGGTTAGTTAATAAGGATGTGTGGGACCCGATTATATGCTTATATTTAGGTTTTGAGGTTAAATAAGCCGTAATTTTACCATTGTGCATTGATCATTCAATTAATGAAATGAACTAAGTCTAATGGTTAATTATGGTGAAACCTTACAGCTAGACTCGATTCATGTCCTAACTGAGATCCAAGAGTATCCTAGTTCACAAATCTAGGGTCAGGGAATCTAGATTATCATTATTGCTAATAAGTTTCCCAATTGAGGTATTAAGGTAGCAATATCATATGACTTCATATCTATGGATCCTTAAATGAGTCAATCTAGGGTTTGAACATCAAAATATGGTTTAGTTTATGCTAACACAGTGAAATATAGATATTCAAAGGTAGTCAACTGAAAAAGGGGGAAAGGATATTGGATAACCACATAATCAAATATGGGCCTAGAAGAATGGAGGACTAGCCTATGTGTCTGGAATCGAGTATGTTACACTTATCTGGAGAAATTGCTCCATTGTTGTCACAATAGAGCTTGATTGCCTTGTTGATGCTAGGAACGACCCCAAGTTCTATGTTGAACTTCTTGATCCATGGATCCTCCTTTGCTGCACTTGATGTAGTAATATACTCAGCCTCTGTTGTAGAATTGGCAATTGTTTCTTACTTGGAACTCTTCCAGGTTACAACTTCGTTGTTGAGGCAAAACATGAATCCTAATTGTGACTTGTAATCATCTTGATCAGTCTAGAAGCTTGCATCGGTGTAACCTTTTACCACCATCTCTTCCTCTCCGCCTTAGACCAAGAACTGATCCTTAGTCCTTCTCAAGTACTTTAGGATGTTCTTCATGGCTATCCATTGAGCATCACCTGGATCTGACTGATATCGGCTCATCATGCTCAAGGCATATGAGACGTCTAGACGGGTACATAACATTGCATACATGATTGATCCAATTTCTAGGGCATATGGAATCACACTCATGCATTCCCTTTCTTTACAAGAACTGGGGCATTGATCTCTAGAGATGGGGACACCATGACGCGCATGTAGATTTCGTCTCTTTGAGTTCTCCATGTTGAACCGCTTCAACACTATGTCAATGTATGTGCTCTGACTTAGTCTGAGAAGTCTTATGGATCTATCTCTATAGATCTTTATCCCCAAGATGTAGGATGCTTCTCCCAAGTCTTTCATAGAAAGTGTATTTCCAAGACATGTCTTTACCTTGTGTAAAGTAGGGATTTCATTCCCCATCAATAGTATGTCATCTACATACAATATGAGGAATGTGACTGTGCTCCCATTGACCTTCTTGTACACACAATGTTCATCTTCATTTTGAATAAAGCCAAACTCTTTGACTATCTCATCAATATGAAGATTCCAACTTCAAGATGCTTGCTTCAATCGATAGATTAACCTTTATAGCTTACAAACTTTATTTACAAATTTTGGAATTATAAACCCTCAAGTTGTGTAATATACACATCCTCAACAAGATTCCCATTAAGGAATGTAGTTTTAACATCCATTTTCCAAATCTCATAGTCATGATAAGCTGCAATAGCAAGCATGAACCTGATGTATTTAACCATGACCACTAGAGAAAAGGTTTCGTCATAGTCAACACCTTGAACTTGTCTAAAATCCTTTGTAGACACTCTGCCCTTATACATTTGAACTTTTCCATCCATGTTGATCTTCTTCTTAAAGACCCACTTGCACCCTATGGGTTTTACCCCTTCAGGTGGATCCAAAAAAGTCCATACTTTGTTGGTATACATGGATTCCATCTCAGATCTCATGGCCTCAATCCATTTCTTAGAATCTGGTCCCTCTATATCATCTTTATAGGATATTGGCTCATCCTCAATGACCAATTCACTACCTTCTTGAGTCATAAGATATCCATATCTCTCACTTTCAAGGCATGTCCTATTAGATCTACAAGGTTCCTGTGTCACCTAAGGAATTTAAGTCTCCACAACACTTTGTGATTCTCTGAGTTCCTCTGGTTCATCTATCGATTTTATGTTCTTTTGTTGGTTTCAAACTTCTTTGAGTTCTACTTTCCTCCCACCGATTCCTTTGGAAATGAATTCCTTTTCAAGAAATACAACATTTATAGCAACAACTATTTTGTTGTCAGTTGGGTGGAATAAGTAGTATCCCCTTGTCTCTTTGGGATATCTAATAAAATGACATTTATCAGACTTAGGGACAAGCTTTTTAGGAAACAATTTCCTAACATAAGCTTCACATCCCCAAATCTTTGTAAAAGACACATCGGGAGGTTTCCCATACCATATCTCATATGGTATCTTTTGAACCGATTTAGATGGTATGTGGTTAAGTGTAAATGTGGCGGTTTGTAGAGCAAAACCCTAGAAGGTTGTTGGAAGATCAACAAAATTCATCATACATCATGCCATATCAAATAATGTGTGATTCCTTCTTTCTGATACACCATTATGCTATGGTGTTCCAGGTGAAGTCCACTGGGATACAATCCCATGGGATCTGAGAAGGTCCATAAACTCTTGGCTTAAGTATTCTCCACCTTGATCAGCATGAAGTGCCTTAATACTTTTGCCAAGCTGATTATGTATTTCATTCATAATTTCTCTAAACTTTTCAAGAGTTTCTGACTTCTATCTCATCAGGTAGACATAGCCATACCTACTAAAGTCATAAGTAAAGGTAATGAAGTACTTGTAACCACATATAGAATCTGTTCTAAAAGGGCCACATACATCACTATGTATGAGTCCTAATAGATCACTAGCCCTTTCACTCTTGCCAGTAAAGGGAGTTTTTGTAATCTTGCCCAACAAACAATATTCACATGTCTCTATTGATTCAAGATCAAAAGAGTCTAGATAACTGTGATGAAGTGAAATTTAGCATTATTATGAATTAATTCCAAATTTCCCCCTCTTTATGGTCCAAATTTATTTTTCTTAGCTACATATTCAATGTTGAGACTCAAATTTGAAATATGGTGATCGATGTGATCTTTATACACGTTATAACACCTCAAATTGGATTCATTTATCACTTTGTCCAAATAAACAAATTGGTCAATCAAAATATATCCTTTGATTCTCAATCTCAATATCTCAGGGTCCTAGCTTCTCCATTGGCCTAGGTGGGGTTATATGTCTATGAATTGAGATTTCACATTTCAACATTTCAAGACAACATCATACTTTCAATATCATAATTTCGAACTCAAAATCAATGGGAGGTCCCACCCTACTCCTAATGAGAGCTAAACCCTAAGTCATAAATCGAGAGTCAAAATAGTCATCATTTTGAAAATTTCAAAATTTGGGATTTTGAAGTCATAAGTCATATATTCAGGGTGATCTATAGACCCAAATAATGTGAACATAGGATTTTTGTTGTGATTGATAATCATGAGTCACAATATTATATATCAATATCAAGAGTCGATATTTTTGGACATCAAAAGTCCTAGGTCCAAAATTTTGAAGCTAGGGTTTAGATTCCTATTCAGACCTTGGGGGAGATCACTCATCTATATTCAATTTTGAGCAACAATATTCAAGCAATATTCAAGCAACATATCAAGATTTCATTATCATTGTATCTAAGGTTGATGAATGATCTACACCTAGGTCTATCTAGGAAGTTAACCGCAAGCTATAGTCAATATTGTCATATATCAAGATAATTATCAAATCAATATTCAAGATCGAGTATCAACCATGGGTTTAACCTATTAGGCTTAGGTCAACCAGTCGAAATAGGGTGAAAGGGAATACTTTTCCAAACTCTAAATAATCAACAAGGTGAAAACTTAGAGGTAGTCATAATAGGGATGTGGCCTAGGTTAGGGGAGTCATGAGTCAACTACTACCCTAAGCTAGCACATTACCTACATTAGTCATTATCCATTGAGCTTATTCAAATAGGGAGAGTATCAATGATCAAAGCATGTTTTACAAGGTCATAACATCAAAATTCAAGATCATAATAGGGCAATAATGTCATAATGTTACAAAGCCATGGTAATAGTTGCATTCCTTTCCTTTCATGATCAAGGTAGTGATATAATTTGGAAATTGGGGATTTGAATTTGGCATTCAAGGAATTAGAGCATAATAGTGCAAAATCTAGGCCCATAATCATCGTATCAAAATTGAGATTGCAAAAGGCATCAATGGTAAATAGGAAAACTACTTTTTGCATCATAGGTCTTACATCATGATTTTGTGAGTCTTAGGCTTAGTCACTTGATAGCATGGTCAAGATATGTATAAAATAGGATACGAGTTGTTTAACTATATTTTAGGTTTAATCAACAATAAAGAAACATGGACATTTATCAAACAGAGACCTCATCGACAATGAGGTATAAGGTATACGTCCTTCTTATTTCACCATATCAAGATTATTAATATTGACCTCAAACATAGAAAAAATGTAGTCACATTTTGGCTAAATTGAGTGTTCATGATATCAGGAGTCATACATGAGTATTTGATTTCAAGCTTAATTGATCAAAATCGAGTTTTCAAATTAAAGTCAGATCATGGTATCGATATTCATTTTTCCCATGCATAAGCTACCCAAAATTGAGACATCATGTGGTAAATGGTCATAAGAAAAAGACCACATGGTGAGATGAGAAGACTACCTAATCTTCATCTACATGGGTGGCTTGGGTAGTCCTTAAAGAAGATATGAGATTCTAGAAGACTCTCTAGGGTTTCACAAGAGAACCTTTAGGTCTAGTTATGGATCAATAGAGGCCAGGTAGAGTGGGGGATCTTAGCAACTGTGAAGACGGATAGGAGAAATTATGCCACGACCCCAAGCCTAGACACATCAATTTTTACCATTATGGACTTTAGGGTTTCTTGGGTGTAAGAGACTTGAGAAATTATTTACTTAAAGTATATGGGAGTGTGTAAGCTCTAATACCAACTGTCACGGAATCGTTCTTACCCCAATCTCAATCCTACTGCCTAGACAGTAGTAAAAGGATTGAAGTGCCCATACCTGAGTGGCCCCGTAGGATCTATCACACTGGCATATACAATAAGAAATAATAACTTGAAAATTGGATATTTAAATAACAACTAACCCAATATGGAGATATATCTAATTTATCTTTGTCATCAGAGTATGTAGAGTGCGGAAGTGATCTTATTCAATATTCCATTTGTATTACCTAAAATCAAGAAAATTAAGACACAATCATGCAATTGCACAGTACGCTATCAAAATCAAGTAAAATAGTTTATAACAAAAGAGTATACTTGGCAGGACTTATATTCAAAAGAATAACAAAGGATTTCCAAAACCAATATAATTCGAAAAAATGTTTGTTATTCAACGATTCAATTTTTAATACGAGTTCCCATTATGTTGTAATCAAATAAGCATGCTTATATATTTTGCGTGACTCTATTACCCTAACACGATGGGGAAGGTCACTAGGCTCCTTCCCATCATATGAAATTAGAGGCCAATGTACAAGTCCCACCTCCAAATGAGGGGGTTGTTTCACTCAATATCAACATTATCAACATCATCATCATTATCAATATACGGGAAGTCATAATGGGCATGCAATTTATGTTTTCATATAATTCAAAATATAATATAGAAAAATAGAAGACTAATCATAGGGAAAAGTAGCTCATCCAAGTAAGTAGCAAAGTATACAGTCAAGAGTGAATGACTTACCTAGGTTTTCTAGGATCATATGTGTAAACCTTAATTTATGATCATTATCCAAGTCATCATCAATTTCTAGATTATCATCATGGTACTTAATATAATTGGAAATCAAGATCAGATTGATGGGTCAAAACAATATCAAGTGTTTTGCAAGACTAGGATCAAGATTACTCATTATAAAGATTGTGACCATCCAGTAAAAAGATCTAGATCACTAATGATTCATTTTCAAGAGTATATGATTCAAATATATTAGATCTAGGTTATAAGATAATCATTAGAGTCCAAATCTAGGGTTTCCAAGGATTAGACATCATCATTAGTGAGCCATTAGATAAATTAAATAAGTAAGAGATCAAATATAGGGATATTAGTGAACAACATTTGGAATCTGGTCTTAAAAGTATTTTTAAACGATCCATTGGTTTTTTATGATCAAGATTGCCTATTTGTTCATCATTTTTGGTGTTCAGATGCATTTTCTATGATTAAAATGAGATCAGAGTATTTAAATGAATATCTACCAGAGAGAAAGATGAGATACCTTATTTTGCAAAAAAGGTTGGTCGTTGGATGTCAGTTGCATGGCCTAGATTTGCCCACATGGGCAAGGAAGCTTTCTCACATTCTAGACCAGTTCAAGCCTTCAATTCAGCCAATTTATTCTTGGTTCGGCTGGTTCACCCCCCCTAAAAAGTGGTTCATTCACTAGTAGGTTGGTTCCACTAGACCGACTGGTCCCTCTTGAACCGAGTAGTTCGGGGAGTTCTCCTCCCTCGTTCAAGCCTCCCACGAGCCACAAAGGATTACAGAGGAGCTCGCCGACATGGGGAGGCTTTGGGAGCAGATGAAGGAAAGGGAGGCGAAGAGTAGGATGACCGATCTTGGCTCGGCCCCACGAACTAGATGAGGGCCATAGGAAAGGGAGAGGAGGCGAGTAGCAGGGATTCCCAAGGGCGATCGTGCGGTGGCATTGCTGCTTGGAGCAGCTAGATATTGGGGACAATTCAGGGGCATTTCAAGGTGTGGTGGAAAGCGCAAAGGAGGGTGGAGGATTGGTGAGGTCATTGCGAGCATCGAGGCCCCTTATATAGTGTTAGTACTAGGGTTTGTGTTGGGTAGGACCTGGTCAAGGGTAGGGCCACCGGAGTGAGACAAAGAGGGCAAAGATCTTGTTTTGGCAGCTGTAGAGAGCAATAAAGGAGGTCAAAGTTGGGCCAGTCGAGTTTGAAGTTGCGAGAGGGTCATTTTGGCTTGCTTAGAATTTCAAATAGCAGTCAAGAGCGGGAGATCGATCATCATGGTGGCATTCATACCTCGATGCCATCAGTAGGAGGTTGAAGATAACCTCACAACCACTAGATCATACCCCTAATCTACGGGTCTCATATCTGAGGACTGGGGTTCGTCCCCTCCCTTTACAATGGATCGATGACTTGGAACAGGGCAATTAAAAGGGCAAATAAAAGGATTTTCAATACATTAACTTCAAGAAATCATAGTAAATAGTAGGAATGTCCAAATGACATGATATTTGGACCATAGCTTCACAAAAATGTGTAGAACATTTAGAAAAATATTGAGAATCAAAGGATGAAGTTTGATTGACCAATTTGTTTATTTGGACAAAGTGATAAATGAATCCAACTTGAGGTGTTATAATGTGTATAAAGATCACATCGATCACCATATTTTGAATTTGAGTCTCAACATTGAATATGTAGCTAAGAAAAATAAATTTGGACCATAAAGAGGGAAAAAATGGAATTAATTCATAATAATGCTAAATTTCACTTCATCACATCCTTCCCTCCTTAAAAAGGAATTTTGTCCCTAAAATTGAAAAACATCCTAAAAAATTGGGATTATTCAACCTAAGTCATTTCCTTAAATATTGGGGTATCCTTAAGTACAAATTCAAAATCATGTCCTCAATTTTCAAGTAGTACAATCATCATAATTGGGATTCCATGTTTCATATCATAACTAGCTTGGTTCTAGCCTTATGGATTGCATTTCTCATTTATGTGCCCCAGACGACCATGCCAAAGGTATGTTTGGTTTGATTCATTGTGTTTTTGTCTTTTGGTATTTACGTTATATACACTTGTCTCTAGATCTATCAAGTATAGACCATAAGACATAAGGTTACTGCCATAAAAGATCCCATCTTTACTAATAGACCATCTTCCATTCTTTATAAGAAATTTGAATCTGTTCTTGTCCAAACAAGATACATATATGATGTTTCTATTAATGGAAGGTGCGTAATAGTAGTTCTTTAACTGTATTACACGCCCACTTGGTAGAGATAGCTCCTAGGTTCAAACTTCACTGGACGCAACTCTTGCGCCATTTGCAACACACAGTTCAACCTCATCTTTCTCTAAAGGTCTACTTCTTTTCAAATCCTTCACATTTGAGCAAGTGTGTGATCCACAAACAATATCTAGTACCCATGATGAGGAAGTAGTGAAGTTAACCTCAATAACATATACACCAGAAGTAGAGATCTCAACCCCTTTCTTCCTAGGTTCCCTTATCTTCTTCTAATTTTGAGTGATGAAGACTTGGATCTTAGCTTAGCCACAATGCTTCTTGGCCTTGCCTTTGTCCTTGGACTCAACTCTACTGATCATCATCACAAATTTGTCCTTCTTCATTTGTGATTTGACACCTATCAAGATGTCAAGCAACTCTAACAATAGTCTAGCCATGTTACTCAAGTGATAATACTCAATAAACTGGCTATATGGTTTAGGCAAAGATTGTAACTCATATCTGTGGTTAACTCTTGACCTAAACGAAATCCTAGTCTCTCAAAATGTTTCATATGCCCAATCATATTGAGAACATGAGGCTCTACTAGATATCCTTCTATCAGTTTGCACTCACACATAGCCTTAGACACATTATACCTTTCATGCTTATCATGCTATTTATGCAACTCATAGTTCATACAACCCAACATAAGGTTCTTGATGTTAACAACATCATTGGCATGCTTCGAAGAAGCATCCATGTTAGTCTTAGGAAAATTTGAAGTGGATACTGGCACTGGTATTTTAGGATCATGCAGAACACTTCTCAAGCACTTGAATCAATTATGGAAATAAATATCATTTAAATCTTCCAATTGCAATTCATATTTGTTTGTCATTTGATTCTACAAGAGGAAATTTGCATTTGTCAAAAACCCTTTTGATTTGATTTGAAAAGTCGATATTAATTAGGCCTTTAATTAATTATCACTCCCATTATTTTATTCAAATTGATATCCCTCAATATCAATTTGGGATATTGCGGTATACAATATTCTAGAGGGACATGATCTTGATTTCATCCAAATCACGAGCTAGCTAGGGCTATCACCCAAAACTTGATTCTAACAAGTAGGCAACTTTTTCCAATTGCATCATATGCAACTCTTGATAGATGATATGCACAACTCCTTACCATAATCATCTACATGCCTCTAGGTTCTTAATCAATTTAGGATCACTTTGTTAAGCCTGACCCATAAGACAACACGATAGACTATGCACCCTACTAGGGCAGACCCACATATCTACCATCACACTTCCACGAGATATATGGCACACCACACTAGGGCGAGCCCACACTTGGTCGATCAAGCTTTTCAAGAGTGATGCTTTGTGGAAATCATTTAAGATTTAATATTTTAATTGAAGGAGTTTGCATAAATACATGTACTTTATCCAATCACCACATATATATACTACATATCATATACATGCTATATCCCACAAAGAAAACATGCAATAAACAAAAGTGATGGTTATGGGCAGACCTAATGTAATACCTTGGAGCCACTAGGAATTATGTCATCTAGGTCTACATCACATGCAAAAACCTATTGTTGATGAAGATCAATGCTTGCCAATCTGGGTTGATCGGTTCAACCCTTGAACCTATCGGCTTGCCTCCTAGACTTTTTAGGTTGTCTCACCAATCTTCAATCTCCATCGGTCCACCATCTGCTGGCTCCTCCAATGGATCATTCGGGTCCACCAGGAAATCAGTCCGACTTATCCACCATGTCCTCTAAAGTCCTTCAACTAGCTAGCTCTTCTTCATGATGTCTTCATCTTTGTCACAATATGAAGTAAACTATCCTACTTTTACATAATTATAAGAAAACCTCGAGTTACATTCGAGGGAAGCAAAGGTAGAAAAGAATTAACCTTACATTGGGAAGATAAGATAGAGGCTCGATATGCAGACCGAGATAAATGGATAAACCAACCACACACAACCATGCATAAATATGGGTTATTGGCCATAACCATGCTACACATCCACCATAAAACCGCTTTTAAGGTGACATGTGTAAGCTACATATATATCATATATATTAGTTTGGGATTATTGTGGTATTGGATTTGACAAGATATTATTCACATCACATGCAATAATAGAACGACACACTAAAATACAATCATATTGATTATATTATGATACACTAAATTGATGTTGGCTTTGATACCAATGTTGGGAAATAAGGCTATAGAGTAGGAAGAGGAAACAAAAATTTTATCTACCTTATTCTCCTTAATCAGTAGATCGTGTCAATAACTATAATACATGAAGGATGGTTTTAAGAATATACCTAGTCCTGGAGCAAGTCTAACGACATCTCCTCATCATCTTTGATGCACAACTATCTTGGACAGTGCATGTGTAGCTCCTTGTTGTACTAGGACTCGTCTAACTATTGTTCCCTCTGATATGCACCTCAGGCAGTAGGATTGATGCAACTGCTCCTAGTCACACCAGAGATTGCAGCCACAAACATTGTCTTCTTTAACAACTCTTTTCACAAACTGTTGGCTAACCTTGACCTCCGAACGACATACAAGAGCCTCTCACCTTTATGGTATGTAGTCCACACTGACTGCCTAGAACTCTTGTCATCCTTCCAGAATGCACAATAAGGAGTTGTCCCTTCCGTTGGTGTACTGGTCACCAACTTGCTCTCCCACAACAATTATCTCAATTGCTCTCTCCCTTGGCTATCCCTCCCTAGTCAAGTAGGAATTGCATGGGATCTCATGGTTACCACAACCAGAGAGGACAATGTTTGTCAGAGTAATTGATTCTCAAATGTCTATGTTGTATTCTAGGAAGCCACTAACACCCATATATTTATAGGTGAGGTTTGGGTCCAGGTTCTCAATCTATGCGGGAGTGGAAGGACCAAAAGATCTCGAATTTCTGCAACAATTTTGGAAACTTTACAACATGTGACAGCTAAAATGATTGTCTCACAAGCGATATAGTTATCTTGTACTATGAGATGGTCATCTCATAGTTTCCTAGTTGTACACGAATTTGGAAAATTATTTCCCATCAATGTTAAACATTTATTTCCTTGTGCAACAAGTATTGCTTAAGCAAAATGAATAGGGAAAAGTCTAGAACCTTCCCCGACCAAATGGGGCCACCTTACCCATGTAAGACAGTTGTCTCGGTCACCCATACGGTCGTCTAGTGACCCGAGTCAAGCCAGTTTGGTCGGATTGGTTCGTTCCTTGCCAATTTCAACTCAAAACCTAGCCTGACACCCAGACGCCCATCTCAACACTTGAGATGACCATTTGGTACTTCCAGACAGCTGTCTCAACACTTAAGATGGGCGTTTTCTAGTGTTGTTAGCCTTCTTGTTGTGTGAATGAAATGTCTAAACACTTTAGCACTTAATTCATATGTCATTCAAGATATGAACACCTCTTCTAGGTCGAGACCTATGTGTGTAACCCTATAGGTCCCATATCACGTTGGTAGTGAGTGTCCATAACAACTTATGACATCACAAGCAGAGAGTGGTGCCTAGTCACACATCAGTGCTACCCAAGTGAATGGAAAGTAGGAGAGAAACTTCAATCTACAATTTTTGTATGGTGTTACAATGTTTGTATAGTTCCTTTGTCACTGATATCTAGATAGAACTAGAGGCATGGAGCAGTCACCCTCATTATTATTCAATCTTGTTTCTTGAACCAGAGTATATTGTCTGAGATATATGTAAGCTCAACCTATTGACTTACATGTACATGGCCATGTATTTTTCTCAGTCTCGCTAATCAAGAGGCCTAGGATATCATGCTCCCATAGGGGGGATAAATCTCATATCTATCACTCACAGTCAATCCCCATGTGTGAAAATGACCCAATCATCACTGTTATAACAACCCATGTTTTAGGACTGCGTTTGATGATGTCAAAGTGTACCCAATGACATGTGATGAGTGTAGTGATTTGAGGTCTACAAACCACAAACACCACCATCATTGTGAGAGCTAACTATGACTTCTATGATGATGCCTTCCATATGTCAATCTCACGTTGGGTCTGTCCAATACACCGTTGTCTAACATGTATATGTGTGCTTGGTTTGATATAGCCATATCATGACCAATGAGACTCAGTCATCAACCAACTCACATTCTGATCTTATGTCTTATTATTGTCTATAAACCTTCCACAATAACAATTGATCAAGGACATAATGAGAACATGTATATGTATTATTAACATCCGTATGATCTCATTTCTCAAGTATAATACTTGAAGACATACGCCACTGAGTAATATTATTCTCTAGAAATTTATCATGTTATATAATTATCTCATAACTGAACAAATAGAATAAATTGGAAGCTTTCCTTTATCAATAATCAAATCGTTTACATTTATGCCATTACAATCATCACATGATTGGATTTCAAGGCATACATATGAACAAGCTTTACTTGTAACCGTGCTAACATACTTTCTAACATGGACACCTCGAGTTGTACATTCATTTGTCGCAAGGATACTAGCATGTCTCTCTTATGGCATACTAAAGCACTCAACAATGTTTTATCAGGGGATGTTGATGAGGAAGACTTCCTACTCAAGGAAACTACTACCACATTCACCTTCCCTAGATGGTAATCTATGGTGCAATCATAATCTTGAATCAACTCCATCCAAGGATGTTGTCCCATTTTCAATTCTTGCTTGGAAAAGATATATTGTAGGTTCTTGTAGTCAGTGAAGATCTGACACTTCTCACCATACAAGTAGTGTCTCCATATCTTCAAGGCATGGACCACATCATCTAGCTTCAGATTATGCATTGGGTAGTTCTCCTCGCATTTATTAAGATGTCACGAAGCGAAAGAAATCACACTCTTATCTTGCATCAACACACAACCTAGTCCATTCTTAGATGCATCAGATAAGACAATATAACCCTTTCCCTATTTTGGCAGCACTAACAATGGTGCACTAGTTAATCTTTCCTTCAGGATCATAAAAAATCGTTGACATCTGTCATCCCAAATAAATGGCACATCCTTCCTTGTAAGCTTGGTTAGGGGTAAAGCTATGACACTAGAGTTCTTAATGAACCTCCTATTAAATCGTGCCAAACCTAGATAGCTGCAAACCTCCATAGGTGTTTTTGGTTGATCCCATTCTAGTATTGACTCCACCTTATTTGGATCTACACATAATCCTTTGGTAGATATCACATGCCTTAGGAAAGCTACTTTGTTTAACCATAACTCATGTTTACTGAACTTTGCATACAACTGATGCTGCCATTAACAAAAACAAATCTTGACGTAGGTGTTGTTCGTGTTGCTGACTATTTCTAGAGTAAATCAAGATGCCATCTATAAACACAACTACATGGGAATCCTTTTAGGCTTATCCCAAGAATCCCACCCCTCGACTTCTATAGAAGCCACCATCATTGGATCAACATGGCAACTGGTGAAATTTCGCTTATTTTTCTTCCTCTCCATTATGGATTGGATTTTTCTCTAGGACAAGCAAAATTCTGAATTCAAGGTGGAGGGTGGGTGGTATGTATTTATTCCAACCATTTATCTTCCCCTTTGTCATTTGGATTATAGCATTAACAATGCATATGCTTTCCTTTTTTTCCCATGATTAGTTGCATGTGCTTGGCCATTATCTAGTCGACCTAGATTTAGTTCCTATTTTCATGTTTTGTTTATGCATCAATCATCAATATACCCACTTGAATGAAATAAATTTCTTTTTCTGAATCATGAATTGCCAATGCCAGAACCTATCATGTCACCAATTATCCTAATTAACATCACATACTGGGAAGATGGTAAGTTTTATGGGATTGAGTGGAATCAAATTGCAATGTGTATTTTATTGAGTAGCATAACTTCTTTTGAAAATGTCTTTGTCTGCAAGTCACATGAGTATTTGAGTTATTTGTTAAAGATTGTTCCTATGCTCTGAATTCCAAAATATGAGAAGCGCAAGTTCAACCTTTTCTACACTTTTTTTCACAGTCTTATTCCCCTACAATTTTCCAAAATATCAATAAGCCAAAAAGAATGTGTCAAATCTAAGTTTGAGGTGGAACCCTCTCTCTCACCCATCAATTTCTTCCATATCCCTTTTTTTTGGATAGGTGATATTTTACCTTATCACTATTCCATATCCCTTTTATGTAATAGGGCATACCAAAAATAAAATATTTTGAAAAACCATCAATATTTTCAATTATTTAAGAAATAACATCAAAATTCTAAATCTTCATTATAAATCTCACCACCTAATTTGGTATCAAACCGACCATCAATGCTCAATTCATCTTCAAAACAAGCCTGATCTAAGTATCACCAAAGCTACAAACTCTTCAAAATTTATTATAATATATAAAAAATATGAGTTTATCCAAAATTTAATAGGTTCCATTATTTTGTATTAGCACTGAGGTTGTGAAATAAAATTGAGAATTTTATCACTTGACGAGTCAAAGTGTTCAACCTGAATTAGTATATAAAAAGAGAGAAAAAGAGTATTAACATAAGAAAATAAAAAAAATGAAAATGGACTTTGCTACATTCTTCCCTTCTTAAAATAAATTTGCCCTTGAATATTTTACACTATGACAAATTATGTGGATACTATTCTTCATGTCCTGTTGTGGTCTCAAGTTGCATGATCATCATGCAATTTCTAGAAAACTCTAACCATCTCTATCCTATTATTTTGTAATTGTTTAGTCTTGGAATCCATAATTCCAATGGTGTCTATTAATAACAAAGATAATCTCTAAAGTCCAAGAGTTCATGGTTAAATGCATGACTTTGATCATTGACATATTTGGTTGAGATACATGAAAAAATATCATGCATTTGGTTGTATTATGGAGGAAAGGTTGGAATGTTGGCACATTCTCTGATATGTGTGCTAAGACCTCAAAGGGCCCTACATATACAGAATCAACTTCCCCTTATGTTTGAAAGCACTCACAAAGGTGTATATTCATAAACATGTGATCTTTGAGAAGGAACTGACAATATGTTTCATGTGCAACTACATATGACTTATGTTGACCATGGACCTTTGTTATTTATTTAATGAGAGATGTGGTATGCGAAAAAAATTATATCTATTCATATTTGAAAGGGATTGTTCTCCTACTTCATCCAATGAAATAGTGACTTGCAAAGTCTATCTTCATATGGGGCCATGTTGATGGTTTCTTGATAAGTGGAATTGTATCTAAATTCATAAAGGGTACATAACCACCCCAACTGAGGACGCTCAAAAGTATGTTTTCTTATAGAAGCTAGATATTACTCTCTAGATGACTGTTAATTTTTTGGGTGATAATCATTATCGACTTATAACTTGGTATCCAATTATTAACATTATATATTATTGAGAAAGGAGGTGAATTGCATGTCTCTATGTTATACAATTCACAAGGGTGCACCATGAAGCTGCACAATTTGTCACCATTATAACTTTAAAAGGTTACAAACTTTAGTTGAGGTAAGGTAGGAAGTAAATTGTATCTTTCAAGCAATCTACTATAATCAATAAAATATTAAACCCATTTTTAATCTTTTGAAAACCAACAACAAAAGCCATGCCAACAGATCCCATTTCCATCATGAGATTTCTAAGGGTTGGGTTAGACCACCAAGTCTCTATTGTGTGGCCTTAAGTTAAGCCACTTAGATATAAAATCTACAATATCCCATCTCACGCTTCTTGATAGAAGAAACATTGAATATCCTTTTATAGTTTTGTAGATCTTGGGTCAATTGTATATTTAGTTCCATGTCCCTCCTCTTATATCTTCTACTTCATTTGAGATCAGTTTGGGGCCCTAATTAGGTTCGTATATCTAAACTCTCCATCTAACCCAACACACAATTAGGCTAATGGTTTTTAAGTCAAAGCCACCAATTCCTCTAAATGTGCACTAACATTACTATCATAAGGCAAATCCATAAGTAAATGGACATGATGTTCATATTTTCATGTATGGATCTAACATTCATTGAATTGGGTGTTCACTGATATATCTCATGTAGGTTGTTTCACTCAAGAATGTAAAGGGGTGTATATATCAACCTTTCTTAGGTAAGGGCATGGTCTACTACATTTGCTTTACATGCATGATTGGTGATGGTGAAATAGTAGTCATTCAAATATTCCAACCATCACCCCTTCCTGAGGTTTAGGTTGTTTTGGGTGAGAGATTATCAAGGCTCTAGTGTCATAAATGAATATGTCACAACATCTCTACTTAATAGTATCTCGAAAACTGTAGGAAATACACTATAATTGTCATCTTGAGGTTGTGAGTCAAATAATTAAGCTTATTAGATTTATATTTTTGGGAAGCATAGACCAAAAATTTCACATCTTTCATAAATACACAACCTAAACCCATACTAGATGCATTATCATAGATCAAATGTCCATCATTCCCCAAGGGAAGTGTAAAAATAGGGCATAGGTCAACTTATGATTGGGATCCTGATAATTAGACTCACACCTATAAGACTAAAAAGGATTTACTTCTTCCAAGTCATCTTAGTCATATGAAGGGAAATCATGGAAAATATATCGATGAATATTCCTGAAAATCAAATAAACCTAAGAAAATTAGAGAACTCAGATGCCTCCCTTGGTGATTACCAATATAAGCTTCATTTGCATTGTCTACATCAACTGCTGTAGTTACTCCAGAAATGATATGCCTTAGGAACATGATTTTATATCTAGAATTCAAATTTAGATAACTTGCCATAAAACTTATAATTTTGAATAATATATAGAAATTTATGAAATAATATCAATGTTGAGGTTCATCATCATAACATATAAGGATACCATCAACAAATACCATGATAAAATCATCTAGGAATGGTTGGAAGATATTGTTCATGAGATTCCAAAGATACCATGAGCACTGAGCAAGAAAAATGGTATAACTAACAACTGATAGTTATAGTATCTAATTTCAAGGTAGTTTTAGGGTATCAAATCTTCATGTTCATTCCAAAACAAAGATTAGTATCATAAATGAATCATGTATATGCACGTTGATCAAAGAAATCTTCAATTTGGGAAAATAAATACTTTCTACAATGGTTGGTTGAGCATGCAACAATATTTTCACATGTGCATAAATGCATCTTTTTTTCCACAATGAGTACAGGAGATCCCCAAGGGTACACACTGGGATGAATGTCTCCTTATTTAAAATTTCTTACAACACTTATTTAATTAAGGAGTTTGATGGATCCATGTGGTGAAGGGCATGAGAGATGGGAGTGGCTATCAGGATCACTCATAGATAAAATATCTTTTTATCTAGTAGTAGTCCTTGAAACTCTTCCGAGAATAGCATATAGGTAGTCCTACATGACTTAAATACTCTTTATCAGATTTGTACTTGACTCTACCTTATAAAATAATAATAGGAAAGGTTGGCATCCAATAGACAACCATTTTTCAGCTATGGTAACTCGGTTGACAACATTTCTAGAATGGTCATTTATTCAAAAATGAATCAAGGAGTAGAGCCACGTTTAGAGATGACTAGTCTCTTGCCCCTAAAATAATGTTTTACATATTACCTATTAGTTCAATCCATTCCACTATATAAAATTCTTTTGTAGAAGATGAAATCAAGCACATGTTCATGATTCTTATGTTTACTTAGGAATTCATTATTTCTATAAAAGGATGCATAGATCTTCCCACTAAGGGTATTGGCTATTGACCAAAAACATATTTGTGAGTGAGATATTTCCAATAATATGATTATAATATTTCTTTACTATTTTAAGATCACATGACTTAGAAGAACATGCATATAGACAATAATTGGACATTTATTTATATATTTATTTACATATAAAAATTTCTTTTTTGTCTAGTAAAAGGACAAATGTGATAACCTTCAAAACCATTTTATCCATATTCAGGATCCTATGGAGACATTAACTATGAGAACTTGGATTAGATACTTTCTTAGAGACGAATTTTATTTTTTGGTGAGTGGCTCAACAAAAGATTTTTTCATTCAAAATCTCAGTTTAACTGAGATGATGATTGGACAAAATTTTAGTTCAATCAAAAATTGATTAGATAGTCTTTAAGACTCAAACATCAAATTTGGTTGAACTCTTAGTTTGTCTAAGCACTATCTTGTCTAAACTTCATATTTGAATGATGGTCACTCAAAATTATTTTATTAATGACTTTTATCCATTGTGAATGAAAGGACACATTTTATTAGCCTTTGATGAAGCCACACTTTGATTGAAGTATATTCATTCAAAGTACAAGTTTGGCCGAGAATGACTATCTAGTACACAATTATGCATTTGATGCTAGCATGCAATTTTGAAATACATATATTAATCCTATGTATGTCTTGCTATGTGACTATGTGTTATGTCAAAACCTATCATTTACTCATTTATCCATGTCATCATTTATGTCATCTTAATATAAATATGTGTCATATTATTTATTTGGGAGATGTATACTAATCCTAGATTGACGTTTGCACTTTATGTCTATCTTAAATACTTAGTGTATATTAATCATATATAAAGTATATATAAGTCTTATTAGACTAATTATTAATCATTACATTAATCTTCCTACAAAGATGGGATTTGGGCTTCATTTGTAGGTATGTTTTTGTTTTAACATGCTACATGATGTTACAATATTTATCAAGTAAACTCTTGACACACTCTTCACATCACTACTAAAAGGCCTCATACTCCCTTCCTCATTTCAATTCAATCCCCAAATGGACCATGTACACCCAACTCTTGTTTACATCTAATATTATATGCTTGGCTCCATTTCATCTAATCATAGATACATAATTCCACATGCCCACCTGATTGACTCAAGAGAGTGGTTTCACATCCCATGTGGACCCACACATACCTGAGGGGATCTAGCTTACATACAAATTGTGATTGTCTAAAAATTTAACATAAAAAATCCCAGTAGTTCCAATATGACTAGTATGAATCTGATGTCTGACTGTAATGAGCTCAAAAGTGACCACATATACATACTCTTATGCTAGAACTGCAAGTCCATACGATTGAGTTGGGTTTAAAGTGTCAAGTAGGGGTCAAATATGAAAGGTAGGGGAGATCTTGTGTCACAACCTAATTTCACAATGACTCATAGTCCATTAAGGTAGGGAATGATATGATATATGACATAGATAAACAAGTCTTTGTACTAATTCTTATTTTGAAAAGTAATATGTCTATCTGACATATCCAAATCAAACAAATTATCATAAGATATGATTACAAACATAACTAAGAATAATAATCCATTATTAGTCATATCTTAACATATACATGTTTAATAAGATCACTGTGACGCCTGTGGATTTTCTAAATCTTAATCTGATTTGTGACGTCCAAATTGAAACCCTAACCTCAGTGAGAATCCCAATTTGAGCACCACACACTAGACTAAGAAGAAGAAAATCAGAGGAAGTCAAAAGGAAACAATCAGTAGCACATGTACATGAACAATAATAAAACCATACACACATGTTCACCATTCAACATATAATTACAACATGAATTGTTATAACATTTGATATTATATATTGAACAACAAACTATACATATACATGTACTACCACTAAACTATAGGATCTTGAGACAACAGGTCCACCTGTACATCAGCTCGCCACACAACTCTCACTATCCTGGATCTTCAAGAATACATGTCCACAACCTAAACAAAAGATTACATGCGGTACACATCAACACAATATTCAAGAATATTTAACTGAGTATGCCTACGTGTCTTTTATATACCTCTCATCATATCTTGGCAATAAGATAAAACTAATACTTGGCAGCATTAAACAAATATAAAGAAAAGCGTATACTGGCAAAAAGATATTCATTAACAAGAAGAGAACACATATATTTTAAGCACATTTCCATCATATATCTCATACATCTGCCCCCAAGGGCTTTGATGTTTTTAGGCCTTATGATCTACTACCAAAGAGTTTGAGATCATTTAATGTGTGATCTACTACCAAAGAGTTTGAGATCTAACACATGTGATCTACTACCAAATAGTTTGAGATCACTTTAATGCACTGTACTACCAAAGAGTTTAGTGCTATCATATGATGGATCCGATATCTTATGTTTCATGTGTTCATAGCCATAAGCATGGATTTAAATGTCATCGACATTAGGTGAAATGTTGCCAAAATTGTCGATGTCGACAGTGGGCGACGTCGAATGCATGTAAACTTCTCTTTTCTACAATGTCGTCGACATTTTGGGCCGGTTCGATGACATGGGCCCAAATGTCACCGAAATAGGCCCAGCCCAGTGTAAAAAATCCAATAAGTCGCCGAACCGGCGACACATCGACATATTGCATCGACACATTCTGCGATTTTGACGTCTGTGGCTGAAGAAGAAGAAAAAAGGAGCTGGAGCTTGGAGCAAGGTAATTTTGATATTTTTTTGCTTAATCTTAGTTAATAATAGTAGATCTACCCTTTCTCTACTAGATCTACCCCTTCTCTACTAGATCTACCAAAAATTTATCCTAAATTCATATTTTCTTCTAGTTTTCTTCCAAAATCATATTTTTTGAAATCTACTCACTATTGTTAGTATTTAACAACTAAAATTGGTAAATCTACTCCCTCTCTACTAGATCTAAACATATATTTACTAAATTTTTGTAGATCTACCACATTTTTCTCTCCTACCCCTCCTAAACTCATTTTTTTAATATTCTCATTTTTTTGGGATTTTACATATAATATAACTTAAATTTATATAATTACACTCTTATATTATATAGTTATACACTACTAAAAGGAAAAACATACTTAAAGTTGATTATAATCTACTGTTTGTTACAAATTTTTGTATTAAATATTCATTAATAAGCTGAAATTTTATGAATAAATATTAAAAACTTATAAACAATTCTAACATGTATTAGAAAAATTAGTATAATAATTGCAGCATATATTAGCTTAATTTGAGGTCTGATTTGTTTAGTAAATGTGAAATCTTTTGAACATAAAATTCTAATCTTGATATCACATACACATACTATGTTCATAACTTCATATTAAGTATATGGGTCATTAAATTAACAACTGATACACTTATATAGGTCTGAAATTAAAGATAAGTATATTTTCTATTGCATTTGAAGAACGTTTACTATTTACATGTGTTTTGTAAAGTATTAAATATTAACCCTTGTATATGTCTTTTAATTTCAGGCTATGAAAGTGTGATTCAAGATGTCTACTTCATTACCTGGTTCTAAATCTGAGGGTGGTAGGATGAGCCATGATGGGAGTGAGAGGGAGGAACGTGGTGGTGGTAGATCTAATATTGGGGGCAAAACTGATCCAGGATGGGCGCATTGCCAAATGGTTGATGGCAGTAAGCAGAAGACAAAATGCAACTATTGCAATAAGGTGATTGGTAGTGGAGGTATTTCTAGGTTTAAAAAGCATCTGACAGGAGGGGACAAGAATGTGAAAGTATGTGGGAGATGTCCCGATGAAGTGAAGAAATACTTTAAAGGTTTGGCAAATCAAAAGGATATGAAGAGAGCTGATGAAACAATTAGAGATAACATATTCAAAGAAGTATTGTTTGGTCCTAGTGTCATCCGTGTAGATGATAGTGACAATGATGATGATGATGACATTGTGTACCCTAGTGATATTGACACACCGACCAAAAGAAAAGCATGGAGGGCAATCATGAAAGAATCTATGATGGAAAGGCATAAGAGAGATGACATTAGACAATTCATGGAAACTCGCAAAGGGTTTGGTCCTTCTACTTATGAAGCAGGGGGTGGATCTGGTGTACCTCAAGCCACAAGAAGTCAAATCTTGAGCCCTACAATGAAGAATTTCAGACCCCGTAGCATGATATTCACGTCTTCTGAGCCTACTTTCCACAGGAAGGATGCAAAACAGAAAACAATAACTGGCATTTGGAAAAATGTCAAAGAGATTGTAAGTCAATCTATTGGAAAATTTATTTTTGCACATGGTATTGCTCCCAATGTGGCGTCTGGACCATATATGCAATACATGATTGATGTATGTGCACAACATGGAAAGGGAACTGAGGCCCCAACTCCACATGAGTTGATGAACAAGTACTTACCTATTGAGAAGAAGGAAATAGACGAGTGGATAGATGAGTAGAGAAAAAAGATTTGGCCTATCTTCGGTGTTACTCTGATGTGTGATGGTTGGACAAGTGGCACAAAGTGGCAAATTATAAATTTTCTAGCATTTAATGAGGGAGTGACCTACTTTCTAAAGTCTGTTGATGCATCTACACATATCAAGGACCAAAAATATCTTGCCAAGTTAATGGAGAGTGTAATTGCAGATATAGGAAAAGAGCTTATGGTTCAGATTGTGACGGATAATGGTGGCAATTTCAAGAAAGCTGGTAAACTTCTTGAAGATTCTAAAAAATATTCTCTTTATTGGACTCCTTGTGCAGCACATTCTGTTGATCTGATTCTTAAAGACTTTGGGAAAACTACTTTATTCAATGAAGTAATGGTTAGTGCAAGGAGGGTCACCAACTTCATATATAACCACTCTTTTCTTCTAGCAATGATGAGAAGCAAGGAGTACTATGATGGAGATTCGGTACATCCTAGAATTACTCGCTTTGCTAATAATTTCATTGCAATGCAAAGTATAAAGGATAAGAAACAAGGACTTCTTAGGATGTTTATATCTGAACAATGGGCTCGTCATCCAGATAGTAAATCTGAGCAGGAAACAATAGTAAGGAAAATTCTTAATGATGACAATTTTTGGAGAAGGCTATCAAGGTGTTTGAAGATAATGAGCCCACTTGTGCATGTTCTCCGAATGGTGGATGTCGACAAAAAAGCCACCTTGCCTTATGTCTATGAGGATATGTGCATGATGATAGAACGTGTAGAGGAGGCAGCGGGACCAAAATCATGTAAACAATTCCTCGAATCAATTGATAAGAGATGGAAGAAAATGCTTAGTCATCCCCTTCACAAAGCTGGTAAAGATTTTGAATTAACTTTCAAGTTACAAATTACATTATAAATTTGACTATTTTGTCTTATCACTCACTTCAATTATTTTCCATACCCAGCTTATTACCTCAATCCTAGGTTCCAATACAGTCCTGATCTAGGGCTGAAAGCAGACCTACAAATGGCGGTACATACAGTGATTGACAAGTACAGTGGCAATGACAACAACAAGGCATTGCTAGCTGTGGCGCAAGTAAGTTATAACTTAATAATTTACTATGAAGTATTAATAAGAATAACTTGATCATATAGCATATCTTGACCTATAAATTTATGTGTATATATACTTGAACAAATGAAGAGATTTAGGGAAGCACAGGGCGTCTTTGGGATGAAAGGTGTTGTATATGCAAGTGATAAGATGGCACATGGTATTCGAAGTTACATACTTAGTACTTATATTCTTATTACAGACCTATGAATTATCATATATGGTTATTAACTTTATATATTCTTTCATATGCAACTGAATGGTGGGTCAAATATGGAATTGACTGTGAAGAGTTAAGAAGTATAGCTATTAAAGTGTTGTCCCAAACGACTACTGTAGGGGGGTGCGAAAGAAATTGGAGCACCTGTAACTTAATTCATACAAAAAGAAGGAACAAGCTAGGGGCAAAACGATTGCACACTTTGTTATATGTGCATTACAACATAAGGTTGAAAGAAAAATATCTTCATGAAAGATTCAGCAAGCCAACTAAAGACTTCATGACTGAAGATCCATTGGATTGGGCTTACATTTATCATGACAGAGATGATGATGATGATCCCATGCATGCTTGGTTGAATGAGGAAACTGATACTCCTATTTTATATGTAGGTAGATAAGGTGGTGACCCTGATCCTACAATTGCAAGTCAGATGGGTATTAATGTAGAACAATATAATCAAGAAGAGGGAATTCAAGCAAACTTTGCAATCAACCGACTTGAGAAAGATCTGGATGATCCTGGTGATTTCTTTGGCCCTCTACCTATAGATGAAAGTGAAGCATCCTCAGGGTCAACCATACCATCTAGTGGAGGATACATTGATAAGTCTACATCTGGTGATTCTTCTACTACTGCTCCATCAGATGGATCACACATCAGAGGATGAACTCCACCACCTCCAAGTCCTCCTCCTCCTATTGATTTATTAAGGTTTAAAAGGACTGGAAAAGAAGCAAAATCTTCCTCCTAGGCCTGCATCTACAAAACAATACCAGAGAAAAGGAAAGGATAACTCTAGCCAGCCACAACCATAGCCTGAGCAACAACAACAATTTCCATGCTTGCCCCCACCACAGACTTATGTTCCTTATGGCTATGATCAAAGTTATGGTTATGATTCTTATGATCCTTATGGACAATATGGTTATGGACAACAAGGACAAGTTCAAGTGCCAAAACAACCACCCGTTGATAACTTATATGAATCTATGGGATCTTGGCATCTTAGTGGTCCTAGTACTGACAATGTAGAAGGATCTAGTATCATGGATGATTTATTCGGAATGGGAAGTGGTGGATATAGCATTGCACCTACTCATTATCAAATTCCAGAGTAGAACACTGATATTGGTAGTGTCTTTGGTTATTGTGGGAGTGGTCATCATACTTCTAGTGGATCCCATGGGACCAGTATTCAAAGCACAACACATTATCCATTTAATAGCTCTATGGTGATTCCAACTAATGATAATGAAAGATCTCAAGGGCAGACCTATGATCCTTTTATTCTCTCTAGTCATGAGCCCTCCTGCACACATTCTGAACATGAAAGATCATCTACACCTTTGTCACATGATTCTGAGTCTCTTCCTTGATCAAAATCATATAAACATGTTGATCTTTCTTCTTATGCTCGATTTGGATGTCTTGCGGACCTTTCTGATTCTGATTTTGCGACATTTGTAGCTGACTATGAGCTAAACTACAAAGAAAATATAACATGGATGCAATATGCTTTAAGAGTGGATAACCAGATAGCTTTCTCTAGGCATATTGGTCAATATGAAGAGCATGCAAGACATTCGGCATGGTATTAGTCTTAGTTGGTTGGCACTCATTAGACTCGACTCAAGTGGGTACTTCAGTTTGTATTATTGGTATTTTTGTTAAATTGCTTAGTTGCTTTCTACTTGTGTTATGATAGTACTTGTAAGTTGTAATTCGTAATTTTTTAAGTTGTCTATTTGTCATAAACCAATATATCTTGAAGAAATCCCTAGTTGCACAACTTGCACTTGCATCACAGACTGGTATGTAACCGTGTGTTTTTCTACATTTGCAAATCTACATGGATGGTTATACTTATATCTTATATGCTTATAGACTTATAGAGTTATAGTTATATGTAAACATAGTGTTTTAAGCTAGATTTGATGAAATCTATCAATTTTCATCACAAATTCAGTATTTTTTTGCTTAATTTTTGTCGAAGTTGCGTCGAAGTTTGGTTGTAAAAATCCTCGACATTTCCTCGACATTTCACAAACTTCCATGTCCACACCTGTCAAAGTGGGCTCGAAGTAGAAGTCCTGTTCCATGGCCATAAGTATGGAAAACCAATCAAGATATCATACAAGAACAATCATTTCATCCAATACCATATTCCAAGTATTTTACTACACATATAACACAAGAATATCGTATAATAAGCCAAGTAAGAGGTAATGGCGTACCTTGAAAAGAGACATCCTAATCACATATTCCTCATGTCATCTATATCTTTGTCAACCCTGATTAAGATACGATCATATACTGTCATCAGATTGTCATCATCTTACATCTCATCTTAACCCTAATCGTCTTCATTAGAGTTTCTCTTAGTTCATTAGGATATGTGTATCATTACTTATATTCTTGTCTTAGGATTATCTTACTGATATCATATTCTAGATTATAGTTCATTAACTGGATATACTCATGTGTCACAGTATTATGTGAACATATTTAACATTATGTCACTTTCATTAACCATATCAGGGTTACATCACATGTATTAAGGGTTCTCTTCATATAACATGAATTTCATGTATATAACTAATCTCAGATTTATATATTATCTTCCAGTTACAGATATGAGGGTTTTATGTAAATCTCATCATTTATTGAGCATGCATGTATTAATTGCATCATCTTTAGTGTTATTAGCCCTAATTAGACATATCAATCAAATTACTTAATTTCGTACATCAACATGACAAAATTTGACATTATATGCATTCTATACATAATTATGGACTTACTGATATTTTCCCATGATTTTATGTCATCATTTGCTATTTATTATCCATTAAACAAGCATTACACATCTTACATGATATTTCTGATATTTAATCATCAAAAGCCTGATATTGTGGTTTCATATTGTTCTACTAATCTTTTTGAGAATAATGATACCTTGTTTGCATTTTTCTGATAATCGAGCTAATTACTGTGATTTAATGAAGATCTGAGCATTATTGAAGATTTACCTTTTTATGGCCAAACAGGGACTGCCACATGGCACTAAGATGGCGCTGCTCTTTGCTTGTTGCGGGCCAGTTTGGTTTAGAGATTAATTGCTCCATTCTGGGTATGAACCGGTCCACTTGGTTTGGACCCGATTATCTTCTTTCTTATCTTTCTCTTTCTCGTGATGCCTGCGTGCGTCGTGCCCTGGAAATGGATGCCGCCGTGGGATTCTACCCCAGTGAGGAATCCACGATGCAGGAGAACTCGTCGTCCACCCCTTTGGCTATCACTCCGACCACCCCAGCTAGACCCTCATGGTATCTCAGGCTCGTCGTTGGTGGGCTTCTACTGCGGCTTGAGGAGGCCGCCGCCGTGGGGGTGCGGCTTGGCAGAGCAGAAGAGGCAAAAGCCCTCGCTCACCTCTATCTCTCTCGTACATCGAATATTTAGCGTGACTCCCTTCTTGCACTATGTGCGATCGAGCTTCTCCCAGATGTACTGAGCCTGGCCTGACTCGGTGCTCCTCTCAATGCAAGGTTCGCTGCCATGCCGATCTCCTCGATTCCACATCACCGTCCTTTAGATTCTCTTCGTCTCCATGCCCGACACGTCCACCAGCTTCATACATGCGCCTCCTCCTCCAAAACCAGTAACCTGAGGAACTCCGTAGGCCTCCATGAAGTTGTTCCTCTTCTTGATTGCCCCTGAGAGCTCCTCCTTCTATCCCAACGAACATCAAAGCCTTCTCGATCAACCTGGCTTCGTCTCCCATGGCGGTCAAAGATGGAAGTGAGTTAGATGCCTCTCCGGATTCACCCAACTATAGGGAGTATTTTACCCTCCTTAGATTTCTCGAAAGCCACTTCTATCCCTAATCTCCTCTCCCAGCTATCGCCTGCTTATTGCGATGGAGAGCAACTGGAAACAAAGAGCTCGTTCTCCTTGTTTTCTCACCAACTACCCTCATATGATGGGTCAGGCTTCTCGTCTCGGTGAGGCAAGTCCAACCTCCCACTTGGATCTCTCCCTTCACCCTACGATTTAGGTAGGTTGTAGACGGGATGGTTGCAGGGTCAGATGCCCCACTGCCTTGCTCTAACCGCAAGGTAGGAGACAAACTGACATCCCTCAGATCATAATCCAAGGGCTAAAGGTCAATGTCCACTTAAGCCAATCCGTGGCTTTTCATCCTTTGGAGTGTCCGTGACCCTAAGATCAGCAATCTGATGGCCAGAAAAGGGCCACACATCTAAAACTAAACCAGGCGCGTGACATAGGTAAAGATCACCAACTTAGGTCCAAAATACATCAATATGCACGTTATTTCATGATATTCAAACCTAAATAACTTCCTCTAGGAACATCCAATTGCCACCAAATTTTAACCATAGCTTCCTCACTACAGAAGGTACCTTGTACACGAATTTTGTGCCAAAATCAATTGTTAGACAATTCAATTAAATTCCTCAAGAAAGCATAAAAAGAGAGATCTTAATCATGATATCAACCTCACATCAACACACCTACTTTGTCAAAAGCTTGGAACTCTTAATATTATTCAACCTTATGATTTCACTTATGTCATTGGACATTTAGGATTCCAAAAGTCCACTCCATCACATCCTACACACCTTAAAAGAAATTCCATCCTCGGAATTAAGCCAAAAATCCAGTCTTTCACATCATATACATCTTAAAAGAACTTTCGTCCTCGAAAGTCAACCATACTTGTACTCCAAAGAAAACTACCATGTCTTCATCCACATGTAGGCACTATTCTATGTGTAACATATCCACAAAGGTTACCTAGAACCATGTATCTAAAGCACTATTAGGGGGGTTTACAATCCTCTTGGTGCACAAACACTCCATTCAAGGTTAAACTCAGGGTTTAGGAACTTTGATCATCTTATGACATATTTCATATTTTAGGATTTTCATCCTCATTATAGCCAAGCATCAATATTCAACATAAATTTTTTTATGCCAACATCATTACATAGTGCAAAATTTTTAGATCATATTCATCATATTTATTAAGCACTATCATTATCACTATTTGGCATGTATCATTAATATGATCTCATTTCACTTTCCTATTAAGTTACAAATTTATTAGTGAATTCATCACTAGATTCACCAGCCATATTACATCATGATTCATATAATATGTATCATTAGTTTCATCTCATTATACTTTCTCATATTAGGTTATAAACTCTTTTAGAGATTCCTCATGAGATTAGACAACTATTCACATTATCATCATTATTCATGTGTATGGTTAACCATATATGCTTTAGAATCTAATAAACCATCTCTAGGTTGTTCCACATGTCATTATATGTACATCTCGAGATTAGATAATGAACACATATATTATATCATGGTTATGCTAGACAAACTTATACAAGTGGCTTGTCAAACGTATATCAAAACTTAATCTAGTCCAATTGAGGTCCTAACCCTTACCATGAGGGTAGTGCCATGCTCAGTCTCTCTGAGCTCACTCAACTCTATGAGTATCTCATATGCATATACTTTATCTTACCTCTCTTAGTCCAGGGTTCTTGGATTACCTCATTGGCACTCGTGATAGCTTTGCAAGCTCTAGCCACATAAGCACAAACCAAAATATGATATGACATACTCTTCATAGATCTCTAACCATGAAACATCTTACCCAAATCTCTCTTATATACACCACTATATTCCTATGTGGAAAACCACCAACCCGAGCATGAGGCTTCACAGAAACTCACATAGCTACCTCCTGTAGGGTCTTGGGCTCTCTCCCTCACCCAGATGGCAGGCACTCATATTCATGTTCGCATGCACATATATAACCAACCTCTCTCTATCTCTAGGGTTTGGTCCTCCCAAGGACATCTAGGGTTCATGAAGACTATAGGAATCATGCATAAAGCAACCCAACCCAATAACTCAGGAGTAGTCTAGTTTAGGACATATCATAACACATATCTTAGAATTCTCATATCTTGGAGTTTAGGTTCTCTAACCTTCTCCCAATGGGTCTCACTCTCTCTGGAGTTGACCCCAAAACTGGTCCTAACACTAGAGGTCCTCCTTCATAAAAGAGATTGAGGCTCATGCTGACTCACAACTTGTCTTAACTTAACATATCCTATCTCATGAAAGCCTATTTACTTGCATCATCAAAACTTATCTCAAAACCTCAAACTAAACTTAAGTCCTCAAAGACAAATATATATCATCATAGACTTTCTTATGTCATCTATATATGACTTACATCTTATCATCAAAACTTATCCAACTATTCCCTCTATCATACATTCTAACAAGGCTCTAGACATCTAATCTAGAACTACTCTCTCTTCTAGACTGATGTCATTCACTTTCACTTAGGTTGCATGATCACCTCCTACTCATACATGTGTGGGGACACATTTTTGTAATACATATACATAATAAAATATGATATAGTTTTTTTTCTCTGATAAAACATGCGTCAGAGAAAACTATCAAGGTTCGATCTGATTGGAATCCAAAACCAAATCCATAAAATGAGTGCCCCACACATAGCAGAGAGTACAATATCATGAAAACTAGTGAAAAGGGTGAGAACAAAGGGTAGACTAGTGTAGCTACTCTAGACAACATGCGCAATATGTCTAGGGTTTCTCTTCCCTTGATGTACGTCATTTCCAAATAGTGCAACATCCCATACCACTGCACTACAAGGAAAGAATGACATCTAAGGACTTGCTACTCAACGAGCACCAGTCTAGACCTAGTTCTCAGACATCTAGGTGCTAACCTAGAGGCTAGGTCAGATCTAGTCTCTAAAATACGACTAATCTAACCCTAAAGATTATTAAGTTCAAGGTTCTTTGGTTTTGAGTTGCATAATGAGAAAATGTCAGACTTTGCTATTGTTCATGCTCTGATACCACCTGTGATGCCCGTGGATTTTCGAAATCTTAATCTGATGTGTGACATCCAAATTGAAACCCTCACCTCAGTGAAAATACCAATTTGAGAACCACACACTAGACACACTAGACTAAGAAGAAGAAAATAAGAGGAAGTCAAAAGGAAACAATCAGTAACACATGTACATGAGCAATCATAAAACCATACACACATGTTCACCATTCAACATATAATTACAACATGAATTGTTACAACATTTGATATTACATATTGAACAAAAAACTATACATATACATGTACTACCACTAAACTACAGGATCTTGAGACAACATGTCCACCTGTACATCAGCTCGCCACACAACTCTCACTATCCTGGATCTTCAAGAACACATGTCCACAACCTAAACAAAAGATTACATGCGGTACATGTCAGCACAATATTCAAGAATATTGTATTGAGTACACCTACGTGTCTTTTATATACCTCTAATCATATCTTGGAAATAAGATAAAACTAATACTTGGCATCATTAAAAATATATACAGAAAAGCGTATACTGGCCAAAAAATATTCATTAACAAGAAGAGAACACATATAATTTAAGCACATTTCCATCATATATCTCGTACATCTGCCCCCAAGGGCTTTGATGTTTTTAGACCTTATGATCTACTACCAAAGAGTTTGAGATCATTTAACATGTGATCTACTACCAAAGAGTTTGAGATCTAACACATGTGATCTACTACCAAAGAGTTTGAGATCACTTCAATGCACTGTACTACCAAAGAGTTTAGTGCTATCATATGATGGATCCAATATCTTATGTTTCATGTATTCATAGCCATAAGTATGGAAAATCAAGCAAGATATCATACAAGAACAATCATTTCATCCAATACCATATGCCAAGTATTTTACTACACATATAACACAAGCATATTGTATAATAAGCCAAGTAAGAGGTAATGGCGTACCTTGAAAAGAGACATCCTAATCACATATTCCTCATGTCATCTATATCTTTATCAACCCTGATTAAGACAAGATCATATACTGTCATCAGATTGTCATCATCTTACATCTCATATTTACCCTAATCGTCTTCATTAGAGTTTCTCTTAGTTCATTAGGATATGTGTATCATTACTTGTATTCTTTTCTTAGGATTATCTTACTGATGTCATATTCCAAATTATAGTTCATCAATTGGATATACTCATGTGTCACATTATTATGTGAAAGTATTTAACATTATGTCACTTTCATTAACCATATCACGGTTACATCACATGTATTAAGGGTTCTCTTCATATAACATGAATTTCATGTATATAACTTATCTCAGATTTATATATTATCTTCTAGTTACAGATATGAGGGTTTTTTTGTAAATCTCATCATCTATTGAGCATGCATGTATTAATTGCATCATCTTTAGTGTTATTAGCCCTAATTAGACATATTAATCAAATTACATAATTTCGTACATCAAAAAGACCATATCTGACATCATATGCATTCTATACATAATTATGGACTTACTGATATTTTCCCATGATTTTATGTCATCATTTGCTATTTATTATCCACTAAAAAAGAATTACACATCTTACATGATATTGCTGATATTTAATCATCTAAAGCTTAATATTATGGTTTCATATTGTTCTACTAATCTTTCTGAGAATAACGATACCTTGTTTGCATTTTTCTAATAATCGAGCTAATTACTGTGATTTAATGAAGATCTGAGCATTATTGAAGATTTACCTTTTTATGGCCAAATAGGGACTGCAATGTGGCACTAAGCTGGCGCTGCTCTTTGCTTGTTGCAGGCCGGTTTGGTTTAGAGATTAACTGCTCTATTCTAGGTATGAACCGGTCTACTTGGTTTGAACCTGATTCTCTTCTTTCTTATCTTTCTCGTTCTCGTGATGCCTGCGTGTGTCGTGCCCTGGAAACGGCCGCCGCCGTGGGGTTCTACCCCAGTGAGGAATCCACGAGGCAGGAGAACTTCTCATCCACCCCTTTGGCTATCACTAGCTCTGACCACCCCAGCTAGACCCTCAGGGTATCTCAGGCTCATCGTTGGTGGGCTTCTGCTACGGCTCGAGGAGGCCGCCGCCGTGGGGGTGCGGCTTGGCAGAGCAGAAGAGGAAAAAGCCCTCGCTCACCTCTATCTCTATCATTTGTCAAATCTTCAGCGTGACTCCCTTCTTGCACTATGTGTGATCGAGCTTCTCCCAGATGCGCTGAGCTTGGCTTGACTCGGTGCTCCTCTCAACACAAGGTGCGCTGCCGTACCGATCTCCTCGGTTCCACATCATCGTCCTCTAGATGCTCTTCGTCTCCATGTCTGACACATCCACCAGCTTCAGAAATGCTCCTCCTCCTCCAAAACCAGTAACCTGAGGAACTCCGTAGGCCTCTATGAAGTTGTTCCTCTTCTTGATTGCCCCTGAGAGCTCCTCCTTCTATCCCAATGAACATCAAAGCCTTCTCGATCAACCTGGCTTCGTCTCCCATGGCAGTCAAAGATGGAAGTGAGTTAGGTGCCTCTCCAGATTCACCCAACTATAGGGAGTATTTTCCCCTCCTTAGATTCCTCAAAAGACCCTTCTATCCCTGATCTCCTCTCCCAGCTATCGACTGCTTATTGCGATGGAGAGCAACTGGAAACAAAGAGCTCGTTCTCCTTGTTCTCTCACCAACTACCCACATATGATGGGTCATGCTTCTTGTCTCGGTGAGGAAAGTCCAACCTCCCACTTTCATCTCTCCCTTCACCCCATGATTTAGGTGGGTTGTGGATGGGATGATCACAGGGTCAGCTGCCCCACTACCTTGATCTAACCGCAAGGTAGGAGACAAGCTGACATCCCTCAGATCATAATCCAAGGGCTAAAGGTCAATGTCCAATTAAGCCAATCCGTGGCTTTTCATCCTTTGGAGTGTCTGTGACCCTAAGATCAGCAATCCGACAATCAGAAAAGGGCCACACATCTAAAACTAAACTAGGCACGTAACATAGGTAAATATCACCAACTTGGGTCCAAAATACACCAATATGCACATTATTTCATGATATTCAAACCTAAATAACTTCCTCTAGGAACATCCAATTGACACCAAATTTTAACCATAGCTTCCTCACTATAAAAGGTACCTTGTACACGAATTTTGTGCCAAAAATTAATTGTTAGACCATTCAATTAAATTCCTCAAGAAGGCATAAAAAGAGAGATCTTAATCATGATATCAACCTCACATCAACACACCTACTTTGTCAAAAGCTTGGAACTCTTAATATTATTCAACCTTATGATTTCACTTATGTCATTGGACATTTAGGATTCCAAAAGTCCACTCCATCACATCCTACACACCTTAAAAGAAATTCCATCCTCTGAATTAAGCCAGAAATCCAGTCTTTCACAATCACTTTGAATATAGATAGTGGCATAAAGTCATGATGTTGCACATTTATTCATGTATCACTCTCTTAAAATATATAAAGGGCATGGACTACCAAGTATGGAAAAATTGAACTTCTCTAACATATGCCTTTATGGAAAAACTCCTCTAATTACTAAAATCCAATAAATTGAGATTCACCTATATATTTGTAAGTAGAGGGGTGAGCCAAATTTCTAGTGATGGATAAATTGATAAAATAGTTAAATCCAGCATCAAACTAATATGGTTTCATTAAAAAATTTAAAAGTAGAGAAGTTAGGATAATATGTATAAAATATACATTTAAATATACAAGTTGAACTACTAATAATATTAAAGGATCTAAATTCTCTTATTGATATGTTGTTAGTACATATTATGACTTGAATACTAAACTGATTATTATAATGTACAATTGAAATGATCTAACCAACTAAATTTGTATATGTTTTAACTAAAATTAATTGACTCTTTTACTTTCCCCTAAACTCACTTGAACCATACCATAAGAAAGACACTACAATATGACTCATTATTTAAGGATTAAGGTGTAACTTGATACTCATATGACTACAAATTACACTAACTAGAGTTTGCAATGAGGTTTCCTCATAAGGCATGGATTCATATATATAGAGCCTAGAGAAATGTGGCCCTATGTTGTGGGTACTTAGGAGGGGTGGATCTAGGATAGGATAAAAAAGCATCATACTCTATGCAAATCAGTTCTACAAGGGCATACTCATAATACATAGTAACATAATACTGGAGGACTTTAATCACAAGGGATATTACTCCAACTGTAACTGACTTGGTTAACATAGTTCTCCAATTATTTTAGGAGATCCCTAGTATGATATACTAGTTTGACATGTACCTAGTCAGTTGATGTTGGATACTTATTTGAACTAAAGTACCATCAATACGTAGTCATTTGTGTTGAGTACTTACTATTTATTATCTGTGATATATCCTCATATATCTAATAGTTCATAAAATGTTTTACTCCTCTTGGTATAGACCTTCCTGGATGGATTTTATGGTGCTCAACTCATCTATTACTACTATAGACTTCATTATGTCTTTGATTAGATTGATTTTGTTTCTTCTTGATATGTATTTCACTGACTTACTGGAGTATTTGACCGATCTTACTTAAGAACACTGAGTTAAGTTACTTTATTTATGCTACACTTGGGGTTTTACAGATGTCTATCACATTGAATATTCATATTATTGATTAAATTTAAATGGAAACCTTATTCATAGAACAACTAGTGAAATTGGTTACATCAACTAATCCATACCTATTTATTTAGTTTATACAACTAAGGTAAGATTTTCATGTCACTCCTTCAAATTTCATATATTTCTAAAATAAATAATAATAATTAGAGACTCCAACTAATAATCTGACCATTGACATATAATTCACAAAAAAATAAGGCAACTATATTTCTTGAATATGATTGGATTGGGTTTCCATTTCTAATCATTGAATTCTCAAAAGATATATGAACCAAAACCTAACATGTAATTACAAATTTAGATGATAAAAAGTAAGCAATTCGATTAGAGAAATATAAAAGCCCATATTAGAAGTTGTGCACAATTAGATTATACCACCGTTTCAAACACTAAAACCCCTAAATTCCTACTTTCTAGATAATTTAAATATATTTTTAAATTTTCTACTAGATTATATGCTCACATTTTTATAAGTATATCACCGGGCAATCAATATTAGATCAAGTAAATAACATTCCCCAAGTTTTCCTATATTATATATGATCAGTGGTAAATTTTAGAACACAAAATTGTATATATTTTTATAAGAAACAACATATTGAGTGAAAACAATGATGAATTGGTTTACCTACCACCTCGAGTAAATCATCAACCAATTGAAAGTCTAGAAATTCATCAAAGTTCCAATATTGAATTCCACTCCTTGAATAGTCCTACGATGAAGAGTCGACCACACTTTTTACCCTTTCATTTAAGGTGCGAAGTAAAAGAAGAAGATGGGAAATTATGGGACATGAACCATAAGTTTGGTACTAAAAATTGTAGTATAAGATAAAGGAATGAACTAATGAATAGTCCACTAACCTCACCATAGATAAAAATGGCTCCATGTTTACTATGCTTGGGAGAAATCCATAATATTTCCCCAAAATCACCTTATTGAATTAGTGGAGTACGTGAATTCAAATTTGAAGCTTGCGTTGTAATTTAAACATCATTTCCTAAAACCATAAAAGTCTCAATTGAATATTCTCTAGTGGTCTACTTTCGGTGAGAAAAATTTTGTTTGATTTATCGAATAGCTAGTTCCACTATTGCAATATATTTGGCCAAGTCTGATTGACTTAGAGGCTCAATAATTGCAAGTCATTTGTCCAAGTTGGCACAAATTCACCTCAAATAGTCATATCAATCCCTTTTCATTATCCCAACTTCTTAGGCCGACTAGTGTTAACTATAATTTTTCTAGTTGATCAACTTGTTGACAACCAACCACCATAGTCAGTTCAACTTCTTCGATAGGCGGCCAACTTCTCAGAGTCCACTAATATAAGAAAAATATAAATGCCTCTACTTATATTTGTATGTTTTCTAAACCAATTCTTACTTGTATAAACATGAAAACATACTTATATATGTTTGTATATGTATCCATTTATATGCATATATTTGTATATATGTATTTGTGTATACACATGTACGTACGTATGTATGTATGTATGTATGTATGTATGTATGCATAGATGTATGTATGTATGTATCACAATTAGGTAAATATATTCTAACTTCCTCTTAAAAACATAGGAGGTCAAGAGTTAAGTATAGCCCATTGCCATACAACAAAAGGAGTGAAAACATCACACTTCTAGCTAATGTGTAACTTATGTTTAACATATTTACAAATTTTTACAGCAATAGTGGTTGGATTTATAGCTGAACCTCTGTGTCTACATGAATTCTTTTACTCCCAGATATGGTAGCAGAGAGTATCAAATATGATCCTCCTTTTATCACTTTTCCCACAACTAGATAACATTCTTCGAGGATCCTCTTAAGCTATAGATGCAATCTGAAGTTGTCACTTATGATTTTCCATACCTCCCTTGTAAATTCACAACAACTTACTAGGTGAGTATGGGACTCCTCCTCCTTGAATAGCAAGCAAACAACATTCACATCCTGGTTCCATCCATGTATTTTGTCCAGTGTAGCTAAAGTATTGTGTAGAATTTTATATACATACATGCTCCACTTTGGTACATGAATTCCAACACATACTTGCTCCATGTGCCTATCTTTCACGTTTTGGATCTCGTTACTTCCCATAGGTTAGTCTTTGCATCATTAAGCTTCCATCCCCCTACCTCAAGAAGATCAAAAAAATGTTTGACATGCTGCTACATCTCTGTTATGACATTGATTGTGGCTGAATATCCTTCTCTTGTATTTGGTATGAACTCCAACCCCCTGGGCATCTTTCTCTCATCCAGTTCCCCCAAGTGGAAGTGCCCTCCTGGTGTATAATGCTTCTTCTCATTGTCCTCCACTTTGCTATGTCTCTTGGTGCCTTCAAATCCAGCCCACCTTCATCTTTTGGGAGTGCCACACATGCATATCTCATCGGGTGGTACGTACTATCCTAGAGGAAGTTTGTCATCTTCATGTCCATTCTATCCAGAACTAGACCAGGGATCTCTCCTTGCTGCACCCAGAAGATAAGGAGTCCCTCCACCACTAACTTCAGAAGAGTATCTCTCCCAACCATGGATGTTTTTTGTGTTGGCCATATGTTGATCATTTCCTCCAATCTGTCCATGCAATCATCAAAGTCTTTAACTTGTGAGTTACCTTCTACTAGACGAAAGCCTAGGTATTTTGTAGGTAACTTCCCCAACTCCACACCCATAGCCTCCTTTAGACAGTCTTCCAACAAATAGTAGTTCCTTGATAAAAAGAGATGAGTCTTGTTTGCATTGATACATGGCCCCATCTACTCCCTAAATGCCTTGTACATCTCCTACAAATTCCCCAAAGTGTTTTTTTTTGCTTCAACAAAGACAAGAATGTCATATGCGAATATCAGATGTGTCATCACTTTGTTTCCATGCATTGTGTATGGTTTAATCTCCTTTCTGCTGTATGCATCTTTTGAGTGAAGTATTCCATAACAATCACAAAGGGAAGAGGAGAAAGCAGGTCACCCTGGAATAGTCCATTTCCACCTCAAAACATACCTGTAGAAGTCCCATTTACCAGAATAGAGAAGCTTGTGGTCCCCACTCACTATTTCATCCAGCCAATCCACTGCTCATTGAACCCCATCTTCTTCATGATCCACCATATCTTGTCCCATCTGACACTATCATAAGCTTTAGACACATCAAGCTTCAAACATGCCTTCCTGCTTCCTCTCATCACATTGTAGTCTTGTAGAAACTCCTCTTCCAGTAAAGAACAATCACAAATGCTCCTTCCTACCAAAAAAGCTCCCTAGTTGACAGAAATGAGATAGGGAAGTACTGTCTACAATCTGGCAGCCATGATCTTAGCAATGATCTTATATTGTACCAAGCAACATGCAATAGGTCTGAAATCAACAAGAGAAGTTGTCACTTTGTTCTTGGAAATGAGCATAAGAAAAGAGTGATTGACCTGTCTAACCTTGTTCCCTCCTGCTAAGAACCATCTCATATATGCAATCATGTCCTTGTTGATGATCTTTCATGTCTTCTTGTATGTATGTATGTATGCATGTATAACCTAAGGCATCCCCTTACTCCCTCTTCTGATCATATTCGTTGAATGCACTAAATAAATGGTTTTTCCACACATCAACTAAAGTTAGGGTTTATTGTATGTATATGTAGTGAACTATTAAGTCATATTGTATGAAGTTGCCACTTCAAAAATTGGGTTTACCGATGTGTTATCATAAAAATTATGATTGGTCACTAAACCCTAGCTATTACTAAATTAGCCATACAAAGCTATGGACTATGCTGAAGTATGCATGAAAATGTGAACTACACTACTAAAGTGAGATAAGAGTTTCTCAATACATAGATAATATATGAAGTGAAACATGGTTGTGAGAATATCCCTGTCAAATGTTTTCATCCATAAAACTTACTATGTGAGAAAAAATATACATAAAAGTTCGTTTTTGTCTCCTAAATTTTGAAAATTTTCCTATTTTGTATCGATAGTTCTATGATATGTCCTCTATATATATTTTAATTACGAATATTTATAATAAGTCACTTACATGAAAACAAGAACATTTTTATTTATTATATAATCACTAAAAAACTTTCTTTAAACTTGGCATACTAATTGAAAGTTTAGTTGTTGAACTAGCATTCTAATATGCATTCCATCAACTAATACAATTATTTGGTACTACTATTCTGTCATGTTGTTGGATTCACTAAAGAACTTGTCTTGCTTTACATTTTTTGGTACTACAATCTTAAAGCCCCCCACATAAGCTGCAAGATTATAAATGATCCCAAATATATCATGCTAACATAAATCACTCATCTTTGAATGACCAAGATCACAACTAATTATCTTAATATATTATATGTACAATTATAAGTGAAACTACATAAATGAGATATTTTACACCTTATGTACAACTTCAAAAGTTATATTTCTAGAAAATCTAGTTGTCACTAAAAAATAGTGTCGTTATTACTTCTTTCTTGTTCAACTATATATAAATACTAAACTCCTTATGTTCCAAATTCATTCTTCATTCTCTCTTCTTCGTCATTCCCATATCTTTTACCCATTTATCTCATTTACAAACCTTATACCCTAGGTTCCTCACATCATATTACTTGTGTTTATTCTTATTTTTATCTTATGTAACCCCACTAGCATCTAGGATCAAGTCACTATTGAGTAGCCTTGAGTTTCTAATTCTTGAAACATCCTAGGAGTAATTTTATTTGCAACTTATTCTCACTTCATCTTATTCTTACTTCCTATATTGCACCATAACCTTACTTATCACTTATACTTGTATTTTACTTCTTGCATCTATCTTTTTTACAAATTGCTTTATGTAGGTATTCCCTTAGACAGTCATGACTATATCACAATTGCTTTTAATTGGCGTGTCTCATATGATGGTTAACTATTATTTTAGATCATTTTCTTAAAGTTACATCCCTATCTAGTTATAACTTCTTATCATGGGTTTTTCATGTTACTTTCTTTCTTTGAGTTAAATTCCAGTTGCAAGAATATATTGTAAAAAGGTAACTTAAGCAACCCAATATTTACAATAATCAGTGATCTAAGTAGTATTTTCTAAACACATTTAAAAGCTTTTCATGTCATTATAATTACTTATTTTGCGATTCATGTCCCAAACAAATTTGTTTTCTTGTAATCTTGCCAAAATTAGGGCTTTTTGGACAAGCATTAGCATGTTACTTCTTCTAAACTCACATATTACTTTGATTCATTCTTATCCTTCTTCTATATTTACTTTGTTTTCATTTAAATCACTTTACTTCATATGACTTCATTCTAAGAGTGGGTTTTTTTTCTTTCATTTATGACGATATAAAATATTGAAACATTTAAGAATGTATGAATTCTAAGATTCAAATATAAACTTGATATATTCTTTTCATCTAGGTCTGATAACTACTTATAAGTACATTTGAATCTTTAGTATTCTTATACTTCCTCACATTCTCCCTATTATCATTCTAATATAGTATTGTCATCTTCATATCACATTTTGTGTTTCAATTTTTTTTTTGCTTCCATGATTTTTTTATGCATGATATTCTTTATATATGATATCATTAGCATTTATTTATATTCTAGTGGCAATTTCTTTTCTTAGAATAATATTTGTACTATTCTTCACATCGACAACCACCTATGTGCTCAAACCACCACCTAATAAAAATACTAAAAAGAATGTAGGGATTAAATTCTATTGACATTTGATTGAAAAAGTGCTACTTGTGACACTGGTGCATAGACTTTCCTTTGGAAGTGATTATATATCCCCTACCCCGTATTCTGCTTCTCATCAAACCTAGATTTGAGGCATCACCTGAAGCTCGATCTACAATAGTGAGATTCTATATGTTTATATTACTCTCTCTGTAAGCATGCTTTAGAAGAATGAGAGATAATGATTGTGCGATATTATGATGCCTTCACCGATTGGAAGTGAAGAACATGAAATCTCATTGACCGTATGACCCCACAACAACCCCACCAAAGATGCCATAGAGGATATTGTCGAGATTGTTAATTGTTTGAGCTTCCATATACGGGGCTTGTACTACCCTTTCTGTAGTTTCCATTACTTTATAGATGGTAGGGAAGGAAGTAAAGTCTTCACATGCATGATGTCTCATATCAAGAGGGTGCACCTATATGGTAACAAACTCACTACCTTGATGTAGGAAGTCATTCATAATGACTATGTGTTGACACTCCATTTTGTCACTCTATAGATGATTAAGATTGAATCTCCTCTCTAGATAATGATGGAATCTATCCACATCTCCCCATATTTACACCTATTCAATCCACTCACATTCACTCATTTGCCACTCACAAGGGTTCAACAGATAGAAACGTCTTTCTATAAGATTAATTGCAATTCCTCCTTTAATTGAGCTTAATATAAGTCTTTTGCCATAATTTCCCAGATAAATAATCCTAAATATTTTTTTACTCCCCAGTCTGATTGGATGTTTAACTGCCCCTTTATTATCCAATCATACACACATATTTTAACCATCAAAGAGAAATATTGAAGACTTAACCTTCGTATTTTTATCTCTCTTTTTCTCCTTTTTTTCTTCAAAAAATGTAATTCTATTCCTCAATGATAAAATCTCACAATCAAAATGTGGCAACACATCCCACTATCACACAGACAGCGAGATGTTACACGAAAACGTGCGGAAAACATCATAAACCACAGATTACCAAAAACACAGGTTAATTAAAACTGATTGTAGAAAGCGGATAAACCAAGAAAATATTACATTCAGATCCTCATCCTGCAAGGAAACATGTTATATAACATATACAAGATCTTGATACGTGTCCACAGCTTAGGAGATCAGCTGTCTAGTCGTCACATGAGTTCATCACCTATTTATATGTACATAACGGCCCATATCCGGCCAGCAGCAGGACATACAAGCATCAACGGCTATACATCGTAAAACATCATCAAAATGCCTCCAAGGACCTGAGAGTATAGGGATGACTCTAAGGCTCTACTACAAAACAACCAAAATAGTAGCATGTCCATCTCTTGCCTTCTACTGCTCGTCTTGATGCTCAGCCGCAACTCTGTGACCACCACCACGTCTAGCGCGAACACCTAAAAAGGTTACAAACTAGCAGGGTGAGACACACAGTCCCAGCGAGAAACATAACTCCTTGCCAAAACTATAAAACCAAAGAAGGATTAAAGCAACAACAGCAGATAACTAATAAAAGGTACAACAAGAGCAGTCTATATAGCAAGGCTATTCATACCGTCAGGCTTACCAGATGTACGGAAGGCATTTCACCAAAGATCTCTTTATGGAACATGATTGACAAGATAAGATTTATAAGATCTTACCACATAACACAAGGATGTATAAGTAACTGCAAGTATAACAAGATTAACTATGCAAGCAAGGCCTCAACCAATGTTCCATATTTTTCCTTAAATAGCAGATACTATTCGGTTGGATTACGTATTATTATGCCCTGAGGAAGTGAGCCGTACCACTCAAATCCAACCTTTAGTTGTGAAACCCAAGCCGGTCCCATACAAGGTCAATGGAAGAGCTGGACTCCACGACCTCCCACCTCATGGTCAATGCACGCGTACAACACAAGCAGGACCACAGTCTCATGCTTAAGTGGCCTCAACCATAGGGTCAGGCTACCCTCTACCTAGCCCGCCTTGGTACAGGTATCGGCGCTAGTGAAACTGAGCCATTGGCCTGTTCACCGTGCTCTGAGCCATGAACGCATTCATGCTCCCATAACACATATTCTGAGCCATGAGCCTGTTCACCATGCTCTTATCATATTGAGCTACGGTACTAAAACCGCACTCTAGAGTCTACAACCGAAGTTGCACTCTTACCTCCTCATTTTAGGCTAGGAGCAACCTCGCATACTCAAAAATATGCGCTCCGGGTTAACCCGCAGGAGAACTTGTTTCACCATCACCAACTCCTGACGATGATGGATCTATGGCCAGGGAAAACTACATGATATGTTCCACTGTGATTAGTTAGTATATTTTATGTGGATTGTTGAGGCAAACAAGATGTAACAAATGCAAACCATAACAAGGATAAGCAACATGAAACTCTCAACATCATCCTGATCCATCACAAGGATCCAGCATTACATGTTGCCACTTGGCCTCTTGCCAATCATCTAGATCCATCTCAAGGATCATCACATTGCCATGGGATCTCAATCCCTCATCCCATAGTGCCACTGCCTCTCAAGGCTTACATCATCACCATGGGATAGCAATCCCAGATCATCATCAGAGGATAGCACCTCATCAAGGAACTTTAGCCAAACTCAGGTCCTCAGACCAAAACACATCATGCATGTTATCTCATCATCAAGAGTAACCATCAGAGCAGTGTTACTCAAACATATATACCTCAAAACCCTTACCTGGCTATGCATCTGTACCTGCATGGTTAGTATGCACTGTCATCATGCATTACAAGAAGAGTTATATTATCAACATAGGGCAGTACTGATGATTATATACTTTATCATTCATGCCTCAACTTGTGACCATAGACATATGTCATATCATCACGCAAATCTTCTTACATGCTTATCATTAACTCAACGTTATACATATAATTCAAGATGGTCATAAATGCATGTAAAGTCATGTCAAAATATATAGATGTGATCTATTATATCTACTATCAAGCATGTCAAGGATCACTATCATAAACTGACCGTGATAGCATGAAACAAGATCTAACATATCAATTTTCCATATAAGGAACAAGGCCCTCACTAGAAACGCCCACTACTCTCACAAAAGATAGTATCGGGCATCCAAAGCATAACGATCACCACCAGCATAACGTGCAGCTCGGCCCAAGGGCGTGTTGTGCAAGGTGTAACGTGCAACAGGGTATCGTGCAATGATCCGTCGGGCATCCATGTGCAATGGCTAGGGATACTATGTGACACTCTGTCGGGCATCACCACTAAGTCATGACGCCCAACACCGAGGTAGCCACTAAACTCTATAACGTCCAAGATATAATGGCTCTAGGCTACCATCACAGATCAGGTGTTATCGGGCACCACTCAACAAGGAGCAACGCCCAAAGGTGCAACTCAAACGGGCAGCACAGAACCTGTCGTGCCACAAGGCGAAGACTGGTGTGTGACGCCCAACACAAGACCAGACCACACGCTCAAGACGTTCAAGGTGTGAAAGCACCAAGCAACCACCTGAACAAGGTGTATCGGGCAGGGCATTCAGCCAGGTGTAACACCCGATGCACACACAAGGCTAAACAAGGGTAACACCCAACACAGCCTTCTCAAGCCAACCAACACTCTAGATCAAGAGGGGTATCGGGCAACGTCAACCCCAAGACATATCGGCCAAGATGTAACTCCACAAGGTCATCATCAACCTCAAGCACAAGGGTACCAAAACCCTAATGGATCAAGAAGATGGCTCACCTCTCAACAACCAAGAGAGAGGGGTCTTGCACAACTCTTATCACCAATCAGGAAACATAAGGACCAACTCTAACAAAGGTCCACAACCACCACAAAGCTCACCTCTCGAATCCATGGTGAGAGAAGGGTGTTGCTCAAGCCACTAGAACACAAGCTCACCTCTCAACTCAAACGAGAGAGGAGTATTGCCCATCTTACTAGAGTTCAAGCTCACTTCTCTAGACCAAGGAGGGAGAGGGGTTTTGCTTAACAAGAAACCCTAGAACATAGTTCGGCCAACAAGAACAACTTAAGCAAGAAACCAAACTAGCAACATACATAGCCGATCATAAGCAACATACAAACAATAACATAGAAGATGGTAATATAGTTAGGGTTAGGAGTTATGTAACCCGCCTTAAGCAAGCTCCAAACTCCAAGCACCAAGCTTCCAAGCTCCACCGCAAGAAGAAGAGCAAGGCACTCTAGGGTTCGGCCACCACTAGAGGAAGAAGGAGACTCCAAGATAAGGATCGGCCACCAAGCTTGCAAAGGAAGAGGGTATTGTGCACCAAGGGAGAGGGAAAACAAAGGAACTAAAGGGATCCTTAGCAAGAGAAAGGGAACACATATATATGAGAGGATGGAGGAGAAACCAAGGTAAGACAAGGCAAGGTGTCGCCCACCTGGGTACACTTGTCCATGTGCAAAGCCACCACTCTAACATGTATTAAACACATGTCCAAGGCCATTGCCACATGCAAGCATCAAGCACCAAGTGTCCACTAGTGGTGACACAAATGAGGTCAAAGAGGTCAAAGGGTCCATGGGTGACACACCTCCACACCATGGCCAACACACTCCCATGGGAGACACAAATCAGGCCGACACACACCCTGGGCGACACACCTAGGCTGACACAAGTCTCACTTGCCCGACACAAGGTCCAACCAAGCAAAGGCAAGGCACAACAAGGCCCAACAAGCTCAACCAAGCCCAAGTCAGCTCAAGCAACGAACCCAACCCTTCCTCTCAACACTAGAGGAAGCAAGGAGAGGGAGAAACACCTCACAAGGTGACAAACTTACCCAAAAACCCTAGACTGGGTTAATTGCAAGTAGCACCTCCCGCTCTCAACAAAGCACCAACAAACCCTAATCACCACTAAAGGTGATTAGCAAGAAACTAAGCACCAGGGTTAAGCAAAGCAAATAGGATAAGCCCTAAACGGAGGTCAGGGTCCTTACAAGCTATAACCCCCTACAAAGGGATTTCGTCCTCGAAATCCGAAGAGAAAAGTGAGGGATACTTCCTTCTCATCTCTTCCTCAAGCTCCCACGTGGTATCCTCAACGCCACAATGATGCCAAAGAACCTTCACAAGAACTAGTTCCCTCCTCTTCATCTTCTTAACTCTTCTGTCAAGGATTATCATAGGACCTTCCTTATAGGTCACATCTTCATTAAGCTCAACTTCGACTGGCTGTATCACTGTTCCTATATCCGGATGACTTTTCTTCAGCATACTGACATGGAACACTAGATGCAACCTGTGCAACTCTGGCGACAGCTCTAACTCATAAGCTACCTTGCCCATATGTGCTATGACTGGGTATGGCCCCATATATCTGGGTGCTAGCTTACCCTTCCGGACAAACCTTAGCACACCCTTCCACAATGAGACTTTAAGATATACTTTGTCTCCTACCTGGAACTCCAAAGGTCGTTGGCGATTGTTTGCGTAAGACTTCTGTCTGTCCTGTGCCGCCTTCAACTGTTGTTGTATCACCTTGATCTTTTCTGTTGTCTGTTGTACTAACTCAGGACCCAACAGTTGATATTCACCAGACTCATACCAACATAACAGAGATCTACACTTCCTGCCATATAAGGCCTCATAAGGAGCCATGTCAATGCTCCGCTGATAACTATTGTTGTAGGCGAACTCTATCAGGCTGAGATGTATGTCCCAACTGCCTATGAACTACAAAACACAAGCTCGAAGGAGATCTTCCAAAGTCTGAATAGTCCTCTCAGACTGTCCATCTGTTTGTGGGTGGAAGGCGGTGCTGAACCTCAATTGTGTTCCCAACGCTTTGTGCAACTGTTCCCTGAAACGACTTGTGAACTGAGGGTCTCTATCGGAAACTATCGTCGCTGGCACACCGTGCAAACGTACTATCTCATCTACATATACCCAAGCAAGCTTCTCGGCTGTATATGTTATCTTTACATGTATGAAATGGGTAGACTTCGTCAATCTGTCCACTATTACCCAAATGGAATCATGATTCCTAGTTGTCCTAGGCAGACCAACTACGAAATCCATGGTTATATGATCCCATTTCCACTGCGGTATCGGTAGGGGTTGTAACGTACCTGCCGACTTCTGATGCTCAGCCTTGACTTGCTGGCATACCGCACACCTAGCCACAAACTCAGCTACATCATTTTTCAAGCCGGGCCACCAATACAAGTCCTTCAGATTATGATACATCTTGGTGACTCCTGGATACATAGCATACATCGATGTGTGTGCTTCCTCGAGCACTAGCTTCCTCAGATCATCAGCATCGGGGACCACCATCCTATCATGATAGCAAACTAGTCCATACTCGGACTCATGGAACCCATCACACTTTTTGCTTCCAAACTCTGATCTGATCAACTATACTGTATCATCTATTTGTTGTGCATCTTTGATCTACTGTATCAACGTAGGCTTGACTTGCATATGTGCTAAAAGTCCTTTTAACAAGGAAACTTCCCTCTGCACAATCATTTGTCATAGGGAAACAAACATATCCCGTCTATGGCATACCAAGGAACTCAACTGTGCCTTCTTTGAAGAAAGAGAAGAAGACTTTCGGCTAAGCGCATCGGCTACCACATTCACCTTACCAGGATGATACTCGATGGTGCAGTCATAATCATTGATTAGCTCCATCCATCGATGTTGTCGCATGTTCAGTTCATTCTGCAAAAAGATGTAATTTAGATTCTTATGATTTGTAAAGATCTGGCATACCTCCCCGTAAAGATAGTGTCTCCAAATCTTTAACACATGAACCACTGCTGCCAACTCCAAATCATGAGTCGGATAGTTCTCCTCGTGTTTCTTAAGCTGTCGCGAGGCAAAAGAAACCACATGATCTTCCTGCATCAGCACACAACCTAAACCTTTCTTAGAAGCATCACAGAAAACAACATAGCCCTTTCCAGGCTCTGGAAGCACTAGTACTAGAGCACTAGTCAGCTTCTCCTTCAAACTTTGAAAAGCTTGCTGGCAACGATCATTCCAGACAAAAGGTACATCCTTTCTAGTCAACTTTGTCAGTGGCAACACAATCACGCTGGAGTCCTTGATAAACCTTCGGTAGTATCCTGCTAATCCCAGGAAACTACGAACTTCTGTCGGCGTCTTCGGATGTTTCCATTCCGCAACGGACTCCACCTTCTTCGGGTGCACTTTGACTCCTTCTACAGATATCACATGACCCAAGAAAGTTACTTCTTCCAACCAAAACTCACACTTACTGAACTTGGCATACAATTGATGTTGGCGAAGAAGAGTCAACGCTAGTCAAAGATGTCGCTCATGCTCTCGCCTGTCCCGACTATAGATCAAGATGTCATCTATAAATACTACAACAAACTGATCTAGAAACGGACAGAACACTGGATTCATTAAGTCCATGAAAGAAGCAGGCGCATTGGTTAGCCCAAACGACATAACCACAAACTCAAAGTGACCATACCTCGTCCTAAAAGCTGACTTTGGTATGTCATCCGTCTTAATCCTCAACTAATGATATCCAGACCTTAGATCGATCTTTGAGAACACTGTATCACCACGTAACTGATCGAACATATCATCTATCCTCGACAACGGGTACTTGTTCTTGATCGTGACTTTGTTCTACTGCCGGTAATCTATACATAGCCGCATCGATCCATCTTTCTTCTTAACGAACAATACTGGAGCACCCCAAGGTGATGTACTTGGTCGGATATAACCTTTCTCCAACAACTCTTGCAACTGCTTCTTAAGCTTTGCCATCTCTACTGGAGCCATCCTATACGGTGCCTGTGCAACTGGATGTGTTCCTGGAACCAGATTGATTTCAAAATCAATCTCTCGGGGTGGAGGAACACTGAGGAACTCATCAGGAAACACATCCACAAACTCTCGGACAACCGTCATCTCCTCAAGGCTAGGACCCTTCACCTTGGTACCCACCACGTGAGCTAAGAACGCCTTACATCCTTGTCGTAGCAACTTTTTTGCCACCATAGCTGACACTAGACATGTCGAAAGAATCTTCCTATCTCCTTGGAAGATCCACTTCTCTCCATCATCATCAAACACCGCCTGCTTGGATCCACAGTCCAAAACAACCTTATACCTCTCCAAGGTATCCATCCCAAGGATCACATCGAAACCATTCATATCAAGTGATATAAGATCCACCTGTATACTGTGTCCCAAAAAAGATAAGACACAAGATGGACACTCTTCTCAAAGCATCAATGAACCATCAAGAGGAGTTTCTAACAACAAGCTATCTTTCTTAAAGCTAACAGGTAAATGAAAGTTTTCAAGCATACTATAGGCGATAAAAGAGTGTGTAGCACCTGGGTCAACCAGAACAGATATAAAGCAAGAAGAAGACATATCAGAATGAAATAACTCCATCTAACCTGTCACCACTCGAGGGTTGACTATCGCCTCTGGCTGACTCATAGCATAGAATCGAGCCGTTGCTTGTTGTCCACGTCCTCTGCTTCCTTGAGCAGACGATCCCGCTTGAAATTCTTGACCGCGTCCTCACCCTCTACTACTAGGCTGTAGTTTATCTGACCCTTGTTGATTCTTCCTCATCTGTTGCATCACTTAAACATATCTACTTGGGCAATTTGACCTAAAATGCCCGATCTGACCACAAAGATGGCATGACTGATCTCGCTGTTGTGGCCTAGATGACCCTGTCACTGCCACAAAAGCTGTACTATGTGCCTTTGACGGTGAAGAAACATAACCTCTTCCCTTACTCGGAGACCACTGTGACGATACACTGGAACCTCTCATCACGAAAGGTGATGAAAACCTTGGCTTCTTGAAGCCACCAAACCTCTGTCCCTGGAACTGAGTAGGCCTCTTCTTAGACATGGATTCTCTTTTCTGCCTTACTGGTCATTCAATCCTCTGGACAGATTCCACAAACATAGCAAACTACTCACGGTTCTCCAATGCAGAAATAGGTGTTGTCAGCTCAGCACTCAGGCCTTTCTCAAAATGTCTGATCCGCTCTTCATCTGTTGCCGCCATGTGAGGACAAAACATCAACAAGTCCATGAACTTGGCCTCGTACTCGGTGATGTTCATTGTTCCTTGGCGCAGGCGCTCAAACTGGCTGATCTTTTATCCAAATACGTCTTCCGAAAGTATCTGCTGATGAACTCACACCGGAAAACCTCCCAACTGATCACCTCACTAGGTCGCTTCTCCTCCTCGATGGTCCACTAGTGACCAACACTACCCTTTAGAAGGTAGACAGCATGCTCGACTTTGTCTGCTTCAGGGATGTCGAGGATCTGGAAAGCCTTCTCAAGACTTGTCAGCCACAGATCTGCATCCGCTGGATCAGCCATTCCAGCATAGTCTGAAGCTCTGACTCGTCGAAGCCGCTCAAAGGTCTTCCCAATACCCGATGTTTCACCATGGGGAGCCTGTGCTCTCGACGGAGGCACTGGCAATATCTCTACCATGAGATTCATCGTAGCCATTATCTGCCCCATAATTTGTTGATAGGCATGGTTTTTGAGAATGGCTGGGTCAAGTTGGGGGACCTCAGGCACCCGATCTCCATGTGCCTGCCCTATAGCTCCATCAATTGATGCAACATCACTATTCTCGGCAGCATGTTCTTCATGGTTTCCAGACATCTCGACTTTTTCTTTCGCTGAGGGAAGAAGATGATTGTAAGAAAATATAGAGAACTCACAAGAACAGACACAACCTAGTCCTAAATCCCTTTAGACTCAGCGAACCTAGAGCTCTGATACCAAAACTTGTGGCAACACATCTTGCTATCACACAAACAGTGAGGTGTTACACGAAAATGTGCGGAAAACACCATAAACCACAGATTACCAAAAACACGGGTTAATTAAAACCGATTGCAAAAAGCGGATAAACCAAGAAAATATTACATTCAGATCCTCATCCTGCAAGGAAACATGTTATATAACATATACAAGATCTTGATACGTGTCCACAACTTAGTAGATCATCTGTCTAGTCATCACATGAGTTCATCACTTGTTTATATGTACATAACGACCCATATCCGGCCAGTAGTAGGACATACAAGCATCAACAACTATACATCATGAAACATCATCAAAATGCCTCCAAGGACCTGAGAGTACATGGATGACTCTAAGACTCTACTACAAAACAACCAAAACAACAACATGTCCATCTCTTACCTTCTACTACTCATCTTGCTGCTCGGCCGCAACTTTGCGACCACCACCACATCTAGCACGAACACCTAAAAAGGTTACAAACCAGTGGAGTGAGACACACAGTCCCAGTGAGAAACATAACTCCCCGCCGAAACTATAAAACCAAAGAAGGATTAAAGCAACAACAACAGATAACTGATAAAAGGTACAATAATAGCAGTCTATATAGCAAGGATATTCATACCGTCAGGCTTACCAAATGTACGGAAGGTATTTAACCAAAGATCTCTTTATGAAACATGATTGACAAGATAAGATTTATAAGATCTTACCACATAACACAAGGATGTATAAGTAACTAAAAGTATAACAAGATTAACTATGCAAGCAAGGCCTCAACCAATGTTCCATATTTTTCCTTAAATAATAGATAATATTCAGCTGGATTACATATTATTATGCCCTAAGGAAGTGAACCGTACTGATCAAATCCAACCTTCGGTTGCGAAACCCAAGCTGGTGCCATACAAGGTCAATGGAAGAGCCGGACTCCACGACCTCCCACCTCGTGGTCAGTGCACGAGTACAACACAAGCAGGACCACAGTCTCATGCTTAAGTGGCCTCAGCCACAGGGTCAGGCTACCCTCTGCCTAGCCCGCCTTGGTACAGGTATCGGTGCTAGTGAAACTAAGCCACGGGCCTATTCACGATGCTCTGAGCCATGAACACATTCATGCTCCCATAACACATATTCTGAGCCATGGGCATGTTCACCATGCTCTTATCATATTAAGCTACGGGTCTGAAACCACACTCTGGAGTCTACAACCGAAGTTGCACTCTTACCTCCTCATTTTAGGCTAGGAGAAACATCGCATACTCAACAATATGCGCTTCGAGTTAACCCGCAGGAGAACTCGTTTTACCATCACCAACTCCTGACGATGATGGATCTATGGCCAGGGCAAACTACATGATATGTTCCACTGTGATTAGTTAGTATATTTTATGTGGATTGTTGATGAAAACAAGATGTAACACATGCAAACCATAACAAGGATAAGCAACATGAAACTCTCAACATCATCCTGATCCATCACAAGGATCCATCATTACATGTTACCACTTGGCCTCTTGCCAATCATCTAGATCCATCTCAAGGATCATCACATTGCCATGGGATCTCAATCCCTCATCCCATAAATCCACTGCCTCTCAAGGCTTACATCATCACCATGAGATAGCAATCCCAGATCATCATCATAGGATAGCACCTCATCAAGGCACTTTAGCCAAACTCAGGTCCTCAGACCAAAACACATCATGCATGTTATCTCATCATCAAGAGTAACCATCAGAGCAGTGTTACTCAAACATATATACCTCATAACCCTTACCTGGCTATGCATCTGTACCCACATGGTTAGTATGCACAATCATCATGGATTATCAGAAGAGTTATATTATCAACATAGGGAAGTATTGATGATTATATACTTTATCATTCATGCCTCAACCTGTAACCATAGACATATGTCATATCATCACATAAAGATTCTTACATGCTTATCATTAACTCAACGTTATACATATAATTCAAGATGATCATAAACGCATGTAAAGTCATTTCAAGATATATAGATGTGATCTATTATATCTACTATCAAGCATGTCAAGGATCACTATCATAAACCAACCGTGATAGCATGAAACAAGATCTAACATATCGCTTTTCCATATAAGGAACAAGGCCCTCACTAGAAACGCCCACTACTCTCACCAAAGATAGTATCGGGCAGCCAAAGCATAACGACCACCACCAGAATAATGTGCAGCTCGGCCCAAGGGCGTGTCGTGAAAGGTGTAACGTGCAATAGGGTATCGTGTAACGCTCCGTCATGCATCAATGTGCAACGGCTAGGGATACTATGTGACACTCTGTCAGGCATCACCACTAAGTCATGACGCCCAACACCGAGGTAGCCACTAAACTCTATAACGTCCAAGATATAATGGCTCTAGGCTACCATCACAGATCAGGTGTTATCGGGCGGCACCACTCAACAAGGAGCAACGCCCAAAGGTGCAACTCAAACGGGCAGCACTGAACCTGTCGTGCAACAAGGCAAAGACTGTGGTGTGACGCCCGACACAAGACCATACCACACGCTCAAGACGTTCAAGGTGTGAAATCACCAAGCAACCACCCGAACAAGGTGTATCGGGCAGGGCATTCAGCCAGGTGTAATTCCCGACGCACACACAAGGCAGGAAACAAGGGTAATGCCCAATACAACCTTCTCAAGCCAACCAACACTCTAGATCAAGAGGGGTATCAGGCAACGTCAACCCCAAGGCATATCGGCCAAGATGTAACTCCACAAGGTCATCATCAACCTCAAGCACAAGGGTACCAAAACCCTAATGGATCAAGAAGATGGCTCACCTCTCAACAACCAAGAGAGAGGGGTCTTGCACAACTCTTATCACCAATCAGGAAACATAAGGACCAACTCTAACAAAGGTCCACAACCACCACAAAGCTCACCTCTCGAATCCATGGTGAGAGAAGGGTGTTGCTCAAGCCACTAGAATACAAGCTCACCTCTCAACTCAAACGAGAGAGGAGTATTGCCCATCTTACTAGAGTTCAAGCTCACTTCTCTAGACCAAGGAGGGAGAGGGGTTTTGCTTAACAAGAAACCCTAGAACATAGTTCGGCCAACAAGAACAACTTAAGCAAGAAACCAAACTAGCAACATACATAGCCGATCATAAGCAACATACAAACAATAACATAGAAGATGGTAATATAGTTAGGGTTAGGAGTTATGTAACCCGCCTTAAGCAAGCTCCAAACTCCAAGCACCAAGCTTCCAAGCTCCACTGCAAGAAGAAGAGCAAGGGACTCTAGGGTTCGACCACCACTAGAGGAAGAAGGAGACTCCCACATAAGGATCGACCACCAAGATTGCAAAGGAAGAGGGTATCGTGCACTAAGGGAGAGGGGAAACAAAGGAACTAAAGGGATCCTTAGCAAGAGAAAGGGAACACATATATAGGAGAGGATGGAGGAGAAACCAAGGTAAGACAAGGCAAGATGTTGCCCACATAGGGACACTTGTCCATGTACAAAGCCACCACTTAACATGTCTTCAACACATGTCCAAGGCCATTGCCACATGCAAGCATCAAGCACCAAGTGTCCACTAGTGGTGACACAAACGAGGTCAAAGAGGTCAAAGGGTCCATGGGCGACACACCTCCACACCATGGATGACACACTCCCACGAGCGACACAACTTATGCCAACACACACCCTGGGCGACACACCTAGGCTGACACAAGGCTCACTTGCCCGACACAAGGTGCAACCAAGCAAAGGCAAGGCACAACAAAGCCCAACAAGCTCAACCAAAGCCAAGGCAGCTCAAGCAATGAGCCCAACCCTTCCTCTCAACACTAGAGGAAGCAAGGAGAGGGAGGAAAACCTCACAAGGTGACAAACTTGCCCACAAACCCTAGACTGGGTTAATTGCAAGTAGCACCTCCCGCTCTCAACAAAGCACCAACAAACCCTAATCACCACTAAAGGTGATTAGCAAGCAACTAAGCACCAGGGTTAAGCAAAGCAAACAGGATAAGCCCTAAATGGAGGTCAGGGTCCTTACAAAAAATATGTTTATCGTCTGATATATCTTAGAATCTTCCAAAATATAGCAAAACATAGATACGAAAAGACTTTGCTTTTTTCCCCGGGACACTCAGCAGAATTTGACATTTTTTGGGGATCTACATGGAAGATTCCAACATTATTATAGTGATGGTCCCATGAAATGGAGCTTTCCGTAGGGTTTCTCCCCAAGGTAAAAAAATCATGGCTCTTTTCATTTCATTTTCTCTAACATGACATGGGTTTATTCTTTAGAAATTCTTTTCAGTACTTATAAACCCCAAATAATTGTACACAACTATAATACCCCCATATCCACCATGTCAAAGTCTCCTTCTAATCACATAAAGACAAGGTGTGATTTCTCCCTTCATGAAAGATATAGTTGCCCAATGCCTATAAGATCCTTCTTCAAGAACATTGACGCTCCTACGTTAGAGGACTACTGAGACTATAAGAAGCCAGGATGTTCTTTTTTTAGTTATCTGTATTGATCTCAACTTGTTCATAACTATTTAACAACTTGACCAATCATGAGAAACTGCTCTAAATGCTTTGATATATGCTCATCCAAATAAAACTACTATGTTTAATAGACCTAGATATTTATTTCCAATCCACTGATTATCTAATTGCAAATTGATTCACAAGATTCTTAATCATGTAGATCTAGTTTTATTTCTAAGTTTTGTACTTGACTGACACACATGAAAGTAGATGTTTTTCATATTGAATATCCTTTTCAATCATCTTCTCTTTAACTTCCCACATATCATCCCAATTTCTTGTGATGGATTTTTTCTATGGATGACCTCAGGAAATTGGGATTCCATAGTAAAAAATAGATTTTTAGGGATGCTAATGGAAAGTTGTAGTCTTCTTGAGTCCCTAAATACTTGCAGACCCTAATAAAGTTTTTTTTCACTTTTTATTTTCTTTAAGAAGACCCAAATGGTTAGATCCTTGCTTTGTTGCCAGAGGACTCAAGTTAAAGCCATAGTGATGGCATGAATAGAATCACCAATTTAAAAGAAAAAATCCCAAGCTAAACAGTTTGCTCAAACTCAAGACATATAGTAATATCAACTTTTGGATGACACAAGGGTGCCTAACACCTCTCTCACTTGTAATATAATTGTTGATCCTGATATTTTTGTTGTACTATCCATGCTTTATCCTTCCTGAATGGAGCTAATTTTTTTCCTCTACATTTTTCTATTTATTTAAATTCTTATCCCAATCTTCATGATTTTTTCCTTAAAATAAGGTTGTGAATCTAAATACTAATATTTTTCATTTTCTATAAGTTTTACAAGCAACCACTTAGATTAACCTTCACAAAATATTCTCCCATGGGTAGAATTATGATGACTCCACTGGGAATGCTAAATGAGTTTCTTCTTTTGGTTTGAGTTTCCTTTTTCAATTTGATTTTTGTTGAATGTTTCCCATATGATTCCTATTTTGTTTCCCATTTTAGGGTTTACTTTACACTTCCTTTTTAAGGTTTCCTTTGTGATTTCCTTCAAGGGTTTATTATTAAGGTTTTCCTTTTTTTATTCCCTTCTTCTTCCTAGATGTTTTCAAGATTTTTTTTAAAGAAGAGAGTCAAAAGATAAGAAATGAAACAAGAGGTCTTCAAACATGAGAGATTTTGTATCTTTCTTTGCACATTCTTGATTATTTTCTTATGTTATTATATGGTAATGGGAAAGTGGGGATACACATGCATGCTTGATTAAGATTTTTCTCTCTTTATTTAATTTCCATATCCATTATTATCGATTGCAATTGACCTCTAAAAGTTTTCACAATTTGATTTTATGCTCCCATGAAATCATGCATCTACACAAAGGGTTTCAACACTCATGTTGGATGCAAGGATGAGGTGTGAGGGTGTTAATAAAGGTAATAATTTTGGATATCCAAAGGCCTTGGGTACACTTCCCTCTCCTAACACTCATGATTGATTACATTATTGTACTCACAAGGTGTATTGGAAGAAATACCTCAAATCCACAACAACTAGGTTACCCCCATTTGAGTATCTTATGAATGCTTATTCATCACAATTTCAGTTGCATGTTTATCTTAGCTTTTCATCCATTTCCCTCATTTACCTCTAGAATTAGGTTGCATTCATGCTTTCTCAATTTTATATTAAGTTGTAAGGCTTTGATCTATTTCCTTGATTTCATGATAGTTTTGATATTTACATCATGTGCACCAACATAATAGACAATGGTCCCACTAGCTGACTTGTGAGAAAAAAAACTTTTTGATAATTTGACCATATTATATTCATCTGCCCCTTCATTTGTTGATAGTTTCATCGATCTGAGCCTCATCGATGCAAGCCCTTATCAACACGCCAATAGACCTCCTCCTCAGGGTGAGTTTGTATCTTTCTGGAATCTCATTAGTTCACACAGCTCTACCTTTCCATCGATTGACTACCAATGGAAACTCAACACTCATCAACTAATAAAATCTCAATGTAGTGCCAATTGAAAAAAAGATAGTGACCAAGGACCAATCAAAACTTCCTCTCTATCCACCGATGAAAAACAATAACATCATGCACTGATGAAGGACATGTGCTTCCCATTGATGAAAATTCTACACTCATCCACCTATGAGAGTTCTATACTGATGGAACTATAAACTCCACCCACTGATGATTTACCTACATCCATGAACCGATGGAGATTCTAATCCGATGCACTAATGAAACAAGTGAACCCGATTACTGATGGAATTCTAGCAGTTGTCAATTGACGAAGGTTTTGAGCCTTGCCCATCTATGTGATTCTTATGTGCACATGAACCAATGAGAATTATGTATCTTCAAGATAATGAGGACCCTATGCTTTCCCCTAATCATGTCATGTCCTTTCTATACCAATGGAAAGTCAAAATAACATGAAACCCATCATATTCCTCACACAAGCGCCTCTTCACATTCATGACATCCGACCACTTTACTGTTAAACAAATGGGAATGTTCCAAACCTAGCATTCATCTATACATAGAAGGCATTGTCCTCCATGGAAAAATATCCACTCCAACACCGCGATGCTACCAAAATAAATCTATAGAATCCATCTACAACTTTCCTTTGGTTTCTTTCATCAGTTGACCAACTGATGGGATCTCTATCTCCACTAAGACTCTAAAGTGCTGACTTTGAGAAGATAGATCAAGATGTATTTCACCCATCAAACCACCATAATCCTCCACCTACTTCACCATCATAGTAGTAGATCTAGTTCACAATGAAGGGAAATCAATGACTTCATTTCAATATTGAATAAAGGCTACCACACATCATGACTTTGTCTCCGTCTTCTATTGTGACAATGGTTTCCTCTCTCTTTTTCCCTATCATACTTGTTCTTGATACCATGAGTGATTAGTCATCTAGCTAGGCTGTGGGATGTAACCTCATTACTTGGTTTCACTCTTTTCTACTACAATTGTGTTTGTATCAACATCATTTGTTATGGATCAAATGTTTTATTGCTTGAAAATCTTATTTGGCCAACTATTTTGCATGTTTATCAAACCTCAGATGTAGATAACTTTGAACCTAAGATCTAGGATATCATTTGCTTCATGTTAAACTCTTGATGAGAGCTTCGAACAAGTGCTTTCTAACACAATAGGTAAAAGATCTCTGGGTAACACAACCACAAGCTTAGAGTACAATCTATCTGGTTCTAATCCTAAAGTTGAAAGTGGGATCTAATATGTTTCAACATATATGTGTTTGTACTTATTATGATGCAATGACAGAGCGAATGATAGGTAGCAGTGGTGAAACCCATCCACCCTAGTGTTTCCATGCATTGATAATTAAATCTGAGATCTAGCCTTTCGATGATTGAAATCTTATCTTAATAAACCAAAATCAAATTTTGTGATAAATACTAGTTCTTATTAGGTTATTTTTATCAGTAATCCTTAAAAATGTTACCCTTTGGGTTTGATCCTAGACAATACTATGATAAGAACCACCTTCTTGCGGTGGGATTGTCTTACTTTATTTAAGGTGAAACCTAGGGTTTTGATCCATAGGGAATTTTCTATGCAATAATCCCCACATCAAATTTTGGCACCATTATAATCAACTTTACCAACTTGGTTTTAGTTAGAACTTTTTGTTTACAATTGATAACATTGAAAATCTTCTATATTTTCATTCCACTTTATCCATATTTTTTTTGTGGTACCCACCTATCCCAGGTAATATCTTTGGTGTATGAAACACTCTTCTACTATTGAGTCCATCCCAAACTTTGACCCTGAGATCAAATGCTAATACTATAGGTTCATTCATGAATTCAAATTTGAGATGGTAGAAGAGGAGACTGATCGTAGAGTGGAAGCATCACTTGTCACACAGAGATATACACTCTTGGTTGAAGAGAAAGCCACTTTGAAAGCAGGGGAAGAAGTGAAATGGCAAAGAGATCTATGCAAGTTCTCTATCCCTAAAGCTACATATGTTTGTCACCCAGTCGTCCAACTTGCCATCGAGGAACAAAACTTCAAGATAAAGATGCAATGGGTGATGATGATGCAACAATAGTTTTGTGAGGATGCACAACATTCATAAAAATTCATAGATGTATGTGGACTAAGAAAAAAATCTGACATGTCTAAGGAAGCCATCAAGCCATGGCTTTTCTACTATTCACTCACAAACAAAGCTAGCATGTGGTACAACTCCCTAGATGATCACAAAATTCCCTCAACACAACTTATTGAGCAATTCTATAGGAGAGTAAATGATGGCATTAAATATTTTATTAATGCCACTTCAAATAAAGATGTCAAGTATAGACCCTTGACAACACATGGTGAAGAGAACCAAGATATTAGGGATTATCATGCAAGATGAGGTCTCAAAGTTTCTATGGTGGAGGAAAAGTCCGATTTGAATGTTATCACTAAATCATTGAAGGCCCCTTAAACCAGACAACCTTGAGTCATCCTTCCATAGTATGGGAAAAGAGATTCATCTTCTTTCTAAGCCAAGACAACCTAAGAGGTCTGCCAGGTCTGTAGTGTAGAAGGGAACACAAATATAGAGTGCAATCACCTCTACCAATCCACTTTGAACATGCACCAACCTCTATTAAAAAACAATCCAATCATTGAAGAAGTTAATGTTGTGAACTCTATTCCTAGACAAGCTCTTTTGACTCCAACCGATCGAGGAACCATTTAAGATTCTAGTATGAAAACCTAGATGGAGAAGCAAACAAATCACCTAAATCTAGGAACAAATTCAAACCAAGTTTGGGGTCCTCCTAGTTTCCAATAGAACCAAAACTACCATCAGAACAACTTCAACCCTAGACAATACTACAACTATTTCAATCAAGGCAATAGTTACAATCTAGGTCATCAACGCAACAACAACAACCAAGGACTACATCTCCTAGGGCAAGGAAACCAACAAAACATGCCTACCTCCAATGATCACGGTTGCCTAGATGCTATTGAGAAGATGCTATCAAACCAACAAGCATATGATAAATCAATGGAGGCTCAACTTGCACAAATTCCTTCCATAATTTGTGCTATAGTGGGTTCATTTGCTGGTCAACATAGAAAAAACCCCAAGTATCAGGTTGAGAAGTTGAAGGATGTGACCACATGTTTTGGGTTTGCTCTACCAGAACCACCAGTCCCATTCACCACCAACAAGCTATTTATTGAAGATAACAATTATAATGGAGTCACCCTAGTGATTGAATCCTTTGGACTAGTCATTAAAATGCCAAGCAAAAGTGATGCATCTGCTCCAAATAGGAGCTACACACCCACTCTTAAGAAGGCACCAGAAGATACACAAACCACTCCTACTACTCTAGTGGTGCTTGTATACAAATTGTAGATCCCTTATCTAATACAACTAGATCAGATCTGACTAGACCAAAAATTCATGAAATTCAAGGAAGCAATGAAGAAAATTCATGTCGACGTTACCTTCCTTGACTTGTAGAACCCCCCCTGGACCAAAATTTTAATTGCTCTCCTCATTAGCAAATACAAAATAAAGGAGTATGAAACTGAAGCTAGGAAAGATGATGTTTGACATCATCCATATCAAGATGCCACAAAAACTCACAGATATTGGATCCTTCAACATCCCCTACTTCGTTGGGAATTCCAAGTGCCAAAATGGTCTAACCTATCTTTGTGAAAGTAATTCTATCATGCCCTATAGCATATGCAAGAGACTTGGCTTCGCTGTCGACATTGTTTCCACCGACATAGAGATTCAACTTGCCAACTTTTCTATGACCACCTTTATGGGGATTGTGTCCCCAATTTTATGTTCCATGTGATTTTGTCATCATAGACATCAAGGAGGACCTTTGATATCCCTCATGTTTTGACATCCATTCCTTGCAACTGCCAACACCTTAATCTATGTTGAAGCTAGGACTTTGACATTAAGGCTTGGGACAGAAACACTTGACTTCATGGTCTTTGAGAGTCTCAATGGTCCCTCTTTGCAAGAACAATGCTTCCTCATTGATTGCATTGTCAAGATGGAACAATTGCAGCAAGAGATGACTACTTCAGAAGGCCTTCTTGAGACAATGCTCATTGACCCTATTTCTCATGTCCTGAATGATGAACAACTGAAGCAAATTCTCTTCTATTTAGACAATGTGGAGGAAGACCATGAAGCTGAGTTAGAAGAACTAAAGTCGATCTCTATAACTGAAGGAGAATACAAGACACTCACTACACCAAAAATGAAACCTCTACCCAAGGGTCTAAAATAGATCTTCTAGATGAACAAAGGTCTACCCACTCATCATCAATGTAGATCCTCACCGTTGAGTAAGAATATAAGTCATTGACAGAGTTGAGGAAGAGGTATAAGGCATTAGGTTACAAGATGACTACTTTACTAGAGTTGGCCAATCCATGTGTCAATCCCTGACCAACAGAAAATGTCTCTTTGACATATATCTTTGGTAGTGAAACTTCGCTCAGTAGTCACATGGAAAATAAGGAAAATATATTCAGATTTACCACCATGTTTTATATAGAAAATGAGGAAAATTAGGATAAAGCAATATGAGTCCACATTGGAAAGCTGATCTGACATCCAAGTCAGATAGACAAAAAAAAGAAAACAAAACGAAATTGGAAATTTAGGTCCAAAGATCTTTAAATGTGCAGGGAAGGATTAGCACCTCCATCTTGCCTGATAAACCAATGTTGACCTTTTTGAAGTATTATGAGAAAAAAGTGGTGCTTTCGGGCTATAAAAAGACAAAAAACTAAGTTTAATTTATAGAAGGGCCTTCAAGATTGAAGAAGTCTGCGTTCTTCCCATCATTGTCCTAAAGGTCCTAATTTTTAGGTGAATCGGGGTTCTAGTCGCCTCAGGACCTCCCATTGTAGATATCCCTCATGGGAGGTTAGGATCAATGTATAGGAAGCTCTTAGAGGATGATGAGTAGATATGTACTAAAAAAACATCGAATATTTTATGATATCATATGAGAAGAGATATGTCGATTGATCACCTAAGTGGTTTAAGTAGATATGTATAGTTATGTGCAGCAAGAGAAGGTAGGAATATGACCATGTTACTATTTTCATAGCCTAACGATGTTCAAAAGTAGGAGGTATTAGAGGAAGGATCTTTAGATCATGAATAATGAAAAAAATAAAAGAGGAAGGTAGTTCTCTCTTTTTCTTTAGGAGTTTGAAAGGGGCCTTGAATATACTGGATATGGGGAAAGGTATTTATAAGATAGAACTAGGGTTTGGGATTCTGGATAAAACCTTCTAGAAGAGGTGGTTGATTGACATGATGTTCCATGGGACATGGCATGTGGATCAAGGCAATCTGTCACGTGGAACATGGTGATGGTTCTAATCTTCCAGGTGGCCGGGACTGGATAAAATGTATTTTCTAAATTTTCAATTATTTTAGGAATGTTCTGGAGAAAATTGTGAAAAAACCACATATTGTAAATAAAATAATGAAAGAGAGATAATTCTGAAATGTCCTTGAGACTTATTAAGTAAAAGATAATTGAATATCCATAGACAAAAGGAATTTATTATTTAAGATCATTCAACTGGGTAATTTATGAAAAAGGCTTACAAAAAATAGAATTTGTGATCAAATTGCACTTTTAGTATGAAAAGAAGATTTCTTCATAAAAAAGCCTAAACTTGATAAAAGTTAGTGACATGAATGGATTAAATAGATGAAAAATGTGGATAATGTTAAAGTGTGTAGAGCGAAATGACTCAATCATTATTTAGAGAGTTAACATTAATCATAAATTCTTGATGAGTGAGAAAAAATGGTGTATCAAAGTTTGCCCCTCTTAAGGCAAGGTTCAAGATAATAGCGAGAATTGTAGGCTTGAGCCAAGTTTGACCCCTATTTTTGATCACTAATTGCCAAAAAGGTTGGACTTGTCAAGGATGTTTTGACAAAGCTTGTGGAGGGTGGAAGGCATAGGTGAAAACTTTTCCATCTAAGGATGAAATTATGAAATATCCATTCATAACAACAATAAGATTGGGCTTGAATGATTTCTTCAAAGCAAAGGTGGTTTTGGGGTGTGTTTTGCATGCCTGACCAATCATTTGTCCCCCTATAGAATTGGTGAGTCATTTTAGGCTTATCGACTATAAAAGTGGCTCTCATAATTGCTCTATTATTAAATTACTACATGTCCAATTCTCTTAGTAACTTATGCCTTAGTGATAAAAATGTGAATGTGAAAAAGCAAATAGGATTTGAGGTTGTCAGAGATGTCAAAGATCAAGATTCTTGTGATCCTTGAAAGTTATGGTAACTACTAAATTGTAAAAAGATATTTTAAAAAGTAATAATCATCTCTCTTCTTCTTCCCAGACAATTTTATTTTCTCTATTTTATTATTTTTTTGGAGTTGACCAATTCACGAGTATGACCATAACCAAAAAAGGGTAAAATATGGAGTTTGCCTATCCAGGATAGGGCTTTGGTCTCTAAATATTTGAAGATTTGATGTTAGAAAAATTCCTAAATTATAGGTGACCCCCTGCTAGTGACTGTATTGGTTACTTACTTGCTCCCTTATAACCTCAGATAGCATTTTTCTTCTACATGTCTATGGAGTTTTGAAAAATCCAAACATCTTAGAGATAGACATAGAGGTAGATGAATTTGTCGAACAAACCACACTCCTTCATATACGTCAGGAATCCATTGATGAAAAGGGGCTGGGAAGACCATTCACTATTTCTTGAAGCTCGATCTCCCCCCCCTTGAATAAACCATATAGCTAAGAGAAACCATCATAATGGTCATAGAAAAAGTGTTAAAACAAGTTGAAATTGGTTATTAAGTGATCATTCAGAGATAAGGTGTATGCAAGGACATATTCCTCCATTGTTTTATCTTCCATTTCCCCCATATTTTCAACAAGAAATTATCTCCAACTTTTCTCTCTCACTTCGTTCACATGTACGTGATAAAAACATTTAGATATCAAGAATCGGATTGGTTCAACTTTAGATCATGATCTGAGACTTTCAAGAGATTTATCAATTGAGTAATGCTTAGTTCCGTTTGAGGTCATGAGCCAGAGCTATCAAAAGAATTAAAAATTGAGGTATGATTTAGTTTAGTTCTAGGTCATTAGCAAGGACCCAAATGAGTTTATTAGGAATTATGTGAAGGCTTGGTTCACATTTAGGTCATGATTCAGGACCGTCAAAAGATTGAAGAATTGAGTTAACTTTCTTAAAAAACAGAGGAATTTGTTTTTGAGATAATATTTGAAACCTTAAGATTTTTCAAAATTTTGGTATTTTCTTTGTATTATTTTGTTTTTTTCTATAATTTTTACCATTTTAGAAGGTTCTTGGAAATTTCTCTAAAAATCTAGGGACATGCTTGCAATTTTTGCAAAATATTTGTCTTTTAAAGAGGGAAAAGAGAGGGGGTTGAGCATCCCTCTCAATTCACCCACTCTCACATAGTGACGATGACAAAGGAGATCAACTCGGGCAAACAACAACAACAACAATGGCACTGAGGAGAGAGGAAGTAGTGGCAGATTGTCATGTTTCACCACCAACTAGGCTTGTGAATCAAGCCATTGTGTAGTGCCCTCTTGGTGGCACTCTGTGGTGCTTCTGGGTAATGCTTATTTGCAGTAGAGGAGATCCAAATTGCCTACTATGGAGGTATCTTTGAGAGTTTTTCAGATTCTTTCATCTACGATGAGGTATAGCTTTCATATCTGAGCCTTATGTGGCCATTATGGCCCTTGGTGGAGAAATCCTAGTTTTTTCCTTCATGGACATTTGTCATGGTTTAGAGGTTGAAGATGACCTCAACACACATTTTGATTCGTGAATTGGATGTTTTTTCCATTTTCCCATTTTCGCAGTCATCTGATGTTAGATTGAGATGACTAGAATTGCAACACAAAGCTTATGTTGTTGCAGATGTGGCTTTGTAGATGGCATATCATGGTACGAGGAGGAACCCATTATAGATGAGTATGATGTGAGTGATGATACCAGGATCGAGTCCTCCATGATATGTGTTAGTGCTCCATATGATGAATTCATATATGAATGAAATTTCTGATATGTGCTTGCTGTGGATAGGAGTCATGGTGGTGTGAGTAGGATCATGTGAGAAATTCTCCTAGTTGAGAGGTTTGTGGCTCATCCAGGCATGTTGCGTATGTATCTACATCACAATATTCATCGAGCAGGAAATGAGATATACAAAACATGCTCCTCTTTATTTTCTCTATGTTTGCCAAATCTTGAATTGGGATTTTCACATGTGGTGACAGTCTTTGACTTTGTATCTTTCCCCCTCTTTTAGGGCCTTGGATTGTCAAACATATATATGTGGACCCATTGGAATGAGATAGGAATGTTGTATGCTGTCTTTGTTGATGAGGGATTAGAGCTACTTAAGGGGACCAATTTTGGTAGCATTTATTAGTGTGGGATATTTGGTAGGCACTATCTTATTTCTTTGATTGAGCACTTCCTCCCTGAGACTAGTACTGCCTTTGGTGAGCTGGCCATATCCCTGAGTGAGTTTGTGGGGATTACAATGCTAGGTTTTGGCGGGATTCCTACATGCTCTTTGCTAGATTGACATGAGTGGGGTGTCATGACCTTGTTGGGATATTAGGGATGAACCCTAATGACATTGGCATGGCTTCAAGATATGAGGTCAAGTTCACTTGGATATGGGCCACCTTCTTTTGTAGGGGTGAGAGGCAGGGTGCCAATGACCCTTTATATGTTGCCCTAAGAGTCAAAATGTTTCTCTTTGTGTTGATCACCATTTGCCTTTTTGGTAACAATGCTGAGAATAGGGGAGAGATAGACTGGTTCTCCTTCCTTCTTGACTTGAATGCAATTCCTTCATTTGATTGGGGTGGAGACGTGTATAGACACCTAATGACAAGTTTGTGTGATGTCTTTTGGGGTGACTTTTCTATGAAAGAAATGGTCCATGCTATGCAAAGTTGTTGTAGCATAGTAGACTTGATTGCAGTATGTCTTAACCTGTTGTTCTCTATTTTCAGCTTGAAATATCTTCAATGGTTTATTTTGCTGACCCTTCTTTTGCAACTATGTGGTTATGAGCATTGTTGGCTCCATATACATGTTACTCTGAACGGTATAGAGGGCTACATGTGCAGTTCACTCTCCACCTATCATCACTGAGTAGGGGGTAGAAGTAGGGTGTAATATGGGTAGTGGAGAGGCAAACCGGAGGCAATGACTTCAGTCAAGGTATGTGTAGTACTATGGTACTGTACGATCTTATATGCATGTACTTTAGCTGACTTTAGATTTGCCTTTTTATTTACTAAGCCCAATTCAAGGTTTTCTCCATGTTTTAAAATGGCAAAGCAGCTACATCATGTATGACCTATTTTGCAGCATTGTTCTGGATGCTTGTTAGATCTATTCGAGTCACCCTCCAAGAGTGTCTTGTACATAAGTCAACATGTTGCTTGTTAGTGGGCAGGTGACTAGCATATCCCTTTCAACCCTATACTTGGATTGGTTATTCTTGGTCTTAGGATTCATCAGTATGCTTAGGAGCTAATGTGGGGTTACATGACACATAAGTAGTACCTTGAGAGGTACTATGTGCACGATCAGTTGATATTGCTTTTAAGAGATGCATACAATTGTATGTGACCCCCTCTAATGGAAAGTATTTACATTCTGATTCATCCTCATTAAATATCATTGGCTTGACCTGAGTCTTTTGATGGTGCTTGATTATGACTCTTATGAGGAGCATAATGATTCTAGATATGGGTTTTGTTGTCTACCTTCGCCTGAGACAACTCCTCATGAGTTTCTGCTTTCTCCACTGATTGCTCATTGGGGCTTTGGTAATTTCCCCAAGTTGTGGCCATATCAGGAATTTGGCCTAGAGGTTTCATACTTCACAAGTGACTTTAGCTAGAATTCATCCTTCCAAGAGGATGATGTAGGTAGAGTGAGGTGGAAGGTGTCTTTGATTCTAGTATCCCACCATGGCATAGTCAATATTTTGGGGAGACCACATGTATGGGTGACTTCCCCACAGACACCCCAATTCAGGCCACAGTTGTGTCATTAGTGAGTGTTGGAGCAAGTTATTCTCATTGTAGGGATGCTTCTCTAGTTGTGAAGGTGTTGTCCAACAATTCTTCTTCAGGTCACATGTGGTCCACTAGTGCTATTTGTTTAGATGCGAGTGGGGAGCACATGTCCTCCTGGTCTTCTTCCATTAATCATTGGCCTTTGGTCAAACATTGGTCTGAGTGGATGAAGAAGAGGACGAACAAGTAGCAGATGTAGTTATCACTTATTGATTATTTTATTTTATGTTCTATTTTATTTTTTTGCAAAGAAAATCATGAATTATCAATGTTTGTATTTGCAATACATTTTAAATTTTGAAATAAAGGTCTAAGTGTGAGTCAAATAGTGTTGTGAGGTTTTGTGATATTTGATTCCAAATTGGATCAGAAAATGATCTTTAGAAGATCCTAGTCATCTTGGTAGAGTACCTTGATTTTCATGCCTACTCGAGATGGATTGATCCAATATGTGAGGCGTCGGTACCAGGAGTCCCACATCCTGGGAAGTGTGTCAGTGTTTACTATTAATGTTGATAATTTTTTTAGGTTTCCCCATTTTGCTAGGAAATGGACAAAGAGTCCCCCAGTGCTAGGAGATGAGTCTATCCTATTGAAGCCTATAAATAAGGCAAACCAGTTCTGTACTTTCTACATATCGTGGCTTTTAAAACTATGAACCACGGGATACCATGTGATAAGTGAGATTCCACAACCGAGTGTCCTCCCTTGAACCCATCACTTGTGTGGTGTTGTATTATAGATCTATGTGAGATGGAAGAAGTCTAGTTCGTGAGCTTTGGTGTGACTCATCATCTTTGACATTTGTCTTACTTCCCTATTGCAAGAGAGTTGATGTCAGTGGTGATCTCATTCTAGGATTCTCTCAGTCACGCCTTCCACTTTGGGGATGTCGTTCAGACTCCTGCTCTGGAAGGTGTAGCCAAGATTACACGACTTCTTTTCATGACGATTGTCCCGTTGTGCTGAAAAAGACAAGTTGGGTTGCATACTTGTCTAGTCTTCTAGGTGTGAAGAAGTCCTGAGTTGCTCAATGGTTGACTAAAGATGGTCAGTTTATATAAATGGCCTCCATGTGGGATTTATTCAAGTGAAAAGCGTAGCGTGCTGTTCATTTTGCAGAATGTCTTGTTTGTGAGCATATACCTTGACCATCATAGATGAGCTATTATTTGGAGAAACTATTGGCCAAGTGATGACTATTGTATCTGGAGTTGTGTTCATGATTTGGAGGAAGGAAACAATTCTCCCCTTGATATCGTATGAGTCGTATGAGTTATTAGATGAAGGTTAGTACACTACAAAGATTAGGGGACACTTCAAGGTCCTACAAATTTATTTGGGAATGTGCATAGGTCCTACTAGGTTTATGGAGTCTTCAAATCCTCATCAAATCATTGTGTAGGATTATTTGTCAAATCATATCCAAGTCAGTGAGCCTTTACAGCTATGTGGAGATATGGCTTGGTGGCTTGCTAGTCTGACATCAGTGGACGTACATTGGGGATGGAGGCAGTTGTATCTTGATAACTCAAATTATGGACTTTCCATGTTCGTCTTCTAGTGGCTGATCATCCTACTAGGTTTGGAGCATTGTGTGGCATACTACCTACTACTAGTTTCAAGGATATTTAAATGTTTGAAGTGTTGGGTTTTGTGGAGAAAATATGCGCGGAGGAAGCAATAAAATCCACGCAACCCGAAATAGGATCTCGACGAGAACAACATATTTGGAAGGAGTGATTGTGGGATATACCTTATCATGGAGCAAGTCCGACGATGTCCCGTTGCACAACGGTGCAACATTGCTGACCTACACAGACAGAACTTCTCTCCCATTCGCTGTCACAGGAAGATCCAGCGGCACTCCTGTGCAATGACGTGCGCCACTCGTAACACGCACGGATGGTCATTGATGTCCTCCGAATGCAGGCGTCTCAGCGTCTGCGTCTCTACTTCGTCCACGCGGATGGACTGGAACTCCACATCACACTTCCTAAGTCGACGGGAAGGAGTCTTGTCTATGCGGCGGCGTGCTAGTGGCGCATTGCTCTCCTTTCTCTCCTAAGGATAGTGACAGCTAGGTTTACGTATGTGAGCGTAAACTAAAAGCGTCTCTCGATTTCTTATATAGATATCGGCCGTTAATCCTCCTTTAAATAGGATATGAAGGGAAGTAGGGTTTCCCAAACCCATCGGTAAACAGAAATGTTGCATTAATTAAACACTCATGGATTAATTAGAATATTCTGGAATTCATTAATTAACCAAATAATCACATTAATCGATTAATAAATATCTGACTCCATGCAATCGCTTGGGATGGCTCTATGGACATATATACCAACAGACTCCCACTTGCACTTAGAGCCAGTCACTCCAATATTATTCTAATCGATTACATAAAAATTTTAGTAATCAATGTGATTTGGAGCAATTCCAATCAAATCCACAATTATACTCATATTCCAACACATCCTATGTGTGTGACCCGGTAGGCTCCAAATTACGTTGGCAGTGATATCCATAATCATATTATGAATTCACAAGCAATGATTGGTATCTAGCAAGACTTCATTGCCACCCAAGTAATTAGAGAAGTTGGAGAACAACTTAACCTATCATTCATGACTGGTGTTACAGTGATTATATAGTTCCTTTGTTGCTGATATCCGGATTGAACTCGAGTCATGGAATTGTTATCCTTTTCAACGTTCAATACATGTTCCTTGAACTAGAGCAGACTGTCTGAGATACATGTAAGCTCAATATCACATATTGACTCACATCAGCATGGCCATGCATTTCTCAGTCTTTCTTATCAAGTGGCCGGGATTTTCAAGTGGCCAGAATATCAAAATCCCGTAGGAAGGACAAATTCCATCTACATCACTCACAGTCATCCCCATGTGTCACAGTGCACCCAAGCACCATCTTTATGGCAATCTTTATTCAGGACCATGGTGGATGATGTCAAAGTACACCGAACGACATGTGATAAGTGTAGTGACTTTGGGTCTAAGAACCACAATCAACACCATCATTATGAGATGTGACTCTAACTACCAATCATGGTATCCATGTGTCACTCTCAAGGTCGATCTATCTGATACACTATTCTCTAACAAGTATCTATGTATTTGGTTTGATATCTCCATATCATGGATAATGAGATTCTTCCATCAACCAACATACATTCTAATCTTATGTGTTATTGATGTCTATGGATATTTCCACAATAACAACCGATTAGGGACAAAACAAGAATACATACTCTTAACATACATATGATCTCATTATTCAGGTCATCAACCCAAAGACATATGTCATTGGGTATATTATTCTATAGACATCTATAAGTTTTATGGTCATCTCACAATATAAAACACAAACATATAGATTGGAAACTTGCCTTTATTGATATGATCAATGTAGTATTACAGATAGTTTACATAGTATCCCATTACAATCATTGAATGATAGTCTCTATGGGCATACATACCAATAGATTCCCACTTGCACTTATACCCAATCACTCATGAATCTCAATCCAAGTGATCGAACATGTCTGTCATGTTTCTACTGTGAAAGTGCTTTTGTGAGTAGGTCATCCACATTGCTTTCTGTAGGTACTCTGCAAATCTTCACATCTCCTCGTTGTACGATCTCTCGTATGAGATGGAACCACCGTAGAATATGTTTAGAATGTTGGTGCGATCTTGGTTCTTTAGCCTGTGTAATTGCTCCGTTGTTGTCGCAAAATAACTCAATTGCATCACCAACACTGGGAACCACTCCAAGTTCATAAATGAACTTCTTGATCCACACAACTTCCTTTGTAGCATTAGATGCGGCAATATATTCGGCCTCTATTGTAGAATCTGTAATCGTCTCTTGCTTGGAACTCTTCCATCTCACAACTCCGTTGTTCAGGCAAAACACAAATCCAGATTGTGATCTGTAGTCATCTTTGTCAGTTTGGAAGCTAGCATCGGTGTAACCCTTTACCACGAGCTCTTCCTCACCACCGTATACCAAGAATTGATCCTTAGTCCTTCTCAAGTACTTTAGGATGTTCTTTACGGATGTCCAGTGACATTCACCTGGATCTGACTGATACCGGCTCGTCATGCTCAAAGCATACGACACATCAAGATGAGTACATAACATTGCGTACATGATAGATCCAATTACTCATGCGTGCCCGTTCATCACATGAACTAGGACACTGGGCTTTAGAGATTGTAACCCCATGGTACATGGGAAAGTTACCTATCTTAGAACCCTCCATGCTAAAACTCTTTAGTACCTTGTCAATGTATATGCTCTAGCTTAGGCCTAGAAGCCTTCTAGATCTATCTCTATAGATCTTGATCCCTAGTATATAGAATGCTTCGCCTAAATCCTTCATAGAGAAGGTCTTTCCTAGCCAACCTTTTACTGTCTGAAGAGTAGGGATGTCATTTCCCATCAATAGTATGTCATCCACATACAATATGAGAAATACGATTGTGCTCCCACTAACCCTTTTTTAAACACAAGGTTCATCTTCATTTTGACTAAAGCCAAACTTTTTGACTACTTCATCAAAACGTAGATTCCAGCTCTGAGATGCTTGCTTCAATCCATAGATTGACCTTTGTAGCTTACAAAATTTATTGGCTTCCTTTGGATCGATAAAACCCTCAGGTTGTGTCATGTACACATCCTCGAGTAAATTCCCATTAAGGAATGTTGTTTTAACATCCATCTGCCAAATCTCATAGTCACGATAAGCTGCAATGGCAAGCATGATCCTGATGGATTTAACCATGGCAACTGGTGATAAGGTCTCGTCATAATCACCACCTTGAATTTGACGGAATCCTTTCGCAACCAATCTACCTTTATAGGTTTGAACATTTCCATCCATGTCAGTCTTCTTCTTGAAGACCCACTTGCACCCTATGGGTTTTACCCCTTCGGGTGGATCCACCAATGTCCATACCTTATTGGTGTACATGGATTCCATCTCAGATCTCATGGCTTCGAGCCATTTCTCAGATTCTGGTCCCTTAGTAGCTTCTAGATAGGAAGTTGGCTCATCTTCTATGCCCAATTCATCACTGTCTTGAGTCACGAGAAATCCAAATCTCTCTGGCTCAAGTCATGTCCTACTAGACCTACGAGGTTCCTGTGTTACATTTGGAACTTGAAATTCCACAACAACTTGCGAGTCTTCATGTTCCTTATGAACCTTCTTAGGTTCTCTGCTTTCTTGTTAGTCTCAAACTTCTTTGAGCTCTACATTCCTCCCACTAATTCCTTTTCAAGAAATACAGCAGTCCTAGCAACAAACACTTTGTTGTCAGTTGGTGTGTAGAAGTAGTATCCCCGAGTTTCCTTGGGGTATCCAAAAAAATAGCATTTTTCCGATTTGGGTCCAAGCTTTTTAGGAAATTGTTTCCTAACATAAGCTTCACATCCCCAAATCCTTAACATAGACAAATTGGGACGATTCCCATTCCATATCTCATATGGTGTCTTTTGAACCGATTTGGAAGGTACACGATTAAGTGTAAATGTTTCAGTTTCAAGAGCATATCCCCAAAACGATATTGGAAGTTCGGATGAACTCATCATTGATCGTACCATGTCTAATAATGTACGATTCCTTCTTTCTGACACACCATTATGTTGTGGTGTACCAGGTGGAGTCCATTGTGATACAATACCACAGTTTCTCAGAAGGTCCTCAAACTCTTGGCTTAAGTATTCGCCACCTCGATCTGAACGGAGTGCTTTAATACTCTTACCAAGTTGCTTCTCTACTTCATTCATGAAAGTCTTGAACATTTCAAGAGTTTCTGACTTGTGTTTCATAAGATATACATAGCCATACCTACTGAGGTCATCAACGAAGGTAATGAAGTATTGATAGCCTCCTCTAACATTTTATCTAAAAGGTCCACATACATCAATATGTATGAGCCCTAGCAGATCACTGGCTCTCTCACTATGTCCAGTAAAAGGAGTCTTGGTCATATTCCCTAATAAACATGCCTCACATGTCTCTAATGATTCAAAATCAAAAGAGTCTAGATAACCATCCTTATGGAATCTAGATATGCGCTTCTCATTTATGTTCCCAAGACGACAATGCCATAAGAATGTTTTGTTTGAGTTGTCAAGTTTTAACCTTTTAGTATTTACGTTGCATATGCTAGTCTCAAGTTCTAACAGTAGATACCATAAGACATAGGGGCATTTCCATAAACGATCTCATCTTTAGATACAGAAATAATTCCATTCTTAATGTGAAATTCAAATCCACTCTTGTCCATACAAGATACATAAATAATATTTCTATTAATGGCAGGTACATAATAGAAATTCTCTAATTCTATTACAAGGCCTGTAGGCAAAGATAAACTAATAAATCCAACTGCAGTGGCAGCAACTCTTGCTCCATTAGCAACCCACAGCTCGACTTGGCCCTTTCGTAAAGGCTTACTTCTTATTAGATCCTGCATATTAGAACATATGTGAGATCCACATCCGGTATCCAGTACCCATGATGAAGAAGTATTTAAGTTTATCTCAATAACATATATACCTGAAGTGGAGATCTCTATCCCCTGCTTCTTCTTCCTCAGTTCCTCCAGGTAGAGAGGACAATTCCTTTTCTAATGTCCAGGCTGGTGACAATGGTGACAACTGCCTTCTTTGGAGATCCCACCTTTAGCTTTGAGCGTGGATGACTTTGTCTCCTGCCCGGCTTTAGAACTTTTCTTAGCCTTGCCTTTGCCTTTTGACTTTCCCTTTGTCTTGTTGATCATCATCACTGACTTGGGCTTGTCTTTCTTCATCTGTGCTTCAGCTGTCCTCAACATGCCCAACAATTCTGACAACGGCTTGTCAAAATTGTTCATGTTGTAGTTCATGACAAAATGACTATATGATTTAGGAAACGATTAAAGAATCACATCAGTGGCCAACTCTTGACCTAGGGGAAATCCCAACTTGGATAGGTTTTCCACGTACCCAATCAAGGTGAGTATATGGGTGCCAACTGAGTCTCCCTCTTTCATCTTGCTTTTGAACAAAGCCTTTGAAACATCATATCTCTCCTGTCTTGCTTGATGTTGATACATGTTCTTGAGATGTGTTACCATCTCCATGACATTCATGTTCTCATGCTGCTCTTGCAACTCATAGTTCATTGAGCACAACATCAGGCACTTGACATCCACGACATCATCAAGGTGCTTCTTGTAAGCATCCTTTTCAGCCTTGGGCGCATTTACGGCGGGTTCCGCTGGCTCTGGTGTTTCAAGGACATAGAGCTTACGCTCATGTGTGAGAACAATTCTCAGCGTCCTAAACCAGTTTTGAAAGTTGGTTCTGGTGAGTTTGTCCTTCTCAAGGACCGATCACAATGAGAAAGTGTGAGTGTTGTTTTCCATTTGATTGCTACAAAAGAAAAAATTTGCATTTAGTCCAAAACATTTTGACTTGTAAAGATTTGATAAACGATATTAATTAGGCCTTTAATTAATTATGCTCCCACTATTTTATTCAAATTGATAGCCCTCACTATCAACTCAGAAGATTGCAATGCACAACCTTCTAGTGAGCCAAGATCTAAAATAATTAGATCAATGCCCAATCAACGCCGGCGTCAAAGCCCAATTACTAAGGTAGGCAACTTTTGCCAATTGCATCATATGCAACTCTTGGATAGATGATCATGCACAACTCCTTACCTTTATGCATTTGTGTGCCTCTAGGTACTTGATCCTATCAAGGTTCCCTAGTTAAGTCCAACCCATAATCCAACACGATGAGTGTGCACCCTGCGGAGGCAGACCCACACCCACCATCACACTTCCACGAGATAGACAGTGTACCACGCGGAGGCGTGCCCACACATAGTCGATCAAGCTTTTCATGTGTGTTGCTTTATGGAAGGCAACTAAAACTTAATATTATTAATTGAGGGGTTTTATTAATACATATACATATCCAAACACCACATACTTATAGTACATATCATATACTACTATATCCACAACCACAAACGATAGACATGCAATCATAGACACAAATACATCGGTTATGGCCATACTATTATAATCCTTTGGAGCAACAAAGGATTACGGTCCACCTATGGTCTTATGCATCTCATGCAACACCTGTGAATCAACCTGTAAGCATGTAATGATCAACATTACAATGAACAACTTCATGGATGCTTCGTGAGGTTGGACTTCAAGTTGCTTCTTGGAATTGGATCTTCTTGTTGCTTCTCCATGGATGCTCCTTGGAGTTGGATCTTCAGGTTGCTTCTTGGAATTAGATCTTCATGGTGCTTCTCCATGGACACTCCTTGGAGTTGGATCTTCAAGTGGCCTCCTTACATCAAGTTTACAAAAACTAAAACTAATCCTATCTCTATTACATCATATGAGTACAAATATAAAAGGAAAGAATTAATTACACTTTGAAATAAGAGAGGAGGCTCAGCATGCAAGCTGAATACTTTATACAAAGGATCCATATGTAACCATTGTACATCCATAGAATTCACAAACAAACATATCCACAAGATCGACATCCACATTCATTCACAACATTCACAAAAGGGGATACTAGGCCATAACCGTGTATGCATTCACCACATAAAACATATTTTAAAGGAGACATGTATGCTATCATAGGTATATCTACATATACGTATATACATATTAAAATTGCAATACTTGTAATGTGGGACATTCCCCATTAAATACATTTTTTACTCCCACACATACTATGCGGGGTACACAGGGGCAGCACCCCTGTGCGGGGATCCCATCCAAAATGTCAAAAATAAAAGCCTGCGGCGTATGTGGAATTAGGTTTAGATTTGCACATTAGCATGTTTAATTCGCATCGTATGCAACGTAAAAATAGTATATAGAGATTTTATCATATCGAAATGAATCCAAATACGCCGTAGATCGACGTTGCTCTGATACCACTGTTGGGTTTTGTGGAGAAAACATGCGCGGCGGAAGCAATAAAATCCATGCAACTCAAAATAGGATCTCGTCGACAACAACGTATTTGGAAGGGGTGTTTGCGGGATATACCTTATCACGGAGCAAGTCCGGTGATGTCCCGCTGCACGACGGTGCAACACTGCTGACCTACACGGACGAAACTTCTCTCCCATTCGTTGTCGCAGGAAGATCCAGCGGCGCTCTTGTGTAATGACATGCGCCGCTCGTAACGCGTACGGATGGTCGTTGATGTCCTCCGAACGCAGACATCTCAGTGTATGCATCTCTACTTCATCCACGCATATGGACTGGAACTCCATGTCGTGCTTCCTAAGCTGGTGGGAAGGAGTCGTGTCTGTGCGGCAGCGTGCTAGCAGCACGTTGCTCTCCTTTCGCTCCTAAGGACGGTGACAACTAGGTTTACGTACGTGAGCGTAAACTAAAAGCGTATCTCGATCTCTTATATAGATATCGGCCGTCAATCCTCCTTTAAATAGGATACGAAGGGAAGTAGGGTTTCCTAAATCCATCAGTAAAAAGAAACATTACGTTAATTAAACGCTCGTGGATTAATTAGAATATTCTGAAATTCATTAATTAACCAAATAATCGCATTAATTGATTAATAAATATCCGACTCCATTCAATCGCTTGGGATGGATCTATGGGCATATATACCAACATGAAGTGCGTGTACCAGGTTGAAACACTTATGTCTTTCTTTGAGAAGTTGATGACTAACTCTAGAAAAGTTCAAGAGACAGTTGCAAAGATGTCGTTGAGTTGTCAGAATATGACTCATGATCTATTCTTTGTTGGTAGGGATTGTTGTACCAAGTATCTGGAGTGGCTTGCATCATCACCTTCATTGGTAGTAATTTTTAATCCTTTAAGAGGATTGACATGATGTTCGACTTAGGATTTTTATATTTTCAATGTTAGCTTGTGTTTATATTTTTATTATTTGTTAGCATGAGGCACTGAGTTTTTTTTGTAAGAGGTTTTTTTAATGAAGAGATTTTCTAGTACATGGTATGAGACATCCATTGTGGGTACTCCCTCCATGATGTTTTGGTTATCCATATAGAGCCATGTTCTTATTTATTTTGAGGTGCATATCACTATGAGTCTCCATTTGATGAATTCAACAATCGAGATCAATCTAGAATTCCTACCTATACATTCTGCTTGCCAAGGATGGTTATGGATTAATTTCATTAATGACATATGTGAGGGTCCCTCCTTTTCATCCTCTTTCCTTTGTTAAGCTAGAAAATTGAGACCCCAATCCTTTTAATCCTCCATCCACCTTAGTCTAACAGTGATAGATGATTCATCCTTTCAAATATTTTTCACCCATTTTGCCACAAAGGAGACTTTCATTCTAGGGGAAGAGATGTATTGGGGCCCTTCTGGGCATGGTTGTCATGCTAAGTGCTAAATTCATGCCATGTAAAAGGTGTATCAGTGGAAACTCACCACCCAATTGGGCCAAGGTGTCAGATGTTAGAGACACCCTAGTGAGTTTAATTCTTGACACACCTTAGAGTAGATATCCACCACAAGCATGTGTCTACTTAGTTAAAGGGATATTTTATGATTTTATTGTGAGATACCCACTTGATGTGGATCTTTTCAATTCAAGATTTTGAATGGGAATTGATTGTTAAGGCCTTAGTATGAGAGCTTATTATTCTGTAAGGAAAGAACGAGGTATGCCTAGTGGAGGTTTCCCACCTCATCACTTCTGGGTTGGTCAACACATGGATTGGTTTTATCTCTTGTTGAGAGATGAGGCGTGGATATCTGCAAGGGGTTGAAACATATCCATTCATTCCCCTTTTAGGCTAACCCAAAAGAACATTAGTGTTATGTGGAATTTACTTGGATATAGGTGTCAAGACTGATTGATTATGAGGATTCAATCTAGCTCACCTATGAAGATTCATAGTTTAGTCAATCCTCTTGTGATAGCGATCATAGTGTTCACTAAGGTCATGATCCATAGAAGCTTGGGTGAGAATGTTTCTTCTTTCTCGTTGTATTTTATAGGTGTTCTATCCTAAGAATAGGCACGAAGATAGGTTTACAAATAGGAAGTCATTACAATGACGTTATATTTTGAGCTTTATTTCTATTTAAGGATAGGCATATGATATTACCAAGTTATTGGACAAAAAATTAGATTTTTTGCATAAGAGACTACATGCCATGAAAGGTATATATCTAGGAATGAGGATAAAAAGGCAAATACTAACACTAGGTAGTATCTCTACAAGATTGCATACATCATTTTTCAATATATGTGAAAGTTTTGTGCTCCTCAGGAGTGATCATGTATCATGACAATACCATGAAGTCTTTGGAGGATAAAAACACGTACAAGCCACCTCTATGTTAGGATCTTTGTTTTTTGAGTCTCCTCTTGTACTAGATTTGGACAATAGAATCAGGAGTGGCAAATCATTAACTAAAGGGACTTTGCATGATAGAGAGTGTTTGAGGCCCCAACATGTCTTAAACGCTTTGTGTGGAGAGGGGTCTCTTGTGGACATACATCTCCTACACACCATCCCCATAGTTGTTAGCTTATGGTTGTGGGGAAGTGCCCCTTGAATTCCACAAAGTTCATAGCTTTGATGCCTTTTGCATTGTTTCCAAAGCCTAACAATCAGATATTTCCCATCATAGTGGAAAAGATTTAGAGGAGTTTGGCATCTAAAGTTACCATGATATAATTAGTAAATATATATATAAGTATCAATAATTTTGTGTTTAGAGTTGGTGTATATGGAAATGCACATACGACTTTTCACAGGTTAACATGATATTAAGCGAGAAATATGGTTACTTGACCCTTTCGATGCTTGCATTGGATTTCTTAAATGCATTCAACTTGGTGTATAGTTTTACTCTATGAAGTGAGGAACAAGTTTACTTTTTCTTTATGGGTGTAATTTTGTATTGTCAAACACAAGGTTGTACAAAATAGACATGCATATATGATCAACCAATGGAGTGAAATAGGGAGATTCTCTATGTAGTCATCCATTTGTATTGCATCCACTTGTTCATGAGATTGGAGATAAAAGCATTCTTCTTTTCTGTGCTTGGTATCTTGATAATGAGACCATTATTGAAGATATAGAAGAGGTGACCAAGGTGCTTGACATCATTGAGAAGATCCATCCAAGTTTGGATTGAAGATTCATATAATTAAGCATTTTTTGGCCTACATGTGATGGTGTGAAGTTTTATAAGGTGATCGTTCGTATGGATATTTGTATACTTCTTTTGACAATGAAGTTACATGGAGGATCTATGATTAGGGACAAAGTCTTTATTAAGGGGCTAGCCATGAGGAGGGCTGCCGAGGATGTTATTATGATACATGTTATTCCCTAGTTACGTGATCGTAGAGTGAGCTCATTTTGCTCCATTCTTAATTGGTTATCAACAAGATTATGTTTTTTGTAAGGACATGGTAACCTATACACCTGGAGGAGGCATACATGTAGGTAGGGGTTTATGAGGGTCTATGGAGGACATTCAATTTATGGAGGTCCTTTATTTATGGACCTTCAATCCTAGGTAGTTTCCCTACCATTCCATCTTGGTGGTTTGGATCTGTGCTTGGAGGAAGTAGAGGTCCTAAAATCTTCCTCATGCACTTTTGTGGCCTTTAAGGCACAATCTTAGGTGGTTAGGATCATATCTTGTGAGGTATATAGACTGGCAATGTCAATTCTAATTTTCACATTGTTTTTTATTTTACTCATGTTACCATATGATTTTTGACCTTAACAACTTTTCAAACAAGGAAACAGTTCCATCTAAAGCCCACAATGCTTTGTATGATGCATTTTTAGCAAGATTATTGAGTACATGGAAGTGAATTGTAAGATGAATTTTTTGGGTCTCTACGAGTTGTTTATGCTCAAAATTTTCTTCTTGATATTCCTAGATCATCCTAGTTATTCTAAGATTCATTCAATAATAAGCATCTTATTGAGAGAAATTAAGTAAAACTAGCATCACAAAATATAGTTATAAGGATGAATACATTAGGATGTATCATAGGATAACACAACTTCGTATACTTTTTTTTATCATTAAACCTTCTTTACTTAAACTAACCTTTTGTTTATATTTTTTTCTTTATTTCACATCAATTTCTTATCTTGAACTCATCACTTACATGTTTTCCTAATTCTCTATATTTTTTTCTTCCAAAAGTCCTACTTAGTGTACTTATTAGTATAATTCAACTATCTATTCTTTTTATTCTCCCTTATATCTTTTTAATTTATTAATTCTATAAATCCAGTCTCATAATGTTCTTCATAGTTGAACTGGTTATGTTTCTTATTATCTTCTTGTAATCTCTTTCACTTATAGAATCAACATTCTTATATATGTGCTTTCTTCAAATAATATCTATATTGATTCTCTGTTCTTTACGTTAGTTGGCCTATTTCTCTCATTAGTCAGTGGGCTTATTACTAGTTAGTTGACTAATCAACTAATCAGCCAACTATTTGGTTAGATCACAAAATACCAAGTTATTGTTGTTTATAATACTCATACATATTTTGAACCCTACTAAGGGGTTATATCATCTATATTAAATAGTTGTGACTATATTACATCTTGTATTATGACCTTTAAAATGTGCGCTTTCTTACCTTATACTTGATATTAAGGTTTTGTATCATATGCTCCATATTCACAACCATTTTTTTAATTTTCAACTAGTTTTGATATCTTCATATAAATTTTCTTAAATCACAGATATCATATAATTGCTAAGTTCTCATTTGTTTCATTATACTTTATTGATTCATATTATGACACTCATACGCTTTGTTAAAATCCCATTTAAACACCTTGCCTATTGGATTTGGACACACATGCACTCCTAAGTCTAAGAGTCACTTGGGATAACTATTCCTATTCATATAAAGAGATATGAGAAGCATAACAATCTTGGTAAAGTGAAATATAAATCAATACCATTCCCTCTTAATACATAAAATATAAACAACACACATCAAAATCTTAATTATAGAAACACCTTAAGAGGATAGCATATCTTTGAAAAATAAACATTTGAAATTTATGCAAATGAAATTAATAGTACAAAATAGAAAATATGTACATGATTTCTCTAGGCTCAATTATCTTTATTATATTACAATATTTTTTGTGTTATAAGATAAGATTTTCTTTTTTGGGTTATAAGATAATATTTTCTCCCTCTCTCCTGAAACATAGTGGAGGCCAGATGCCTGAAGGGTGGTAAATTGAGGTAGAAGCTGTGAATCAAACTCAGGTCCCTTTGTTAGGGGATGTCTTGTTTTACCACTTGAACCACTCTTTGTTGAGTATTACATTATAGTATTAGAACTCTAATGTCTCTAAGATTTCTCTCTGCTCTATCTATCCACTTCATACATGAATAAGATATATAATAAAAAAATATACAAAGTGGCTTGATACAATTGAGTCCACATTTAGATATCAAACAACGGTACCCAAATGCTTAAATATTGCCATCAAAATATCACCTCCTATCTGCCACACTTATGACTTTGAATTACTAACTTGATGCCCCTTTCTGTCTCTATTTGGGCTCTAATACCATGTTTTTAAAACCATAATTTCACAATAACAATAGAGCATGATTTGAGCCTCTAGGATCTTGAGATTTTTCTGACCAAGATAAAAGGTTGATCAAAACATATATGCGCCTCTCACTTTTCTTTATGTAGGTTTTTTTTCAATCTATGACATCTAGGGTTACCTCAAACATCATATCCAAAAGAAGCTCACTCAACTCATCTACTTTGGATAGTCTACTATATGACTCACTTGTCTCATATATCTCTATAGGTTGTGCTTTATGGACTCAATCGCTAACCCTATCTGATGGTCTATATGTATGTCTAAATAGTGGGACATGATAGGAGATCCACTCTTACATAATTGAGGAATAAATCCATCAAACCGAAACACATTTAGATATTGTGGAAAAGATGAATCTTTACTTTCTCAAGTACGTTATATTTAATATATTCTATAATTATAAACTAAAAATCAACTATATAAAGTCATTCTCATTATAATCATACATCGTTCCTCTCCTTGAGGATGGTTTTGCAAAAGCTAAAGTACATATAATTTATAACTAGACTAGTTGCAAAGGGCAACCTAGCAATCCTAAGATTGACTCAACTTTAAACTCATGCAAATGATCTTCATGAATCATGGTCCTCTAAGACACCTACACTTGGGTGGCTTGGGAAGAATATCTAGAAAGATATAAACAAATGTATGGATTAGTTCACAATGAGTATGTGTATATCAAACTAATTACGATATTTAGATAAAAAGGTTCCAATAAAGGGCGTTCCCACTCAAGAGGGGCTATTAGCAAGTAGGTAAGTTAAATGGAAATTAAACAATGGAATGAGGCATTAAAGAATAAAAACACATTATTAATGGTCGTGACTTTAACTAATTCATAGAATAAAACAAGTTCATTTAGATAAAGTAGATTAGAGATAACTGAGATAGGGCCAAGACACCAATGAGCATTGGATTAAAATGGGGATGGTGGGATATTATGATTTTTTATTTGTTAAGGGTGGAATAGAATACCCGAAACTGAAAAGCACATCCTTTTTTAGAAAAACACAGTTGTGCATAAGCATGTACAGTAGTTAAATTCACATAATACCACATGCAATATATGAAGGAAAGACATATGCCCATCAACCACATCAACAAGATTAATATACATGGAACTTGAAAGGAATACAATTTCAAAACACAAAGTAATTATGTCAAAATATGCCTCATTATGGGAAAATATATGTAAAAGTCATATAAATGTCTAAACTAAAATAGAGGTTGCACATACTAGGTCTTCACGACTAATAGTTATCTCAATAGTTATACTTGGTCCCCGAGGTAGAGTACTTATCCTACAAGCACATCAGGTGTCTTAGACAAACCTAAGACAACATGTGCATACATTCTTATTATGGATTTTTATATATTTGTTATCCTAGTCCCAACCACGTAACAAAAAATTAGGATTTTTAATCTTACTAAGAGGAACACATGATCCATATATGTCTATTTTAGTTCTAAGATCCTTATTAAGTCACATAAGTATACATATTTCTATATTACATATATCATTAGGTAATAATATACATTCCTCATGTTTAGGTCATGTAGTCTTATTATTTCTAGATGTAGTATACCATTCAAGTTTACTCATATAGGGTTAAGTATATACTCCATATTGGGTATATTTACTAAAATGTTCTTATTATGAGAATCTAGAGTTTGTCTCACATACACTCATATATGAATACATATATACCTCTTAATTCACATATGGATGAAAGAATGTGTATATACCATCATACTATATTTTGGTACACACATTAGTATACATACACTTTCTCTCATATAACATTTTATTTCCACTTAGGCATGTCTAGATAAAAACTTGTATGCAAATAGTATTGTACTCATAACCACCATCATATATATACACATACATGTAGGTGTATTTTGGGTTCTTGATTCTCAAAAGGCTATTTAGGGTAATATATGTACTTCTTGACAATTACATAACATTGATATATATATATATGTGTGTGTGTGTGTATGTATATATATATATGTATATGTATATATGTATATGTGTATAGAGTCAAGCTAAAATGCACTCAAGTATACTAGAGATCAAATATACTCAAGTTGTTTTCCATCATGCAATGTTTATTTTGAAAATCTAAACCATTGATCTTCTAAAATATCATATAAACACACTACATATAATATTTGATCTCATTTGGACTCTTATAGGTCATGCATCTAGAGACGTACGAAAATATATAATTCAAATTAGTTTTGTGCATCGATTTTGTTGGTTATTAAATAGTGACTTAGGAAATTCCAAATTAGCTCAAATTTTGCATGTATCTTGTATTTGTTAAAACTATACATATCAGTGGTTTGGATTTGTCAAAAAAATGTCTAGATATGCAAATACCACTTGAGTGTGCGGTGTGATCTATACACTCGAGTGTATTCTAGCCTGACTCTATATATGTATATGTGTATACACACACACACACACACACACACACATATATATATATATATATATATATATATAATAGTACAATAATTAGTAGGGTAATAAGACTAAAGATGTAAGTCATTGCCCTATCTAAGTTTCCTCTGGTTATCATATGACATATTATCTAGTATAGTAGCACTGATCAAACCTCTAGCAATACGACTATATAGAATGAATTTACTAACATGTATATACACAGAGATTATCATATACTGTTATGGAGTTGATCTACCAAGTACCTCATTAATGACTAGTATTAATATCCCACTCATCCTTATCTTTTCTAATACTTAATTATCCTTGATTTTGTTAGTTTGTTTCTATTATTATAACTCAAAAGATGAATTTCTCTAACTTGTAAATCGTCCAAGTAATGTTAACCTCTAAAGGATTAGATTCGATGGGGCCTTTGGTGTTTAGAGACTCTCCAAGGTTCACATATCTTCATTTGGATGATCGTGGATGTCTTTCAACCTTGGAGTGACAAACTAAAATTTACATAAGTCACTACAAGTGTCGACCATGGTCTTGACTGGTGTTACTTGATACTGAAACAAGATTGGAACTGATTTGATAATGGTTCTCTTCATATATTTAATTGATGGTAAGGAAGTTTGGTGATGGTAATCACTTGCATGTGGCCTAATTTAAATCAAAATACTCATAATTCTTATCTTTAGGGTCTGATTTATGGAGGCCATGAGCTCAAGGTTGTTTCTCCAGTAGCTTGGATGCGGAGGGTGTTGCAGACCTTCATCATTCAAGCATCCTTAGCCAGAATTTAGACACAGAAGGTGAAAGGAAGACCAAGAGATAATACCCTTTTCACTTCAACCGATGTGTACGTTGACAACAAACAATGGAATATGAGGATTTATTAGATATATCGAGTATGGTTAGGGGTAGTTGTCCTCAGATTCCATTAGAGATGCCATATGATTCCAAGTTAAGAGAGTGAAACCACAAGGGAGGCTGAGGGTAGCAAAGGTGGATTAAAGTCATCATGCAGGTGACACTAGGTTGAAGATTCAACATGAATTTTTGTTTATTAAAGCTAGAGTTTCCAACCAATTAATTAAATGGTCAAAGGAAGCCCTATTGATATGAGAAATGACCTATAGGCTAATTATATTGTGGAAATCAAGTTTTAACATCTATTTCTCCTTTTGAATGTTTTATTTTTTATTCTTATATATTAAGCATTCATTTGTGCATTTCTTAATCAATTTGATACATCATCTCACATTTATTTAATTTCTTTAATTAATCAAACTTAGGATGATTCCAGATCACAACATTAGGGTCAAAACTAATTTACTGATGAACTGATATAGTTAACTCCCTGTCAAAGACTTCATTAATTGGTTTATCTTTCACCTTATATAAAGGGTGATATATTAAAACATTACAATTTCTTGGCTCCAATAACGATTAATTAATTCAATTCAAGGGAAAAATCAATTTGATGCTAGACTAATTAAAATGAGACTAAGGAGAGTGAAGGTTGAGATAAGCACCCATAGCTGGGTATGCTACAGTTTGTTATATTTTGAGGGATTATATTCAAAATTTTCATGATGGTGTTAAGTAATCAACACCTGTTAGGTGTGTCTATTTTTTATTTTCTAATAAAAATTGTAATGAACCCGTATTTTTCCCTTTAAGGGATTGAACTCCTTCAACATTATCCTAGTATACCATATGTGAGTTTGAGTGTGGAATTTGAAACATTTTTCACGTTCATGGGCAATTTTGATGAAAACATCACAAGATAATCTAGTGCATAACAATACATTTATTAAAAGATGATTTAAAACATTTTACAATTACAATTTAGCATTTACAAAAAAAGTGTACATATATTAACTAGGTGAAACTTCAGTAGGTACAACCTGTGCAAATACTCACATCTTCACCTTCACATCCCTGTTAAGCTATGAACCTAAATCATAAAACAATTACAAATTAACATAAGTGTGTTGTACATGGGCACAAAAACCAATGTAATATCATAATATGCTTGGTAGTAAAGAGTGTATATATTGCAATATCACAAAACACACATATGTATTTGTTTTTTAAACTTCCTCTCTTAGTTTATTGGTTGCACTATATTACTAACATGGAACCATATCGAACATGATATCATATTTGTCCATGCCAACTTAGAGAAACCAAGTTAGGCTATTCCTACCCTAAGGAAGAATACTGTTGAGGAATAGCCTAACTTTTTTTTTGTTATTCCAAAAAAGTTAGGCTATTCCTCAACAGTATTCTTCCTTAGGGTAGTATGAGCTCTATCTCCCTCATGGGATTACACCTATAGTAGATATAATAAACTTATATCATTATGTTCTTGATTTGAAAATAACATCTATTTGATGTAATGTAATATAGGAAATAACATACAAAACCCACATGTTTGAGGCAGTAATATATGGCAAGTAGTTATTCACGCATAATCAAATATTTCATCCAATCACCAGAAATATCATGCATATAATCCAACATGAATATATACATATCAAGAGGATAATTAATCACATGTTTGATTCAAAGCCCTATCATAACCTCCTAGATCAAATAGACTCTAGTTCAATCCTAAAAAGAACAAGTTGTTGATATAACAATTATACATTGTCCATATTTTGATAATCACTTAACCATTCCATTCATATGTATCTAATATGTCTATTTAAGATTGATTTTAGATATTAGGTACATGAAAAGTATCAATTCAATCAATCCCTAGGTTGATGAAGTTCAAGTCAAAAGCAATGCAAATGTACTTTTGTGGAAAATATCCTAAATCACTTATGACAATTTTTGTAATAATTTGTATTGATGTTATGACTTGTAACTAAGATGAGATAAAATCGGGAGCACTTAATTTGAAGGTTTGATCACTTTTATGGAATTGTTTCATTGGCCGAGTTTCCCTCTAAGAAACTCGGTCGACACCTAGGATGGGTCTTGGAAAATGTCTAGGTTTGGTCGAGTTCATCTCAGGATAAACTCGACCGATACCCTACATTGGCATACTAGTTTTAAGCCATCGATCGAGTTTGATCCAGGATAAACTCGGTCGACAACTCAAAATTAGCTTGTCTTGTAGTGCTATCGGCCGAGTTACCTTTATGGAAACTCGACCGACTGCAAACTCGACTGATACCCTACATTGACATACTAATTTTAAGCCATCGATCAAGTTTGATCCAGGATAAACTCGGTCGACAACTCAAAACTAGCTTGTCTTGTAGTGCTATCGGCCGAGTTACCTTTATGGAAACTCGACCGACTGCACTGTATAGAGTGTGCAGGAAAAGTGATTCTAGTTGTTAGAGTGTTGAAAACATCAAAAATAGATCTGTTCCAACACCCCAAACAACTAGATTTCATTCTTAAGTGCTTCTATTAGCTAGTGTACATTCCCAAATAGGAGCCCTTGGGCTTCATTCCAAGTTTTCTCATTCATGGTATTCAAGCTTCTAGCTATAGTTGAGTGCATTTTATCCATTAGAGTCCCTTTCTCTCTCTTAGTTACAAATTCAAACGTCCATATGAGTGAGATAGATAGTATGAGAGAGATACTCTATTGTACTCTTGTAAAGATCTCAAATCCTCCCTTTCCCAACCCCTTTCTAAAGAGAAAAGTTTGTGAAAGCTTCTCCCAGATGAAAGAGAAGGTGAAGGATGAAGATCCTTGAGGCGAGTAGGTAATTCCTTCAAGGAAAAATACTCAGTGCAAGAGGGGAGCTCCTTGGTGAAGGTGTCCAGCTCGTGCAAGAGTGGGTAATCCCTTTTAGATGTTGAAGACTCTACCTCAAGGATGCGTAAGAGATTGTATGGTTTATTGGTGCCTTTTGGTCCTTAAAAGGAAGGGTAGGTATCCTTGCCCTGCAAAAGGAAGGCCTTATTGCATGTCTTATAATGGAATATAAGTTTCCAATGGTTGTAAAATACTAGGGCTTGACCTCTCTAGGTAGTGGACTGACTTTCTCCTAGTTTGGAGATTGGAACCACTCTACATAGCTTGTTATTGTGCTTGTTCAATATTTGTCATCATTACTAGGTATGTTTAGTTGCACATTGAATTCCATATTTGCAATCCTACTTCTTGAAGTAATTTGAAGGTATAATCGATTTTGTTTAAGTGATATTTAGGTCTATTAACCCCCCTATCCAACACAAGTAACTACAACATATATCAAAACATCATTAACTTAATAATATATAGCTACATTTTATAGTATGATTAGGTCAAACCTAACCCATCCTGTGTTCAAGGTCACATATTACATATCAAAGCGTCCATGTTCACATGACATACATTTATTGTATCACATGTTGCATTTATATTTATACTAGTATCATACAAGAATCATGGTTAAGACATTATTCTACTTATACACATGGATATTCCCTTATGATAAAACTCACATATATGACAATTACCATTAATATCCCATATCATGGTAACATTACGAACATCATACTGAATTGCACAACAAATTTAAAGAAGATTGAGTATTCCTATACTTAGATATCATCTAAATAATGTATATCCTTCATTAGTAAGTAACACTAGTTAAACATCCTCAAATACCATATTTAACATCTTTATAATCTTCTATTCAATATAATTCCAACAATATCTTATCTATCCAAAATCGATAAACAAAGTTCATGATATGAAAAAGTCAAGGTGTATCATTTTAATAGAGATGTGAGCCATTGATCCATGGTCTAGCACTCTATATTGCACCATGTGACTTCTGATCCACTTCATCGTGTAGGTTGTTGGTTCAATTGGCTAGCCTGAACTAGACCAACTCACTTTGCTTTAGTCGAACCTACCTCCTCCCCTCCTCTTCATCCCTCATGCTTGAATCGACATGTGTGCAAAACCTATATAGGTCTATTGCCTCTACCGATGGGAATTGCTACCCCTACGAGGCCATAGACAAGTAGGGAAGCCACCTCCATAGGGAATTTTTGTTTAGTCACTACAGCTAAGATGTAGTTGTATATTTCTCCTACTCTCCTCCTCTTATCCTCTCATCTTCTATATGTATCATTAGATATGCTACCACAAACCTGGATTACAACTTATGCTGGTGTGTACAGTTATTGCACTACCTCAATATGGATACCTACACCCATAAGTTCATGTTGATATTGTAGTATCACTCCACACAGTCGACCATAGTGGGTGGGATACCAATGAAGAAGAAAATGAAAACATGACGTATGTGATGAAAAGATTCATGCAACTCCAAACTAAAGGTGTTGTTGGATCTATGGGGACATTAAGAACTTATTGGTATATCACATAGTTGAAGACATATATGAGGAATGTGTAACCAAGAAACTGGTGTTTTTGAACCCCTAGTCGATGGTTGAAGATGTCCTTCAAAGAAGGCTATTTGGGGAGCCTTTGTGAGTGAATTCTGACTACTGTCATATGATCTCTAGTGCCCATAAGAATCCTCCACCTAGGTTAGATTATCCTAAAAAATACTAATAGGGTTCTAGCAAAACCTTAGGTTAGATTGGCCAAAAACATTAATATTAGTTTATTAAAATCCCCTCAATTTGCATAAAAATAATTTGGAATTATTAATTATTTTTCCATCCTTGATTTTATTAAATTTAAAAACCCATTAAAAAGATATATTATCTCCCAAAATATCTATATCAAATTTAATCTCATTCAAATAAGGGAATCTCAAGATATTAAACATTCATTAAATTACTCAAATAATTTAAGTGACTTGAAACATTGAATCAGTTCAAATATATTTCTTGAAAAATTTATTTGAGCAATCAAATGAGCCCTAAATGTTTTGAAATTGTAAACCAAACTTTCATATCATAAAAACAATCTCTGAAAAATTTTCATCTAAAAATAATTTCATTTGGCCATTAACTAAATTACCGTTGAAAATTGTCATTTTGGCCCCTACAAATTTTATCATTATTCAAACATTCTCCAAAATTTCTTAAAATTGATAAATACCTCCATAATAACTTTAGTTAATTATTGAACCACAAGTTCCTCCAAAAACATATATTAAAGACCTCACCTAGGTGAAAGGACCAAAATGTCCTTACCTTATGATTCCAGGGCAATGATTATCCAAATGAGTTGAAACTTCTAGACAACCTTAATCATTATTATAAACCTACATTGAATCTTTGTAACAAGTTCATCATAGGATGTTTGATCACTATATCTACCTCATCACACCCATTATTCAAAACACAACCTGAATATAGGTCTCATGCATATACTTATATCATCCAACACATTTTGGATTGTTCCTTATATCAAACTTCATATGTATATTTTAGGATACATGAAGCTCATGATATTACAACTTTACCCTTTATCCTTATCATGCCAGAAGTTTGTATCATTGCCGTTCAGAACTTAGTTATAGGAGTTATCTTCTATGAACTTCTTGCCCATCAGGGATGATTTAGCTAGCCGGGACATGGTGGTATGCTTTCCTTCTGTGTGATTTTTAAATTTATCTGCCATGAACCTACACCAGGAGGTGTCTCTATTCGTAGCTATTTCCCAGGTGTTCTTAAAGAGCAGAGCGGAATTCCATTCCCTCATAGTGTGTATTCCGAGCCCTCCATCCTCTTTGTTGCTGGTCACCTTGTTCCAAGTGACAAGTGACATGGGGCGGTCTTTGTAGCTACCTCCCTAAAAAAAATTATGTATGCTACTGTCTATAAGATCACACAGTTGCAAAGGTATTTGTGCTGTCTGCATCACATAAGTAGGAATGGCCGATAAGGTTGATCGGACTAAGCTGCAGCAGCCTGCCAGAGAAAGGGTGCGAGAGGACCAACTATTGATACGGGAGCCCACCTTGTTTAGGATGTCGACATACGTTTGCTTGGTGACTCGGGAATGAATGATAGGAAAACCTAGATATTTACCGAGATCCTCAGTTTCCTTGAATCCTCCAATTTTGTTTACTCTGCGACGGGTGAGCTTTGGGACACTGGCCGAGTAGAAAATATGGGTCTTCTTGATAGATATCGATTGCCCAGAAGCTTGCTCAAACCTTATGAAACAGCTCTTGATTGTTTCCATTTGGCTGCAAGAAGCTTTGCTAAACAGAATCAAGTCATCGACGAAGCATAGATGAGCGATTTTGACCCCACTTCTGCCGAGTGTGATACGTGTCCAATTTCCTTTTTCAACTTCGTCATTGATCATTTGACTTAATCTCTTGATGCATAGCACAAATATGTATGGTGATAAGGGATCCCCCTGACGAAGCCCCCTACTGGCTTTGAAGGCAGGTGTACACGATCCATTCCATAAAACTGAACAAGTGCCCGTAGATATCGAATTCATAATGTAAGAAGTAATGTTAGGTGGGAGGTGCAGGCGACTGAGAGTGTTTTGAATGAAGTTCCAAGATAACCTGTCATAGGCCTTTGTTAAATCAACTTTAATTGCCATATATGCTGCTCCCTTCTTTCTCTTCATCATATGAATGGCTTCTTGAGTTATGGCTATATTGTCCTTAATCCGTCGTTCGGGTACAAAGCTGCTTTGTGCCTGAGATATTCAGTCTGACATGTGAGTTTTCAATCTTTCAACTACTACTTTCGAGACCAGCTTTAGGCATATGTTATTCAGGGAGATCGGCTGTAGTTGTTCATACTCCGTAGGTGCTGTCACTTTGGGTATAAGCACTATAGTAGAGTTGCACAGTTTGTCATTTAGGCTCCCTCCTGACAGCGCATGTGTTACTGTTTTCATTACGGAACCTTTGATAACCTTCCAATTCCTCATGAGGAATAATCCGTTAATCCCATCTGGACCCGCCACCTTATAGGGGTTCATGTTCTTCAACACCATCAACACTTCCTGTTCAGATGGTAACGCAGCTATCATTTTTATTTTAGTGTCACTGAGATGTTTAAAATTGCCCGGAATACTATCCATCACAGCTCGTCTTTCTCCTATTTCAGCTGTCAGAAGTTTACGGAAATGATCGCAGACCATCTTTTACAGTTCACTTGGTTCACAAACCCATACGCCATCAACATCTTTAAGCTTTGTGATTGTGTTTGATCTCCGTCTTTGTTTGATATAATCAGACCTTGAAAATATTCTTATTAGATATAGATTAATTTTTTTGATTCCAAAACATATTTATTTGTCAAATTTGGATAAGCGGATTAAAAGATATGAATTTTTCAATTTGAACCAATCAGAAATCTTTGAGAGGAAGAGTGTGAGACAGAGAGAGAGAGAAAACACCATTTTACTCAAGATCAGGGTTTAAGTTGCATAGGTGACTAAACTAGAGCTTCTAGAGAAGGTAAAATAGCAAGAAATCAAAACCCTAGCAGAACATGATAAATAGAGATGGAAATCATTGATTTTAAACATAGAAGCATGAGTTTTAAGCATGTAGTAAGCAATATATGAGAAGGGGGTTATAAAACTCACCTCTAGGAAAGGTGGACATGTTCAAGAAGCAAGGTTCTTGAGCTAGAGAGGTTGGTTTCTCCAACAAAACTCCTATCTCAAGCAAGAAGCACCTTCTCCACCTTAGAGGTTTAAAACCCTAGCAAAAGAACATGGAGATGAGGTGTTTAAGGGCTCTAGGTGGGGTTTCACCATGGAAGGCCATGGTTATGACCTGGAATAAGGTATGAGGAAGAAGAAAAGAATGAAAAAAGGGAAGGAAAGGGGGAAACTTTTTAGTTTTGGTCAAAATCACCAAGAAGGAGCTTTAGAAACCCTAAATAGAGCACATTCAGAACCCTAGGAGCCTTCTTTACCAAGGTAAGCACCCTATTTTACCTTGGGATAGCACATTTGTGGCCAAATAGAGTAGTAAAGATGCTTTAAGCTTGAGGAAAGAGAAGGAGAGCAATATATTTCAAATTGGGAGGTGGGAAGGGGTAGATATGGCTTTATAAAGAAGGGGACAAGCATGAGGTGTCTATGTGACTTTCCATGTGTCCTTAGCCTAGGGCTTCATGGCCATGCAAGAGGAAATCTCATACAAGCTTCTTGAATATCAAATGTCAGTTATAAAACCCCATGGAGACTTCTAGGCCATCCCCACCGTCTTCCAATCAAAGAAATAACCCCATTTGTTGATAGATTTTAAAGATAAGCTCATTTATAAAGAGGGTAATCCCTAAAATTCCCTTAGAGAGAAACACCTTCAAGCCAAGGTGAAACTAGGTGCCTCATGGTTTAAAATTTGTGCATAAACCATTTTTTTGGTACAAATAGTGAATAAATATTCACCAAACAACTATAAATTCAACTAATTAAACATCAAGGACATGAAGGATAAAAATAAAAGGGAAACTTGGGAAAAGGGTTACATGGAGATTACATCTAAGATTCATTATGTTACACTTCCCTACCTCATGCAATGGCAAAGAAGACTTGTAAGATGCATTTGATATTCAGGAAGGTGAGTGGCCTACTAAATATCTTGGCTACCACCTAGATGGTGGTAGTCTAAGAAGAAAACAATTCCATGAGTGTTTATATCATCTCAAAGATATGATAAGAAAATGGTAAGGGACTAAAGTGTCAATGGCAAGTTAACTTATCCTAGTCAAAATTTCAACTATAGGGTCTATAAAATATTGGGTGACCCAAGGGAAAATCCCAAAATCAACACTTAAAATAATGGAAATCATGTTAGTCAATTTTGTATGGGGTAGTTCAATACATTTGACTAGCTTGCAGAGACTGTCATACCCTTTGCAAGAAGGTGGACTGAATCTCTAAGCTCTAAATGACCTAGATGGTTTATATACGATGGTGAGAATTAAAAGGCTATGATTAGGTGAGTCCACTTGGGCCAAGTAGATGAATGTGACATATAAAAACAAGCTTTACTAGGTTAGGAAACACGAATGGGGGTATTCAACTTTGTGAAGATGAATGGATGAACTATGGACACATTGGAAGGAGAGAAGTTCTGATGAAGAATAATGGAATTCATATAGACAAAGGGTCAAAACAAAGGAAGGTGCTTCAAGATTGTGGTTAACATTGCATAATTGAAGATGGAGTATTACAACATACAGAGTTTACAAGGACCTTATGCCAACTATGATGAGAATCCAAAAATAGGAGATGAACCTAAGAACCAACTAATTTATGTGTGGTGATAATGAAGAGTTTTATGATCATATATTTGGAAGTTGCAAGTATTGGACGTACATGTGGAGCAGAGCTTGGCTAATATTAGGCATAAAATGATGTACAACACTCACATAGGCTTTGATGGGCATACTATCTAGGGCTGAGAAAGTACGAAATCTATGGGGCTTAACTGTTCTATCCATATCATATGGAGAAAAAGAAATAAAAGAAGACTTGGGGGAAAGAGACTGATGTACTCAGTCTGTTATGCTATTTAGAAAAGAAATTTAGATTTCTACTCTTCGTATAAAGAATGAGATTAGATTATGCACCGTTGACTATCAAGAGGAGTTGGGATTTGATGTTAAACATCACCTAGTGTAAAACGTGTTAGGTTTGAGTGTTATTTTCACTAAGGTGACTTTTAACGTTTCCCCCTATTATAGGTATCAAAATATATTTACCAAGGATTCCAATATTTACAAATTTAAAAAAAGCATGATGGGTTGGGTCCAATGTGGCCCTACACCCCCCTTAGGGGGACTCAACATCAAAAAATATATGATCGACTAGTTGAGACAGACTTCAGGTCCAATACTTCTAGGACATATTAAAGTCCAATTTGATCATGATCTTGTTTTCATAAGATGAACTCATGTCGTCAAATATATGATTTTTTAGAATATAGCCTATTTTTTCTTACTTCTTACACTTGTTTTGAGTATAATATGGTGTTGGAATGTGCTTCTATATTCTCTACACATCTTACTGTATGGCATGCTTTATTAGTCCTCTATGAATCCCTTCGATTTATCCAAATATTTCAAAAAATTAATTCCACTATGTAGATATATTTAGTAGAATCGTATGCTCAGCCTAGGCACAGTCCAAAGCAAAATGTTCATCATGTCTTTTTGCCTAGCTTTGAGTCATACATAGAATAGACTTCATCTTAACACTAGTAACTCTAGTCTATGGACCTATTTTTATGCATAAGTTATGAAAATTGGTTTCGAGGTCAATAGGATGAAGTAGATAGGCAATTTGTTCAATACAATCATCAACATGTATACCTGTTTGAGAATCATATGAAACTCTAATGTGCTTTATAACTTCATCATGATCTGGATTTACCATAATATTTTGATGTTTAACACTTATTGCAATCATGGCATCATGATTATTTAGATGTCCATTCACTTAAAATCCATTCTAATGAGACATGTTGATCTTCCTCCTAGTGAAATGCATTCATTTTTTGTTCATGACATTTATTGGTAAAAAAAATATTTACATTTATGAGTCCAAACACATAGGACCTTACAAAGAAACTCGGGCATCAATGTAGGAGGAGTAGACAAAAATTTAACAACTTTGGGGTCTGATTCATCATCATGTAGGGTTGCATATTTGTTATGATTTGGCTAACTGCATCCTTTTCCATTTCTAGATCTGCCCTATTGTGTATTCAGTGGTCAAGAATGTATAGTCTGATTATAATACATCTACCAGTGGTTCTCTCCTTCCACTTAGGTGACATTTACCATGTCTTTCTATTCTCCTTCTTGTTATTGTGTATAGGATATGCCAAGAACTTCACACTGGTTTCTCTCATGTCCTAGGATGCCACATCACATACAGATCAAAGAAAGGGATTCATACTCCACTTTAATTTCTAAACCATTTATAATAATTGTTGGGATGATAGGAAGACATGTATCAATGTCAATATCCAATCATACAAATTTGGTTTGAGAAAAATTTAGAGTGTGATCATCCAATTTGATTAAATGACTCAATTCATCACCAATCTTATCATCAATGGACATATGATATAGGTCAAGAGGCCAGTTGATTATGTGTGCCCAAGTAATTATCTTCTCAAGAAGATTATTTTAAGGAGTGAAACTTTCATTCCAAGGCCATGTCATAAGACATGAATCAAAGATCAACCAAGGGCCTTCAGTTAATGACTTCATATAATCCTCATTGCAAGATAATTGAATTTAATAATGATTCAAATTGATTTCCTAGAATGACCATCTTGCAATAGGTTCAAAAGCAATCAGAGATGTTCTTGTAGTGTCATATATCCAATATTCTTACCAACTATTTTTACTTTGACATAATAAATCCATAGTTTGTGTAGCACTAAGTTGACTTGTAGGGCACTAAATAGTTCAGGGAAGTTGTGAACTATAACTACTGAGATTTTGTTCGGATCCACATTGTAAATGTGTTCATCCAAGAAGCAATCACTGCTTGTTTGGTAAAGCAGCCAACAGTTACATGCCAAAATGACTTATGAGAACTACACACATCTGTTCATTATGAAAATTAGCTTTTTAACTATGCATGTTTTCAACCAGCAAAAAATCATTACAAGAAAATGATTTGGGGTTTCCAAATAATAGAATCATTAATCTTATGAGCATTAAAAATTGAATTGTTCCATTACAAGCCTCGATAAAACAATTTTAAAACAACAATATCTAAGGATACTTGAACATTTATATTTTATAAAGTAGGTTCAACTGCAATCTTTTTTGTCATCTCTAAACCATCCTTGTCAAGACTACTAAAAATAGTGGAGTCTTATTTCAAAGATATAGTTATAGTGGAACTGCTGTAGACTTTCTCTAGCCGATTATTGTCCCCAACATCTCCAAGGAAACCACATCCTCATTAACCATGGTAACCACAGGGCATGCAGCCTAAAATGCCTCGTCCTCTCCATCATGAAACTATTTTGGGTAGCACTTGGTCGAGGTCATTCATCCCATCTTTGAAACATGGTCTAATTGCCAATAATTAGAGAAACAAGATGGAAAATATATAGTATTATAGCAAGATGTCCATAGCATGACCAATATGTGCCAAAAAGCACCAAATACAAAGAAAATGATTCCACAATCAAATATGAGTACACACACAAGATGGTATACCTCAAATCTAATAGGCTCCATGGAGTAAAATAAATGAATGGAGTGGAAGAACGAGAGAATGGTGATAGAACAACAGTATTGGAAGGATCCTCTAGAAAGGAGCTGCACAACAAGCTTCTCAAGCTTGATGAGAAGAAAATTTGTGTCCATAGCCTTCTCTTCTTCCTTTCAACCTCTTATAGGGTGGAATCACCTTTTGAATCACTTCCCTCTTACTTTTTAAGGTTGAAACAAAACAAAAATGAACACTACTTCTCTCTTAGACTTTATATTTTTCTACTTAGTTTAGGTAACATGACATGTCTAGGATGTGGGTCCATCGAGGGTTGCCAAGGGTTACACTTCATAATCATTTTCATGAAGAACGTGAGTGACACACCATGCCAATAGTTTTTCCTAGTGGTTATTGATATTATTGCATGACATGTCAGGGGTAGAAACATTGTGCATGCAAGTGGTCAGTTCTTCTTCAACTTCTGATTTTAGACACACTGTACAAATAAGAAGAATTGTCATGTCTGACATTGGGAAATTTAAGTTTGAACTTGGAGGTAGGCACAATGTGCACTGATGGGTACAAGACATGTCGCAGTGAGAGTGGATGGATTTGGACTTCTTGACCCCCCTTGTTAGTGAAAAAGGCGATATTGGATCTAGATGGATCAAACTTCATTTTTATGCATAAAAAAACCTTTAAAAAGTATCAATGACATTAAGATACTAATTACACAAATGTTGCAAATATGAGTCTACATATAGTCAAAGCATGGAATTTGGATCAATAAATGTATGGAATTATGTCATAAAAGGAGCTTGAACTACATTCATCACCGTTGAGAAGACTTATGAATTGAAACTAACGGTGTTATACTGAAAAGATGTGATGCTTTAATTTTTTTAATGTAAACTCTCTCATAGGAGAGGTCAAATATAAGTAATAAGTTTAAAAATAAAATATAAGAAAGATAATATTGAATTAAGATAGAGTAGAAGTCTGGATAAGCAACTAAGGGATGTAACAAAATAATAATAAGAATTTAAGTTGTGAATAAGGGTTATATGTTAGGATATTTTGAGTCGTTATCAACTCAAGGCAGGTCATTAGCAACTTGACATTGGATGCTTGTTGGATCACAAAAGACAATATTGAGTTTAAATCGTCAGAAATGTGGTTTTTAATTTGGGGTCAAAGGGTTGAAAATATGAATTATAAATGGATTGTATTTCTAAGAAAATAGAATACAAAATAAATATGATATGTAAGAAGTAAGTTTTAAATAAAAAAACTAGAATAACAAATAAACATCTGACACTGAATATTCCAATGGTTAAAGTTAGATACTTGATGAAGAAGAAATGGATAAATCATATGTGGATTGGTGTAATAGAGGAATGATTGCTGGTCCTTTGATATATGCTTGGCGACCACTATTTTGGGGAGATCAATAATAAGCACAAGAAATTTTTTTGGTTTAGATCAAAGAAAGGTTGCATGTCTTATATAGTATTACATCCTCATATCTTGTTCTTTTGACACATACTGGTGATGGAGGTGGTAAAGACATGATTATGACGGTAGTATAGCATGTAGTAAATAGAAAAAGAATATACTTTATTTGTAAAGTAACCAGTTAGACATAGAAAAGGCATGTTTGAATAAAGATATAATTTTGCTAATGGGCTTCTATTTCCCCCGGGAATAAGGGTATCCTATTCAATATAATTTTTAGGAAATCTTTAAGGACGACTACCATTTCAGTCCCGATTAAAATTTGACGATTTGAATAATTTCTTATACTATTGCATAAAAATTCAAGTCCTACCTAGGGTAGGAATCTAATCCAAGGCGATGTAGGATTTTACTGCCTTAGATTCCAACATTACAATGGGGTAACCACCTCCGTTATCCTAATTTCAACCCAATTTACTGAAAAAACACCAATGCGCTACTCGAAATAGATGGTATTGAGATGGCATAAAAAGACAAACTTGAATTCAGATTGAACCTGATTTCAATCCTTCCCAAACGGGTAAAACATGGGGAATCTGTCTATCAATGATGGATCACTTGTGGAAGAAGCCTCTTATAATAAGTGAGTTAATCCTCCATCTGGATCAATGCAACACCACACATGAGGAGTATTGTTATGGTATTTACTATGACAGTTGTGAGATAGGTATACTTTAGGGGAAAGCGACAATGGCTTTTTGGAAGATGAGAGATGGGTGATGGATATGATATGGGTATTTCAGGGAAAGATCACACAAACTATAGTAGGAGCATATGGCATAATGGCAAGGAGGTGGGAAAAGAAGAAGATGGGAGGATTAGGAAGATGCAAAAAAGGATGTCACGGATTTTGAGGCTATGGTAGTTCATGTTGTCGCATCTATGGTTTCTCATGATTTGTTATAGTCTAGACCATAAATCAAGGCTAGTTTGCACGATACGAAAAGAGGGAGAGGAAGAAATTTGTTGCATGGGTAGCTCTTGATTCAGTATGTTCTTTATTCTATTTATATTTATTTCTTAGTGGCTAGACTCGTGCATCTAACCAAGATCAAAAGGCTTGATAGGAATGTGGCATATTTCTTATGGTTCAATGAAGGAGAGAGAACAACCTCATGTTTCCATGATAAAGTGAAGTTCTGATAGTGATCTTCTATCTGGCTATTGACGAGATGGATCTTATATGGTAGACAATGACTAGATGTTTCATGAGAAAATGGTTTCTTCTCAAGACTACTATATACTTAGCATTATGGCCACCAAGAGTTTAGCAGTTCCATCTTATTGTGCATAGTTAATGTGGTTGATAACAATAGCCTTTGGGTGGTTGTCTTGGAATTTGAAGATTAGGAAGATATGAAAGCTTTGGACAAGGACATTGTCCTTGGAAGAGATGTGTTTGGTGTGGTTTTTTACATTTTGTAAGATGCATGGAAAAATAAAAACTTATATCTTTCATCCACCATTGTTTCTCACTGGATCCGATCCATAGGATTCATTGTGTTGCTAAACTTGTGATGATCCCCAAGAGCAACAATCCCGCTTCATTGACATATTTTTGCACCATTAGCATGGCTAAAGTAATGATGAGGCTAGTAAGCAAGATCGTTGTCTGACTTCTTCCTCCCCTCCTTACTGGAATAATATTACTCGAGTAGAGCAAACTTATCCCATGATGTGATGCCACTAATAATATAAGGCTGGCTCATGAGCTTCTCTCAGAGTTGTCTTTGGCCCCGAAGGGTGCGGAAAATGTTATAATCAAGATTGGTATCCAAACTATTTTATTACCTGGACTTGGATTTTCTAGTAAGGCCCTGCAAGATTTCTACTTCTTTGTTGATGTGATTCATCTTTTCTAGCATGTACTTGATGGATCATGGTTCACAATTTGTCTAATGGTGACTTCTTAATTTTCTTCCCATCCTTGAGAGGAATCATGCTAGGTGATTGTGTCTCCTCATATCTATTAATCATTACCATAGAGTACCTTACCCCATTGCTTTCCTATAGCATGTATATGTCTTTTTAAGAGGATGGATGAAAAAGGGGCTAGAACTGGTTGCATCCTGCATGTTCACTTATGATCTCATATTTGTTCTTTGTTTGGACTTCTAAAATCTAAACCATCTAATTTTCCACTGATGATCTCATATTTGTTCTTTGTTTGGACTTCTAAAATCTAAACCATCTAATTTTCTTCTAATATGTTATGAATATTTCTTTGGTCAATGCATCAACTTAGGAAATTCTTATTTTATGAGAGGAGCCTTTGCAATGAGGAAGGTGATGAATGTGAACATTTGGGGCTTGTCCATCACCTTGGAGTTGTACCTTATCTTGGCATTCCCCTAGCCTTGGGTAGAACTCTTCCATCTGAGTTACAATGATTTTTTAGAGAAATTTGATACCAATATTGAATGGTGTCAAGCTCATCTCTTCTCCATGGGTAGACGGATCACCCTGAGTCAACATGTTATTTCTTCAATTGACATTTATTCCCTAGCGGCTATGATTGTGCACCTAACCATGATCAACAAATCTTCAAAGGAAGATGGTCATTTTCCTATGGAGTACCATTAATGGAGGGAAGGGAAGACAATGGATATCTTGGGATAGAGTTTCTAAACCTCTTGAGGAAGAATGATTTGTCATTTGTAGCTTGTAGCTAGTATAAGATCATTTTTTTCTAAAGGGATCTTTCCAAATGCGAGATGAAGATGATGTGGTCATGTTTTTTTCTTAATTATGTCATCCTCTTCCTAATTTGGATAATTTTCACCCGTCAAGGTTAAAAAAAACTTCACTCACATCAATACTCTAGATGAAGATCTTCTCTACCTTCCTGACATGCTTTCATGATCCCACTAAGAGGGTAGTAGATGAGACACTTATTTTTGGAACTTGAGGCGGTGTAGGGAATCACTTCTATGTTGCAAATGCTTAGAGAGATCCTTGACCCTAGAGCTTGAATCAATGTTTCCTTCTCTGGGATGGAGAATGAGATTGTATCTTTATACGAAGTGCTTAATACTATAGATCTTTGTCTCATATACTATACTTCCATCAAACCCCTTGGGACTGTAATCGTGTGGTCTGTAAATTGCAACTTGATGACATATTCACCTGAAAATAATCAAAGAATTCAATTTAGATCACAAATTCACCCCACTATTTCCACCTGTGCATCTAGACCATCTATGCTCCTCATAAAGTGAATGCTTCCACTTAGAGAATCATTCATTGTGTTCTTCATGTTGACTGAAGAGTTAGGAATTTTTGCATCATATTGCCTCGTATTGACACTATTGCACTTATATGGTGCAGGAGACCTTGAATGATCTTCTCTTTGAAGGTGACTTGGCACTAGTAGTGTGGTCTCCTGACATCAAGATTATGGAGATATAACCACCACTAGGGCTCACTACTGTCAAGCTTCTTTACATATTTCAGGCAACATCTAGGTCAAACTCCTTGGTCGTAACATTTTGTGGCGTCCTCCCTCATGTGGTGTGATGGTATATATAGGTTTTTTTATATTTCTTTGTGATTTGATGATAATATATTAAAAACATCCATATAATGGGCATGGGTCCATTGTATGGCCTCTCTTTTGTGTAAGGATATGGTGTTTGAAAACAGCCATAAATCCATGAAGATCATATTATGGGTTTCCTCATGTCAATGTACACAATTTGAAAGTTTGATTTTGTACACTAACACCCTCTAAAAGGGGTAAAATTAACAGTCAATCTCTCCTCTACACTTGCTTCTAACAAATGACTATGTGCTACAGTTATAGGGGCCTTTTCAGCAACTTCAATAACCTTGTCCTATTGTCTTTTAGAACTTGCATGGGATGTAAAAAAGTGCATGAGGCTTATCCTTAAGGCTATGACTTTTGTGCATAACCTTTTCTCCATTTTTTACAACCTTGTGCCACAATCTATTGATATACATTATGTGACTGCTAAAGACATCATATTGGGACATTTAAGAATGGTATGAGAATAACATATAGAGGTGATCATGATTCAATGGTTCTTACCAAGCATCACATCAATTGCATTGTAATACTTATTGAAGCTAACCAAGAAACTTATCTTTTGTTAGTTGGGTGCATAATCAAAGATTTTGTGTTAATCTCACACACTTTGATATATTTATCGTCAACAATTGATTTTTTCATCTAACTATGTTGGCGTATAATACCAATGTAGAGTCAAATTTGGATGGGTACATGTGGGTGGGAAGATTTTTTTCTACAACTATACAAATTAGGTGACATTAGCTTGTAGTTTATAGAGGTCGGGAGAGCCTTAGAGGTATACAATATGTTGAGTATATTTACTTATTACTAATTTCTCATAAGAACCCTACTGGGAGGAGGGATGAATACAAAACTTTCAGTTTTTTGTAAAAAGGTGGTGAAGAAGGTGGTTATTTAAGTCTCAAGTGTCTCCGCTAGGGAAATCTCCTTATTTAATTGAAAAAAGTGTCTCAACTAGGATTAGTCATGACTAATATTTGCTTTTTTGCTAGATCATGAGAGAGGTGAGATATGGGCCAACATATGGGAGGATTGGGTCATTGGGTCATACAAAACTGGGCACAATTGGCATGATCATCACTTATATTGCATATTGCATGACCCAATTATAGGGAGAGTGGAAAATGACTAACGATACCCCTAAATGTGACAATGTTTGTTTAGTAAGGATAAATTTATCATTCTCAGGACAAAATTGAGTTGTTATAGATAAGGGGACTCCATTAGGAACCCTTTACCCAAGAATGTGTACATTGAAAGAGTATTGATATACAACACACCATTGACACCAGGCTTCACACCCCATGGGTGGAAGCCTAGTGTCAATGTTTTGGATTGTGCTTGGGTGGAAGCAAAGAGGAGATAGAACATGTGATGCAGATGTAGGTGGTATTATGAGAAACAATGATGGATCCATTATATGGGGTTTCACAATGACATGTATTAGCGACTGCATCAAGGAGGAAAACATGCATATCTGCATTTATGGGGTTAACTTTTGCAACACTCAAGGATGTGAAATGGACATTTCGGAAACAGATCGTGCTTGGACGGTGACCATCATCTTCAAATCTTAGATTTGTCTATGGAAGATTGAAAGAGCTGTCAATTTTTTAAGGAGTAACATAACAAATGTCACACACTTATCATGTGTGGATAAGGAATCTAACACAGTGGCAAGGGAGTTAGTAGCTTATGGGGTATTACTTGAGGATGTTTATGTTTTCCATAATATCAGGGATATGTTGCCGCTAATTAGATCATTGTACATGTTCGATTTACAAGGATTTAGCCATGCTAAACGTGTAAAAAGGATATAGAGTATAGTTACTTAGTGGTATACATGTGGGATACTTTTGGGTCATTTTTCTCTCCCAGGAATCCCCATTTTGTAATCTTTTTTGTGCCTAGACTTGGGGGACACAGTGAATGAAAACCCCCATTGAAAAAAGTTTCACACCCAGCCTCATGACATGTAACAATATCAAATTCAGCCATTCACATGTATCAAGGACATACACTTGCATAGTGCTAGACAAAATTTAGCACAGTATGAGAGGCTAACAGACAAAGCTTGGAACTATAAAACCCCATCCCACCCACTCTCACTCATCCCTTCCCTGGTTCTCTCCCATTCCACACCATGTGCCCATGTACCATCTTGTCTGCTTTTTAGTCCAAGTTGTCATAGCAGATAGTCGTTGTTGCATCTAGTTGTCATTGCATCCAGCCGTCATGCTTACAATCTCCATCGTGCCAAGGTCATAGTTGTGCCCAACCTCTCTCTATTGATCTCCCTCCTAACCCCCTCTATTACACATCACTATGAGGCTTGCCACGGGCATCTAAAACCTTATCCGTGTTGCACCTCTTCCTTGAACATTTTCATCTGACGATGATCTCTTTGGTGATCTCTCCACAAGCAGCTGCAACATCACAAATGAGTTGAGAAAAAAGAGCATGATCACCACTATGTCTAGCCAAATGATCTTCCTCGCATGTGGCTTTTTTTTGTCTATGGTATTGTAATGTGTAAGAATGAAGACAAACCATATTGATACTGTGGCGTAAATTTTTTTGACAAGTAGTGAATGTCTTTTAGTATATTGTTGTTTGGAATTGAGTTTTATTTTCACCCCGTGTTAAAGAATGTAAGTTTGTATGAATCATTTACAATAATACTAGATTATGTGTAAAAAATATAATAGTTATGAAAAATAATAAATAGCCATTGTGTCTTGTATTTTATTTTTGTAGTCATAGAATTCCTCTAACTGTGAGCACTAATTTGAATTGTATTAACTACAATCGTTGATTTTTTAATGAATCAATGAATATTAATTAATATCATATTTGGAATTATCAACAAAATATGAAGATAAGTGGCACACATATTGTAACATCCCTTCAAGCACATATATGTTAGCAGAAGCAAACCCTATATTTTCCATACCATGGATCACTTGGCTTTGAGGAGCATTACAAAAATGATATTCAATAGCAATAAGATAAATGAAACACCATGCATTAACTCAAAAATACATATTCATACATTATTTTTTGAAAGTGAAAACAAACACTATAAAATATCTCATTCTTGAACTAAAATCTAATACATGAAAGGTAGAACAAATATATGGAATACATCTTCTTTGGGAACTTGATATTGGATCTTGTAAGGTGTAGATGGCACCCCACCAAGCTAAGTCCTAAAAATTTCTACTTTAAAGAACTCACTTCAAATTCCATTACTCCTTGATCTAGGGACATCTCATCCCACATCCACCCAAAAATAAATACATACATCAGTAAACAAAACTATACACATTATAAGAAAAGAAAGATATATACTTGATTTGAGAGAAAATTTTGACATGAATTTAACTTAAGCATTTTTCAAATGAATTCTTGACATAAGAATTGAATAAGTAAAATATGCACTCTCAATGATTTATTCACTTAAGAGCCCATAATTAGCACGAATGCCCATGATTTGGCTAAATAGTCCATAACGACCCCTTGAGGTCCACGATTGGCTATGGAAGTCCATAATTGGTACGAATGCCCATAACGACCCCTTGAGGTCCATGATTGGCTATGAAAGTCCATAATTGGCATGAATGCCCATAACAACCCCTTGAGGTGTATGATGGCAAGAATATATAAAACTTAATCAAATTCTTATAACATGATTCTTAATATGAACATTAGAATGATCTTGAATAATAAATCTTTAACATGATGGGATTTCTCCCTCTTATTCTTGAAATTAACACTACATGATTTACATGAAACTTGCATAATGTGTTAATCATTACATGATCATAGTATTAAACTAATCAGTATCAGTGATAACTATAGACTTTATGGATATAACAAACAACATGTAGTAACATAATATGAGACATGATCATTATCTTAATTTCATTCATTAACTTGGAATTTAAAGCATAACCATAAAGCATACATAACATGCAATTCAACCAATGTACATACGTACAATGGCATGACATGTTCACCTGGAGCAAAGCAAATCCTAACTTAGTCTCCTGATCCTTAAGTCAATCCTAGTTTCCTGAAATTAACATGATTTAAAATATTTATCACTTTAAACACCATCCTAAACCCTAATTTTGGTCTTTTACAGAAACTTTATTAGAGATGATATATTGAAATTTTGAAAACCAAAAATTCAGACTCCACTTCAAAAAACCTTTCCACAACATATTTTGGTTTTTTTTATAATTATCTATTAATTTATTGTGAATTTATGAAGAGTGCACCAATGAAAATTTGAATAAAACCCATGTGTCAACTATTATCCAAGTCCTAGCATTGGTGCGTAGTTGGGCCAATTGTGCGTGGACATACTGGACGAGACCACAATTCAGTCTCACATGCCGGTCAATAAAAAAAATGCCTAGAATTCTAATTTTTCCCATGGGGGCGCGTGACAAACAAGGATCCAGATCAAGGCAAAACTGTAAACTCGGTGTCTAGGGTCTTCTTTCCCCATTCGAACTCACATGAGGAAACATGCGTAGAATATAGGTGAGAATCATAATGATTTTGAGAAACAAAATTGAGATCTTGATGATGTCGTTGGAAACTGACCATAAAATCATCTTCCTCATCTTCGGACGAACTTAACAAGCCCAAAAAAATAGGTTGTAGGATGGCCAGATGCCCAAAATCATCATTGCCATGGTAGGCTGGGTTGCAGACATCATACAACAAGCAAGAAAGTTACAGGGAAAACTAAAGTTGCAGCCTGCTTCGCAACACCTTGACGAAGGTGAACCGCAACAAAAAACTAAACCAACGAGGTCCATTAATGCACATTGCTAAAATAAGGTGGTGATAGCAGGAAAAGGGGGGAAACTGGAGTATCGTGAATTACCTCCATTTCAAGCAAACTGAAGTCTCAAAAAGTTGTAATCTGCCTCAAAAACAATTTCCCCTATGTCGTAAGGGACCCAGCACGGCAGAACCCTCAAGGTGAGCTTGAGGTTTTCAAGGAGGATAGATGAAGTAAGGATGTAGGATGTATGGGTGTCTGATGGATATGAAGCACTAGGGTTTAGTTCTAAAGTACTCGATGATCATTTGGAGGGTTCCTTTATATAGACTTTTGGGGTCCAAAGGTGAGAGAAACATGCACGTGTGAAAATAGGGGAGAAAATGGAGTCCCTTGTGGTTTGGGAAAATTAGGGCATGAAACCTTATGAAAGTCAGTGTCTCTAGGTTCATAAGATTGTGAGGATGGTGAAACTTTTTTCTGTATTGATCGGGATTCCACGAAGAATGAGATTGGGTAGAAGAGAGTTTGCATTCAAAAGTCATGATTGACTTGGGAGTTCGAGTCGGGGAAATAGCCTCACCACACGCGGATGACTCCAATCCGAGTCCAAGTCCCACTCAGACCAAAGTGTGCCATGTGACAGATATTTATAGTTGTACTATAGTTTTAATCAAATTGGTTCTTCAAATATTCAAATCATATTTCACTCAAACTATATACAAACCTCCCTAATGGATTTGGAAGGCCAAACAAAGTCAAAATGACTTCAAATTTTAACCACCGATTGAACAAGGAGTCTATAATATCCTCAAACACTTAGATTTAGATTTTCATAAATTTTTCTCAACAAATAAAATACAAGTAATTATCTTAATGTATATTAATTAAAATGAGTTATCCTTTGAATTCATTGAATAAGATATATATATCATTTTCTTTCCCTTTATTTTCTATTTCAATTAATGCATCGGATATTGGGGTAACTTGCTTCAAGATCTAACTTTTGAAGTTTATGGTTGAAATTTTTCATTTAAGACACATAGTTATTTTATTTAAAATTTTGGGATGTTACAATTCCACCCACCATAAATAAAATTCGTCCTCAAAATTTCCACATATTACCCACCTTAGGATTTTACTTATTCTGTGTATCCTGATCCCTAACATCATCTTAAAGTCTCATTATCATACTTAAGATATTGCCTTCTCATGGTATAAACACTATCTAAACCTCATTATTAAAATTAACATGTGGTTATACTACTGATGAATCTATCTCAACATCATTGGCATGAAATTAAGATCTTTCTACCTCTTCTCTAGGGATTCTGATTCTACCATGGATGTAACTTACTTATCTATGTCAAATTATCTCCCTTTGTATGCATGCTTGGTCATACTATGTATCTGATTAGGTTTAGGTGACCATATGTCTCAAAATTTTAATATAACTCTTGTTTTCTTGGTCGCCTTTGGATACATGTCAGCCGATCATATATTTAGAGATGACATGTCTTATCACACTTATCTTAGCACCTCCCTCATGCACATGTCCCATGCCACATGCACTTGAAAGGACTAGACAAGAATGATTATGCACATAACATTCTCTCTACAAAACCCCATGAGCCTATGACCGGCCTAAATCGCGCGTCCTAAAATTGGAGGCGTATTTGAGGTAGTCGAGCCTTCGCATTTATAACTCGAATCCTTCTAGGCCCCCGCAACTTTGTTTACGGGGTCGAAGTAGTCATACGGGGTCGAACACAGGGACAAGGTGGGTTGTGTTGACGACTCTGAATCGACACTCTACACTCCGGTGGATATAAAGAGATATTAAAGTTCCCCGAAGGGAACAACAAGATGTCACGATTAAATCAAAGAAAACTATCTCCAACTGGAGTTACAAGAAAGATTTAAGATTTTGTCATTTAGCAGTTTTTAGGAATCTTCATGTGACAGAAAATAGAAAGATAAACTGCAGTTTAAGGTGTAATGCAAGGGATAAGACTTCAGAAAGACAACCGGTAGCAGTAACACCCTGCACCCCTCCTCTCAGAGCGGGTGCCTCTAACCAAGCTTCAACACCCCTCTCGAGGTTGCTGGACTCAAGTTAAAGTGGAATGATACTAAAACAACTCCGTTCCGGGCACTCTCGTACTCCAGAATCGGACCGAACACTAGAGCCACAACCCAACTCTCGAAGTAGTTGCGACGGGAAATACGATTCGGTAGCTAAGCAAAACGCGATCCAAAACATGCAAGCTAGAGTTCAGATATCCAACACAGCAGTTATCCAATCATAAGGCACTAAGCATTAAACAAATTGCAATTAGGAAATTCTATTTCCATCAGCAAAAAGGGTCTTAATACAATGCATAAGCTAAGAAATTAAATAACAGAATTAAAGATAGATGTCGCCTTCTTGATGTAGAAGGGCGACAGACTACTACTACTCCCAGCCCGATACCGTCCAGGGACCTATCCCGGTACAGCCGTGTCGGGCGGCATGAACTCTCGGACGGCACGCCTGACGGACGACTATATCGTTCGAAGACCCTGGCCGATACGCTCATGTCGGGCGGCACACCCTCTCAGGCGGCACGACTGACGGGGAGAGTGTATCGGTTTCGGTATCGTGTCGGCCAAGGATTTACATATACTACTGTCGGGCATTGCTGTTAGGCACTCGTGTCGCGTATCTACGCGGCCGATATCGGCCCTCAGTGTCGTCCGGTACAGTCCTAGGTGAACCGATCCTCTCCCTCTCGGGATGAGGAAGAGCTCACCTAGTGTCGCCCGGTACGAGCACTGGGGCACGATACGGTTGCTCTCGCACTTCTCTCGCAGATAGCTCAAGTCCCCAATTGTCCGAACTGTGAACTGGCCAGCCGTTCCGACCTATCCAACCTGTCCGACGTCTCCGACCTGTCTTTTCGGCTTCCTGTAGCTGCTATTTATACCGGCAGTTGAAGGAGTTATGGTGCTGGAAACGCCACGTAGCTCCCTTATACGCCGGTCGATGGATGTGGACGGCCGATACAGGTATGTCTTCGGCGCGAGGCGCTAGCTATCGGTCACGTGGCTGGCGGCACGCCTGCCGGTGGGTGGCTGTGTCGCCCGACGAGTTTGGTCGTCGATGCGGCTTTGGCTCGCTGTCGGGTAGACGGTATGTCGGCCGACATGTCCTCCTTGCGCAGCACCCTTCTCCGCCGATCATTCTCGTGTCACCCAGCCCCTGTCGGGCTGGGTTGTATCGGGAGTCAGGAAGGTCGAGACGGGCTTAGACTTGTTGTGGGCCGGAATCGGCCTTATTGCACAAAAACAAGGAAAACTCTGTAGAAGATAGGAAAAATTGGAATAAGAGCGTTGCTTGGCCAATTATTGCGAAAATGCTAATAAAATAGTGGAAAATAGCAGAAAAGGGTAGTTTTGATAACAGAATAAAGGGCAAAAACGTCACAAAATTTGGTGTTATCAACTCCCCCAAACTTAGCTTTTTTATTGTCCTCAATCAATATTTAAACTAAACTTTGTGTTGCTTCTTCTTGCACAGCCAAACTTTAAGGCTAAAGGGTAGCACAAGATTTGCGATGTCTTGGAGGTAATGCTGTCTTAATGCGAACAAAAGACCTTGCCCTACTTGCCTTATTATTTAAGTAAAATTTTTCTTCTCCACAGCTTCAGCGAGACTTTAGTGTATGATTCTGAAGTTAGTTTCCACACCAAACAGCTTTATTTTAGGGGCTGAAAGTTGTGTATAGGGTAGGCGAAAGCTTTTTGGGTTTTTCTTCTTGTTTCCCATCAGTCCATCCAGGTAAGGGTCCGTTAACGGGCAAGTGGTCCCTGCAGTCCAAGCCAGTTGGCTTTAGAGCAGTGATTTCACATCCTACGTACCACTTCCCCGGATCTACCATGCCTAAAGATGGGTACTTTTGGAAAACAAGTGTGTGTATATATATATATATATATATATATATATATATATATATATATATATATATATCTTTTATTGGGCACAACTCTCATGCTTTTATTCACGCTCATAAGGCTTCTTTCTCTTTTTGGGATTTTTGCTGGGTAAGGGAAAACAAAAGAGATATCTGCTGTTTGGGCAGCTTTTTCCTTCTCCATACTCGTCTCTTAGCTGTTTGCGAGATTATTATTTTTCGAAAATTTTTGGATGGCAAGGCACAATCTTTTGTTTGTTTGAGACAACATTATCAGAAAGATATGACAGAGCTTGTAACTCGTTAAATATACAGAAAGTAAACTTTGCAAGAAGTCACAACAAGTTTTTATTATTATTACAACAACTTTGTACATATGCATAGGGACAAAAATTTGCAAAGGAAAGATTTTTGTAAATTTTTATATGGAATGCATGCGTACATCAGATATACAGGGAGCTATAAGGGCACATCAGGTAAAGGAGAATGAATATCGTAGAAAGCTTGAAGTGATAAAATTTTTATACCTCCCTCACTGGCATACCCCCCCCCCAAACTTACTTTCTACTCTGTCCCAGAGTAGAGAAGAAAGCAAAAGTGAGGTAAAGCTCAGCCAGTGAGGGTTAGCTTTCTGATGTGCTGCAAAATGCTCCTACGAAGTTGCAGCATGCCATTGGGAGGTTGTCTAGCGGGTTCGCTTCGGCGGTGTAGCGGTTGAGCTGGAGCGAAACCCTCAAAATTCACTTCTGGCCCCCCCTTTCTTCACATCTCCGTTGTGAACATAAACAAGGGGTTGATTATCTGTCCCTAGTTTAGTTCCCAGGTGTGTGTAGTCAGGGTGGGCCCTCTCCCTTAAGAGGACGGAACCAGGGTGCCTCGAACTTGTTCTGAGGCCTTGGTTGCCGCACTCGTAGCTAGGTGACTCACTATTGGAGCTACCAAATCAAGAAGAATCTTCCTTTCTATTGTTGTTGCCATTTCTGCCCGACAGTTGTTGCTGATCCCCGCGCTGTGCTTGCTGGCACGGTAGGTGGTTTGCTCCATATGAGCCATACCTGTTATTTAAAATTTATTTATTCATCCATTAGGCAAGAAAGATGAAAAGAAAGAAAACTTTTTAGAACTGGGCGATAAGCGATCGGACGACACGATGTTGTCGCGCGATAAGGCTCGACGCCCGACACAGGTGTGTCGGGCAATTCGAGGTCACAAGAAGCGAAAATATGACATCGCCGTGAGAAGCATGACGCCCGATACGAAACATCGGGAAAATGCTATCGACCGGCGTTACGCGCGAAAGCATGTCGGGCGATAGAAAATCTGCAGGTCATGTAAACCCGATAAGCGGCTCGGTAACAGATACTGGCACCGGGCGACAGGGTTATCGACCGATAAATGTGTCGGTCTACAAACCTATCGGGCGACAGGCCATGTCGTTCGGTAAGAAAACAACAAGCCGGCCGATACGCCTCACACGATACAAAAATCTGTGCCGGGCAAAAGGTGTGTCGGGCTATACCTTTGCTTTCAGGAGGCATCGCTCGTTACACGGGCGAAGGCAAGATGGCCGACACATGAGCAAAAGGGAGGATCACAGCATGCATTCCAGGTGGCAAAAAGGAGAAAATGATTGCCCGACACGAAGAAACCTCCACGCTATTTATAGAGAACTCAGCTGGGGGTAAAACGGGCAAAACATGGCACGCGTCGGGCATTTTAGTCACGCCGTTCCCGAGACGCGCAGTCCCATCGGGCGTTCCAAGGGTCTTCCGCTGCCCTTGCGACGCCCGGGGCGAGGCTGCCCGATACAAGCGGTTCTGCGCCCAGCTGGTCGACACGGTAGAAAGGCGGGCGGTCAAAAGGCCAAAACTAAACCTGGGTGAAGTAAAAGGCCATTGTAGGGTAAAACATCATTGGTATAGAGAAGGATCTCTTACCTCAGATGGTATTACTCCTCAATGCTCCGCAAAACACAGCGATGGCCCATAAAACAAAGAGAGTCAGCATACGCGCGCATGCACTGACTCGGGCCTTATTACAGTCCATAATGTTTGTTTTGCCTGCCTTGCAAGAAAGTAAATAACATCCTATTCTAGGAAAATAAAACACGGGCTGCCTCCCGAGGAGCGCTGCATTTCCTGTCTACAGCTCGACCGGTGTAGGCTCTTCGGTTGTACCCACATCCAGCAAGTCAATCTCTGCTTTCCTGACAAAAGCTTTGTCCTCATAAAACCTTTTCACTCTGTGCCCGTTCACTTTGAAGATCTTGGTCGGGTCATCCTTGTCGCGGAGCTCCATCATTCCTGACGGGTATATCTTTGCCACAGAAAATGGCCCCGACCATCTTGTCTGTAATTTCCCAGGAAAAAGACGGATGGAGGACTTGAATAACAGGACCTTATCCCCTTCGCTCACATCCTTTCTCCTAAGGTGGGCATCATGCCACATTTTTGTTCTTTCCTTGTAGATCTTTGCATTCTCGTAGGCGTGAATCCTCAACTGTTCGAGCTCTTGAAGCTGTAAAAACCTCTTTTCTCCTATTTTGTCTAGATCCATATTTAGGAACTTGATCGCCCAAAGGGCCTTGTGTTCTAGTTCCAAAGGCAGATGGAAGGATTTTCCGTATATAAGACGGTAGGGGGTGGTTCCAATGGGCGTCTTGTAAGCAGTACGGTAGGCCCATAATGCGTCGTCAAGTTTCATAGACCAGTCCTTCCACGTGCGGCTGACAGTCTTTTCTAAGATCCTCTTGATCTGTCTGTTTGAGACCTCTACCTGCCCCGACGTCTGTGGGTGGTAGGGCGTAGCGATCTTATGTTTTACTCCATACTTGCGTAGGAGCGCTTCGAACTGCCTTTCTCTGAAGTGTGACCCGCCGTCGCTTATTACGGTGCGCGGTATACCGAAACGGGGAAAGATGGACTTCTCAAAAAGCTTGATAACCGACTTGGCGTCGCATGTTTGGGTGGCTACCGCCTCTACCCATTTTGACACATAGTCTACTGCCACTAGTATGTATTGATACCCCTGGGATGGGGGAAACGGCCCCATGTAATCAATCCCCCATACGTCAAATATTTCCACTTCGATCCAGCTTGCCATCGGCATTTCATTCCTCCGCCCTATATTTCCCGTTGACTGGCACTCTTTGCAAACCTTTACAAATCGTGCAGCATCTTTAAATAAGGAGGGCCAGTAGAAACCTGATTGTAGTACTTTTGCCGTTGTTCTTTCACTACCCAGGTGTCCACCATAGGGGGAGGCGTGGCATCCCTTCAGGATATCAGCAATTTCTTCTTCCGAGATGCACCTCCTGTACAAGTTGTCTGTGCATCTTCTAAACAGGAGAGGATCATCCCACTAATAATTCTTGGCATCCGCGAATAGCTTCTTCTTTTGATTATAGGTGATGTCAGGAGGCAGCTCTCCACAAGCGAGGAAATTGCAGATGTCTGCAAACTAGGGCAAACCTTCTTCTTGAGCTTCAGCCATCATGAGAGCTTCGTCGGCAAAGTTGTCGTCGATCTGTGGCCCTCTCTGTCTCTCAGCCACTATCCTCGATAGGTGGTCTGCGACCACATTTTCCGCGCCTTTCTTGTCGATAATTTCATGATCGAACTCTTGGAGCAACAAGGCCCATCTCAACAATCTGGGCTTTGCGTCTTTCTTTTGCATTAAGTATTTTATCGCCCCATGATCTGTGTATACTTTGACCTTTGATCCGACGAGATACGACCTGAACTTGTCAAACGCGAAGACAACCGCGAGCATTTCCTTCTCGGTGGTTGTGTAGTTTACCTGTGCTTCGTCCAACGTGCGACTAGCGTAGCAAATCACATGGTGCTTTTTATCTTTCTTTTGCCCCAGGACTGCTCCCACTGCGTAGTCGCTAGCGTCGCACATTAGCTCAAAGGGCAAACCCCAATCTGGTGCTTGAAGGATAGGTGGTGATACTAAAGCATTTTTCAGGGCCTGAAAAGCACTGAGACAATCGTTAGAGAAAACAAATTCAGCATCCTTTACCAGGAGATTGGACAATGGTTTGGAAATCTTTGAGAAGTCCTTGATGAATCTTCGGTAATATCCGGCGTGCCCGAGGAAGCTTCTTATCCCCGTGACGGAATTTGGTGGAGGAAGCTTAGATATAGCTTCGATTTTGCTGGTATCCACCTCGATCCCATGCCTTGAGATCTTATGCCCTAGGACGATGCCCTCCTGCACCATGAAATGACATTTTTCCCAGTTCAGGACCAGGCTGTTTTTCCTCGCACCTTTGAAGTACTAACGATAGGTTCTTCAGACAGCTATCGAAGTCCTTTCCATAGACGGAGAAGTCGTCCATGAAAACTTCCACAATGTCTTCTAGAAAATCTGAGAACATTGATATCATGCATCTTTGAAAGGTGGCGGGGGCGTTGCAGAGTCCGAAGGGCATCCTTCTAAAGGCATAAGTGCCGTAAAGGCAGGTGAACGTCGTTTTCTCCTGGTCGTCGGGTAAGATGGGTACCTGGTAAAATCCTGAAAAGCCATCAAGAAAACAAAAATAATCGTGATGCGCTAATCTTTCAAGAACTTGGTCAATAAAAGGTAGCGGAAAATGATCCTTTTTTGTAGCCTAATTTAGCTTTCGGTAATCAATGCACATTCGCCAACCGGTGACGGTCCTTACCTCCACTTCGTCACCATTCTCACCCTTAACCACAGTCATTCCTCCTTTCTTGGGTACTACGTGGACCGGGCTTACCCAGTTGCTGTCGCTAATTGGGTAAATGATCCCCGCGTCCCTAAGCTTTATTACCTCTTTCTTGACGACCTCCTTGAGCATCTGATTCAGCTTCCTCTGGGGTTGGACCAGGGGCTTGGCAGACTCATCCAAGTTGATGCGATGCATGCAAAGGGTGGGGCTAAGGCCTTTGATATCGTCTACGGAATATCCTATAGCCCCCCTGTGGAGTCTTAATTCCTCAAGGAGCCGATCTAGCTGATTGCTTGAAAGATCTGCGTTTACGATGACTGGGTCTGTTCTTCATCTAAAAATTCGTACTTCAGTCCCTCAGGTAACGCTTTTAAATCTGGCCTTGCTCTGGGTGTCTCCTCCTGAGGTTCTCCCTCAAGGGAGGCATACTTCACAGAGTTTACCTCCTCCTCTTCTTCTTGCAAGTCTTTGTCAGAAAGGTTGAAAATGTCGAGATGCTTCACGACCTCGGGATTTTTGAAGTCGAGATCCTGACAGCTTATTGCTCTCGCGAGGGGATCCACTGTCTGGATATCCTCCTCTAATCCTCACAGAATTTATTGTAGCTATCCGCAAAACAGGCTGATTCAGACAGGGATGGACCTCTCATGATTTCCTTCATCTTGAAGTCCATGTGGCTGTTTCCAACCCTCAAGGTGATTATCCCTTTAGAGACATCAATCAGCGCCCTCCCTGTTGCCAAAAAAGGGCGTCCGAAGATGATCGGACATCTGGGATCTTCAGCTGTGTCGATGACGACGATGTCGCAGGGAATAAAGAAATCACCGACCCTAATTGGCACATCTTCGACAATGCCTACAGGTCTTTTGAAAGAGTGATCCGCCAGTTCAATCCGCATATTGGTTCGAACCATGTCGGTCAAACCCATCCTTTGCGCGAAACTTAAGGGCGTGAGGCTGATGCTTGCTCCCAAGTCCGCCAGACCCTTCCGCTCGACATTGTCCCCGATGGCGAATGGGATTGTGAAAGCTCCGGGATCCCTTCTCTTAGTCGGCAAGCTGGGCTTTACGAAGGCAGAGGAAGTAGAGGCCAGGTACACTGTCTCTATCCTTCCTCCCCTTCTTTTCTTCATTATTAGATCCTTGAGAAACTTGGCGTATGTGGGCATCTCCTCCAAAGCGTCAAGGAAGGGGACTTCTAGATGAAGCTTCCTGATCGAGTCCATGAACCTTTCGTGCCGCTTTTTCAGATTTTCCTTGATCAGCTTGTACGGGAACAGTACCCTGGGAGCGTAAGGATTCCTCCCACCAGATGGCTCATCGGACGGTCTCGGCGCAGGCTCTTCGGTTTCTGCAGGCCTACCTCCATCTCCTGCTGGAACGACATCCTTGGGCCCTTGCTTAGGTTCCGGTGGGGCTTCATCAGCGCACTCTACCATCTTTCCTGATCTAAGCACTGCCATTACTGCAGTTTCAGGGTGAGGGAGTATTTTTCCTGTAGGGTTCTTCATCAGAGCAGCCATCTGAGACAGCCGTTGATCGACCTCCCATTGGCGCATCTGCAGACTCACCGTCTGGTGTTGCATGGAATTCAGAGATCCAGGGCTGGTAAGTGTCCCCTGTACCAGCTGGTTGATGATGGTGTCCTGTCTTTTTTTGTAGGCGGAAAGCTGACCAACCCAATTAGGCCGGGTCGCTTTCTCGCTTTGGCTCTGACATTCGCCCTCAGAAAGGGGTTGCTCACAACGAGGCATGGTTGACAGTCTCGGTGTTCAGTAGATCTGAGTACCTGAAAACCGCATAGAAATCATGTTTAGAAAATTATAATTGGGGTAAAGAATAATGCTTAGAGTAAAAGAAAAAAAAGAAAAAGAAAAAGAAGTGATGTCAAGCCTATTTCTAAGCTTGAGGCACGGGAGTGTAGTTAGTGGATTTGGATTCGTCAACAGTGCCATTTGCCTTGTCCCCGGCAACGGCGCCAGAAAGTTGACCGGCCTAAATCGCGCGTCCTAAAATTGGAGGCGTATTTGAGGTAGTCGAGCCTTCACATTTATAACCCGAATCCTTCTAGGCCCCCGCAACTTTGTTTACGGGGTTGAAGTAGTCATACGGGGTCGAACACAGGGACAAGGTGGGTTGTGTTGACGACTCTGAATCGACACTCTACACTCCGGTGGATATAAAGAGATATTAAAGTTCCCCGAAGGGAACAACAAGATGTCATGATTAAATCAAAGAAAACTATCTCCAACTGGAGTTACAAGAAATATTTAAGATTTTGTCATTTAGCAGTTTTTAGGAATCTTCATGCGACAGAAAATAGAAAGATAAACTGCAGTTTAAGGTGTAATGCAAGGGTTAAGACTTCAGAAAGACAAGCAGTAGCAGTAACACCCTGCACCCCTCCTCTCAGAGCGGGTGCCTCTAACCAAGCTTCAACACCCCTCTCGAGGTTGCTGGACTCAAGTTACAGTGGAATGATACTAAAACAACTCCGTTCCGGGCACTCTCGTACTCCATAATCGGACCGAACACTAGAGCCACAACCCAACTCTTGAAGTAGTTGCGACGGGAAAGACGATTCGGTAGCTAAGCGAAACGCGATCCAAAACATGCAAGCTAGAGTTTAGATATCCAACACAGCAGTTATCCAATCATAAGGCACTAAGTATTAAACAAATTGCAATTAGGCAATTCTATTTCCATCAGCAAAAAGGGTCTTAATACAATGCATAAGCTAAGAAATTAAATAACAGAATTAAAGATAGATGTCGCCTTCTTGATGTAGAAGGGCGACAGACTACTACTACTCCCAGCCCGATACCGTCCAGGGACCTATCCCGGTACAGCCGTGTCGGGCGGCACAAACTCTCGGACGGCACGCCTGACGGACGACTATATCGTTCGAAGACCCTGGCCGATACGCTCATGTCGGGCGGCACACCCTCTCAGGCGGCACGACTGACGGGGAGAGTGTATCGGTTTCGGTATCGTGTCGGCCAAGGATTTACATATACTACTGTCGGGCATTGCTGTCAGGCACTCGTGTCGCGTATCTACGTCGGCCGATATCGGCCCTCAGTGTCGTCCGGTACAGTCCTAGGTGAACCGATCCTCTCCCTCTCAGGATGAGGAAGAGCTCACCTAGTGTCGCCCGGTACGAGCACTGGGGCACGATACGGTTGCTCTCGTACTTCTCTCACAGATAGCTCAAGTCCCCAACTGTCTGAACTGTGAACTGGCCAGCCGTTCCGACCTATCCAACCTGTCCGACGTCTCCGACCTGTCTTTTCGGCTTCCTGTAGCTACTATTTATACCGGCGGTTGAAGGAGTTATGGTGCTGGAAACGCCACGTAGCTCCCTTATACGCCGGTCGATGGATGTGGACGGCCGATACAGGTATGTCTTCGGCGCGAGGTGCTGGCTATCGGTCACGTGGCTGGCGGCACGCCTGCCGGTGGGTGGTTGTGTCGCCCGATGAGTTTGGTCGTCGATGCGGATTTGGCTCCCTATCGGGTAGACGGTATGTCGGCTGACACGTCCTCCTTGCGCAGCGCCCTTCTCCGCTGATCATTCTCGTGTCGCCCAGCCCCTGTCGGGCTGGGTTGTATCGGGCGTCAGGAAGGTCGAGACGGGCTTAGACTTGTTGTGGGCCGGAATCGGCCTTATTGCACAAAAACAAGGAAAACTGTGTAGAAGATAGGAAAAATTGGAATAAGAGCGTTGCTTGGCCAATTATTGCGAAAATGCTAATAAAATAGAGGAAAATAGCAGAAAAGGGTAGTTTTGATAACAGAATAAAGGGCAAAAACGTCACAAAATTTGGTGTTATCAGCCTATGTCCCATACCACAAACACGTGGGAGAAAGAGAGAGCATGCTATATACAGTTGTAGAGTCAACATAAACATTCAAAACTTCTAGGCACATAACCCTAATCCTTATCTAAACTTATGTCTCAATTCTATACATATACTTTGGTTTCTAATATCTTTAACTTACTCTTCTGTACCTAGGGTTTAGAACATATGAATCTGACTTTTGCGTGGTGATCTACTTATTTGATTTGATACCATATTGTAAAGTCTCTCTAAGAACATATATATCAGCGGAAGCAAACCCTATGTTGTCCATAACATGGGTCACTTGGCTTGAAGGAACATTACAAAACATGATATTCAATAGCAATAAGATAAATGAAACACAATGCATTAACTCAAAATATAGATTCATACATTATTCTTTGAAAGTGAAAATGCACACTACTAACTATCTCATCCTTGAACTAAAATCTAATACATAAAAGGTAGAACAAATCTATGGCATAAATCTTCTTTAGAAACTTGATATTGGATCTTCTACAGTGTAGATGGCACCCCACAAGCTAAGTCCTAGAAAATTATACTTTGAAGCACTCACTTCAAATTCCTTTGCTCCTTGATCTGGGAACATCTCGTCCCACGGCCATGCAAAAACAAAGAGATACATCAGTAAGTGGCACTATACACATTATAAGAAAAGAAAGTATATATACTTGACTTAAGAGAAAATCTTGACATGAATTTCACTTAAGCATTCTTCAAACAAATTCTTGACATAAATAAGAATTGAATAAGTCAAATATGCACTCTCTATGATTTTCCCACTTAAGAGCCGATAATTGGTATGAATGCCCATGATTTGGCTAAAAAGCCCATAAGGACCCCTTGGGGTCCATGATTGGCTATGAAAGCTCATAATTGGCATGGATGCCCATAAGACCTCTTGAGGTCCATTATGGCAAAAACACATAAAACTATCAAATTCTGGTAATATGATTCTTAATATGAACATTAGCATGATCTTGAACATTAAATCTTTAACATGATGGGATTTCTCCCTCTTATTCTTGAAATTAACATTACATGATTTATATGAAACTTGCATAATGTCTTAATCATTTCATGATCCTAGCATTAAACTAATGAGCATCGGTGATAACTATAGACTTTATGGATATAATAAACAACATGTAGTTTTATAATTTGAGACATGATCGTTATCTTAATTTCATTCATTAATTTGTAATTTAAAGTGGATGCATAAAGCATACATACCATGCAATACAACCAATGTACATATGTATAATGGCATGACCCACTTACCACGAACAAAGAAAATCCAAACTTAGTCTCATGTCCTTGAGTCAATCCTAGGTTTCCTAAAATTAACATGATTTCTATTATTTATCACTTTAAACACCATCCTAAAGATTAATTTGGGTCTTTTAAGGAAACTTGGTCAAAGATGATAGAATTAGGGTTTGAAAACCAAAGATCCAGACTCCACTTCAAAAAATCTTTCCAAAACATATTTTTGGGTATTTTTCTGATTATCCACTAATTTGTTGTGAATTTACGAAGAATGCACCAATGAAAATTTGAATAAAAGCCACATGTCAAGTATTATCCAATCCCTAGCATCGGTGCCTAGTTGGGCCAATTGTGCACAGACATGCTGGCAGAGACCACAGTTTAGACTCAAATGTTGGTCAATAAAACAAAACACCAGAATTCCAATTTTTTCCATTGGGGCGCGTGACGAACAAAGATCATGAGTTAGGTCATGTCCTTTCTAGCCGATCCTTTTCACTCAAAAGCTTGAGGAACGAACCTTGTGGAGTGAGAAAGCTTCTTTCACCATTAGGAACGTGAAGTTGGAGCTTTGAATCTTTATTGAAGGTGGGTTATATAACTTGAAACCTCGAATATTGTTATTGATTTCATATCTTTAACTATTGTTGAAATTTTCTCTATCCTCCAAATTTTATTTGATTGATTGATTGCTGAAATCATCATGGAAATCATAGCAAGATTCGTGGGTTTAGAGCTTGATGATGATGATATCATCATAAGCACACACCTCCACAAATATCCTTTGCAAACAGTTTCATGAACTTGAGACCAAACGGTCTCAAGATCGTTTGAAACCAAACGGTCTCAAGACCATTTGGGATCAAACGGTCTCAGACCGTTTGGAGCTCAATTAATGATGTGATGGATGATGATCCAATGGATTGAATTGAATTAGTCTAAAAAAGGTTCAACAATTGAATGTACATTAATCACTAAACCCTAAATCGGGTTGTTGATGAAACCCTAACCAATTTCAATGAATTCTTTTGTTTGGTTTGGGTCAAACGGTCTCAAGACCATTTGACACCAAATGGTCTCAAGACCATTTGGGGCCAAGCGACCTCAAGAACGTTTGAGGTTAGGTCATGTCCAAATTGAATGGTGGTTCACTGATTTCAATGGAATTAGTCCCACAATGACAAACATTGAAGGTCCATTGATTACAAACCCTAATCCAATTGGGTTCAAAACCCTATTTCATGTTCAATTGAAGGTTGATTCAATTGAAGGATGGCTTATTAATTCAATTGAAGAATGATACATGGGTTCAATTGATAAGTGGTTCAATGGATTCAATTGATGAGAGGATCAATCATTGAAACCCTAAATCGATTTGAGTGGTCGAGACCATTTTTGGTCCTATTTGGTTTTGAGGAGGTTTGGACCAAACAGTCTCAAGACCATTTGAGTCCAAATGGACTCAAGACCGTTTGAGTCAAACGGTCTCAAGATCGTTTGGGACCAAACGATCCCAAACCGTTCGGGTTTTCAATCGATCTCAAGAACATTTTGGTTAAACGGTTTCAAGCACAAAATTTCTAAACGGTTTCAAACCATTTTGAACTTAATTAACCAAGACCGTTTGAAGGTCTAAACGGTCTTAGACCATTTGAGGGTTAATCTATCAAGACCGTTTGGGGTCTAGAAGGTCAAGACCGTTTGGGGTCCAGGTGACCAAAACTGTTTGGAGAGTAATTAACCTAAACTGTTTGAACACCCAAGTTGATTGAAAGGTCAAGTAATTATGTGATTATTAATAATGTAAATCAAGGGTGATTACATTAGTTGTACCCTTAATGAGTTAGGGTAATTAGTACCCTTGAAAGGGCTAATCTTTGGAGATTATGAAAGAGAAATGTATAATAAATTATGTTTGGAAACATGATTGATGCTAAAACGAATATGGTAATGTACTTAATTAATCAAGTGAAATCTTATCCTATAGAGCCCTGGCCATAGATCCATCATCGTCAGTAGTTGGTGATGGTGAAACAGGTTTTCCCACGGGATCTCCTGGAGTGCATACTATTGAGTATGTAGGGGTAATGGGCGTGAATACCTTACACCCTAATGTGGGATTGATGGTAGATAAACATTAAATCTCTCAATCTTTCATTACATGTGCTGGGATGGATGTATCACGAATCTCCCGATAATGTTAATGCCAGAATTGAGGTGAGATAAACATGAAATCTCCCGATTTGTGAAGAGAGTGCAGCCGCCGCTGTAACTCTATAGCGAAGTGCCAGTATACCCTGGAAAGCTATATGTAGCAGAGACACGAGATGTCCTGCATATTGAGCCCACATTGACTGGGAGGAGATGAGGTCATGGAGTTCGACTCTTCCATTGATCTTGTGTGGTACCGATTTCGACTTCGCAATGGTCGGTTGGAGTATGAATAGTATACCTTTATCTCCTCAGGGCTTAAGTTTGATTGTAAAATGTAATCAGCCATGTAGCATATTTTCTTAAGGTTGATATACGAGAATCATTGATTGATGTTGCATTGTTTAAACAGATCCTAGATGCATAGTTTTTACGCATGTTCTTCATATTCCTTATTGAATAAGTATTATGATGTTTAGTTAAGATATAGCTGAAAAGTTTTATTGACCTAATCTGATTAGTATTTAATCTAGCTGTTGTTCAATATATAATTCCTCTTCTCAGTTTTATACTATTGTTTATTCTGCAATAATAATGTTTTTGGCGGAGAGTTATATCTCTCGTTGGGACATGGGTGTCATTCCGTTGGTTTCCAACATTTTTGAGGGAGACGCTGATGAGGAGGCAGAGACCCAGTAGTAAGGGAAGAGCAGCAACAGAATACAGGACAACAGTGATATCTCATGTAGAGACACTGGCTGTAAAGTCTTATATATATATATATATATATATATATATATATATATATATATATATATATATATATATATATATATATATAGTCCAATGTGTCATCTCTGTACTCTCAGGTCCTCAGAGTTGGTAGTTGGTTTTAAAGAAATGATCTGAGGTTTTGGCGTAATGCCTTAAAAGTTTGTATGTTGCTTGTGTATAGTTCAACAAAGCAACTATTAATGTAATTTTGAGATGACATGGTACAAGACATGTACATGTGAATCAATATCTAACTGAAGTACTTTGGTCCTTTATAAAAGAGTTTTTCCTTGATTGGATCTCTTTGTAAAAGTTTTTAATTTTTAGTGATTTTCAGTAATCTGCTGCTAAGTAATCGCTTCCGCTTTTGATTAACCTCGTTTAGTGAGTTGTGTCGTCACAACTAGGGCATGAAACCCTATGAAAGTCGAGGTCTCTGGGTTCGTAGGATCGTGAGGATGGTAAAACTGAGTTCTATCTGGATCGGGATTTTGCAAAGAACGAGATCGTGGTGGAAGAGAGTTCGTGTTAAAAATTCTTGATTGACTTGGGAGTTTGTGTGGGGGAGACAGTCTCACCGCACACGGATGACTTCAGATCCGAGTCTAAGTCCTACTCAGACTGAAGTGTGCCATGTGACAAAGATTTATAGTTGGACTATAGTTATTAATCAAATTGGTCCTTCAAATATCTAAATCATTTTCACTTAAACTATATAGAAATCTCCCTATTGGATTTGGAATGTGAAACAAAGGCATAATGACTACAAATTTGAACCACAGATTAAACAAGGAGTCTATAATCTCCTCATCCACTTAGATTTAAGTTTTCAAAAACTTTTCTCAACAAACTAAACACAAGTCATTATCTTAATGTATATTAATTAAAATGAATTATCCTTTGAATTCATATAATAGGATATATATATGTATATATATCATTTCTCTCCCTTTATTTCCTATTTCAATAATTGCATCCAATATTTGGGGTAACTTGCTTCAAGATCTAACTTTTGAAGTATATGGTTGCAAATTTTCATTTAAGAACCATACTTATTTTACTTACAAATTTGGGATGTTACACATATTTTAATCAAATATGATTACTTATCACAAATATAATTTTGTTTTACATACTAAATTAAAGAATTATATCAAAAATGAATGCACAATTTTTTTTAAATTGACCTACCCTGCTAGATTGTTTTAGGTCTGATTGTTAAAAACTTTTGATATTGTCTTGAACATATTTAAGTATGTATTCTGAACTTAAATCGTGAAATATGTAAAGATGTGACTATGCCTAATTGAAGAGAGAAATCGGAGGGAAAATGGAAAAGAAAAAATTGAAATGATTTGTTTTTTATTTGTGGGAAGGGGATAAATGCAGAGTAGTTGGGTGGTGGGTGATTTAGCGACATTAATTGTCTTTGTTGCAGTAGATGCATGCATGCAACCATGCAACCACACTAGTAGATTTCTCGCCTTGATGACTATGTTGCATTGTGCTATACAATTTTTGATATTTTTTTCATTATATATTTAGCACTATACTGAATACATTTAAGTCTCGATTTTTGACTTAGCATCAAAATGTATAAATTACAACAAAATGTCACTATGTCACCTATAAGTGGAGGGAAAATAAGAAAAATATTTTAAATTTAAAATTAGTTTTTGTGTATGTGAATAGGGATAAATGCAAGTGGTTAGAAGGTGGGTATGTCCTATTTAAGAAGAAAAATTGAATTTAAAATGAGTTGTTTTGGTTGATCAGATATTATATGCACTCTAAAGTGGAGAAAATTATTTACACAATTTTTTTAAAGTTTATTCTCGATTCATTTGTCAATGAATTTCGTTAGGACTTTGAACACAAATGAGTACTATTTTTTGACTTAATAGTCAAATGTTTGAAAATATTTGTGATATGGTGAGGTACTATAAACAACTCAGAAGTGGAGAAAAAATAAAGGAAAAAAATATTGAACTTTAAACAAGTTGTTTGTTTGTGAGAGAGTGATAAATACAATTAGTTGGGTAGTGGGTTGTCATGCGGCAGACTGAATAATTGATTTTTGCATCACTTCATGCATGCAGCAGGCGCACTATCCGATTTCTGGCCTAAAAGATTGTGTGGCACAATGCTAAAAATGGATGTACGTGACTTCCCGAGATAGATGTGTAGATGATGTTGTTAGAAGTGGTGTGTTCCTAATAATTTTCCTTAAAAACCCATGGATTTGAATCTGATTCGATTACGCTCACATGATGCAAAATGAGGAATAGAAATCCGATTTTAGTACATCATCATATGTTACCACCATCACATGGGTGCAGGTATGACATGACAATGAGTTCAGCATTCAGCGATGGGAGGACCTACTGTTAGTTAGCACATTCATTCGTCATTTGGTGTCGTGTAACATTACAATGTAGTAGTCTTTATGTGCTTGTCATAGGTTGGAATGGAACATACGACAACATTAATGTTGTTTTTCATATATGTATTCTATGCATGCTCTTTCTATGAGAAAACTGTTGATGATAATCAACCAAAACTTTTCCATTTGGTTTTTCAAATTTGTTTTGATAAATCGACGGAGCTAAAATTGCTTTGCTAGCTGTAAAAACACATTGTATTGTCTAATTTGTGTACAGTGTGGGGCGTATAGTGAAACCAACTAAGAATAAGTAGATATCAATTTTCAGAGAAGAGGAAGAATGAGTAAATTTCCTTTGTGTTACACCTCGGCGGCAATGTCAAACCGCCGAGAACTTATTAAACTAACAGTCTTGCCATCATGGTAATTGCTGATGAGTTCCGGTGATGATCTGTGTTGACGGGCCTGATGCAGGTGGAAGCAAGACCAGGCGGATCGGCCGACCCAAGCGACCAATCTGAAAGCCCTGACCAACCCAATCACCTGCGTGACCACCGCAACCGACCAGTAAACAAACCCAAGCTCTGCCGTCCCATCTCCGCCGGCAGTGATCAGCCCAGCCGGGGCGGAGAGGATGAGAAGCTCCTCGACCTCCCGCCTGGCTAGGCGAATCCAGAGAAGGCCGAACGCGAGGCCCAGCGCTGCGGATTCCAACCCGCTGGACTCCTCTGCTGGCGCAGCGCCGGCTGCTGCAGAGGGCCCGTAGACGGTGTCGTCGACGACCACCCTGACGAACGCCCTAGAGAACACCACTGTCGTTTCGTAGACCCCCAAGGAGAACAAGATCCGCCGGACCCAGAAGTGAATGGCGTCTGAGGGAGGCTGATTTGACGGCGGGCCGATGGCGCTGACGGTGGCCTGGACTCAGAGGGCGACGGCGAGCTGGTAGATGCAGATGACGGCCCATGAGAGGGAGACGCCAGCTGTGAGGGACCGGCGGATGGAGGAGAAGGAAACGTGGGTGAGTGAGAGGAGTGAGATGAGCGGGGTGAGGAGGTGGAGGACAATCAAGGCGGCGGAGAGGATGATGGAGGGGAGGCAGAGGAGCGATGCTTGCGTTGCGTTGCGGGGATGAGGAGGAGGTTCAGGGCGTCATTGGGGTATGAGGAGAGCCTGGCTAGGAGGAGAAGAGACAGAGGCACGAGAAGGGAGAGGAGAGTGAGCGTCACGGTGCGGAAGGCACGCTGCAAGGCGGAGGTTAACCTCCGGTGACAAAGGAGTTGAGCAAAAGAGCACAACCACCGCTGTGTCCAGCCATAGGATCTTCTTCGCCTGTGGCTTTTGTGTTTGCGGACGGTGCTGTAATGTGTAGGAATAAAGACAAATCACGTTAAGGTCGCCATGTATAAAATTTAGATATGTGTTAGAATGTATTTTGGTATTATGTATGAGTTTTGTTTTCTTTCTATGTTAAAGAATATGGGATTATATGAATCATTTACAATAATGTTGGATTATGTGTAAAAAATATAAAAGTTATTAAAAATAATAAATAGCCATTGTGTCTTGTATTTTATTTTTGCAATTATAGAATTCCTCTCACTGTGAGAACTGTGTTGATTTATATTAAGTATACTTATTGATTTTTTTTTAGTTGATACAATGAATATTAATTAGTATCGTATCTGAAAACATCAACAAAATATAAAGATATGCAGTGCACATATTTTAGTCAAATATGTGTAATATTCTTTTAAAATGTGATGTGCTCTGCTAGTTTATTTTAGATGTGGTTGTTAATAGCTTTTGGTACTGTCTTGAACATATTTTAGTACCTATTCCGAACTTAATCTTAATCGTGGAATATGTAAAATGTGACTGTGGGTGATTGAAAAGAGATATGAGAGGAAAAATGGAAAAAAATGAATTTGAAATGATTTGTTTTTCTGGTGGGAAGGAGATAAATGTAGAGTAGTTGGGTGATTGAGCGACATTTCTTGTCTTTGTTGCAGCAGAAGCATGCATGCAAATATACAATTTTTTATATTTTGCAATTATATTTTTAACACTATACTGAATACATTTATTCACTGATTTTTGACTTAGCAATAAAATGTATAAATTGCAGTAAAATGTCACTGTGTGACCTATAAATGGAGGCAAAATGAGAAAACATATTTTGAATTTAAAACGAGTTGTTTTGTATGTGAATGGGGATAAATGTCAGTAGTTGAAAGGTGGGTGTGTCACATTTAAAAAGAAAATTTGAATTGAAAATGGGTTGTTTTGGTTGATGAGAAGTTATATGCATTCTCAAAGTGGAGAAAAATCTTTTCATAATTTTCTTTTAAACGAGACACACCGTGCTAGTTTATTCTTAGTTCATTTGTCGATGAATTTTGATACAACCTTGAACACAAATGAATTCTCCTTTTGGACTTAATAGAGAAACATATAAAAAAATATTTGTGGTCTGGCAAGTACTATACGCAGTTAAGAAGTGTAGGAAAAATGAAGGATTTTTTTTTAAATTTTGAATGAGTTATTTGTTTTTGAGAGAGGAATAAACGTAATAAGTTCTTGGGACCTAGAGGACCTGCAGGTCACAAGTGTCATCACCGAGCAAGGCTCTTGGGACGTTGACTTCTTAAAGGACTGGCTACCGAGTATGTATGCTGATCAGATCATCGCCTCGGATACTCCCATCGATCAATGACTCAGTGATGCGGTGGTGTGGGCGGAGTCCGCCGATGGGCGATTTTTCAACGAGTTCCGCATATCGGCTACTGAGGATGGCGAGAAACCAGGTGGTACACAACTGTTGGGAGAAGATCTGGAAGGCTAAGGTTGCAGCTAAAATTAAGTTCTTCAATTGGACCTTGGCACATGACGGGCTCCTCACTAACAGTAGAAGAGTGAAGAGGTGAATGCCTACTAGTTCAATTTGTGATAGATGCCAAGAAGAGGAAGAAACCTTATGAAAGTCAGTTTCTCTAGGTTCATAAGATTGGGAAAATGGAGTCCCTTGTGGTTTGGGAAAATTAGGGCATGAAACCTTATGAAAGTCAGTGTCTCTAGGTTCATAAGATTGTGAGGATGGTGAAACTTTTTTCTGTATTGATCGGGATTCCACGAAGAATGAGATTGGGTAGAAGAGAGATTGCATTCAAAAGTCATGATTGACTTGGGAGTTCGAGTCGGGGAGATAGCCTCACCACACGCAGATGACTCCGATCCGAGTCCAAGTCCCACTCGGACCAAAGTGTGCCATGTGACAGATATTTATAGTTGTACTATAGTTTTAATCAAATTGGTTCTTCAAATATTCAAATCATATTTCACTCAAACTATATACAAACCTCCCTAATGGATTTGGAAGGTCAAACAAAGTCAAAATGACTTCAAATTTTAACCACCGATTCAACAAGAAGTCTATAATCTCCTCAAACACTTAGATTTAGATTTTCATAAATTTTTCTCAACAAATAAAATACAAGTAGTTATCTTAATGTATATTAATTAAAATGAGTTATCCTTTGAATTCATTGAATAAGATATATATATATCATTTTCTTTCCCTTTATTTTCTATTTCAATTAATGCATCAGATATTGGGGTAACTTGCTTCAAGATCTAACTTTTGAAGTTTATGGTTGAAATTTTTCATTTAAGACACATAGTTATTTTATTTAAAATTTTGGGATGTTACAATTCCACCCACCATAAATAAAATTCGTCCTCAAAATTTCCACATATTACCCACCTTAGGATTTTACTTATTCTGTGTATCCTAATCCCTAACATCATCTTAAAGTCTCATTATCATACTTAAGATATTGCCTTCTCATGGTATAAACACTATCTAAACCTCATTATTAAAATTAACATGTGGTTATATTACTGATGAATCTATCTCAACATCATTGGCATGAAATTAAGATCTTTCTACCTCTTCTCTAGGGATTCTGATTCTACCATGGATGTAACTTACTTATCTATGTCAAATTATCTCCCTTTGTATGCATGCTTGGTCATACTATGTATCTGATTAGGTTTAGGTGACCATATGTCTCAAAATTTTAATATAACTCTTGTTTTCTTGGTCTCCTTTGGATACATGTCAGTCGATCATATATTCAGAGATGACATGTCTTATCACACTTATCTTAGCACCTCCCTCGTGCACATGTCCCATGCCACATGCACTTGAAAGGACTAGACAAGCATGATTATGCACATAACATTCTCTCTACAAAACCCCATGAGCCTATGTCCCATACCACAAACACATGGGAGAAATAGAGAGCATGCTATATACAGTTGTAGAGTCAACATAAAAATTCAAAACTTCTAAGCACATAACCCTAATCCTTATCTAAACTTATGTCTCAATTCTATACATATACTTTGGTTTCTAATATCTTTAACTTACTCTTCTGTACCTAGGGTTTAGAACATATGAATCTGACTTTTGCGTGGTGGTCATCTACTTATTTGATTTGATACCATATTGTAAAGTCTCTCTAAGAACATATATATCAGCGGAAGCAAACCCTATGTTGTCCATAACATGGGTCACTTGGCTTGAAGAAACATTACAAAACATGATATTCAATAGCAATAAGATAAATGAAACACAATGCATTAACTCACAATATAGATTCATACATTATTCTTTGAAAGTGAAACTGAACACTACTAACTATCTCATCCTTGAACTAAAATCTAATACATAAAAGGTAGAACAAATCTATGGCATAAATCTTCTTTAGAAACTTGATATTGGATCTTCTACGGTGTAGATGTCACCCCACCAGCTAAGTCCTAGAAAATTATACTTTGAAGCACTCACTTCAAATTCCTTTGCTCCTTGATCTGGGAACATCTCGTCCCACGGCCATGCAAAAACAAAGAGATACATCAGTAAATGGCACTATACACATTATAAGAAAAGAAAGTATATATACTTGACTTAAGAGAAAATCTTGTCATGAATTTCACTTAAGCATTCTTCAAACAAATTCTTGACATAAATAAGAATTGAATAAGTCAAATATGCACTCTCTATGATTTTCCCACTTAAGAGCCGATAATTGGTATGAATGCCCATGATTTGGCTAAAAAGCCCATAAGGACCCCTTGGGGTCCATGATTGGCTATGAAAGCTCATAATTGGCATGGATTCCCATAAGACCTCTTGAGGTCCATTATGGAAAAAGCACATAAAACTATCAAATTCTGGTAATATGATTCTTAATATGAACATTAGCATGATCTTGAACATTAAATCTTTAACATGATGGGATTTCTCCCTCTTATTCTTGAAATTAACATTACATGATTTATATGAAACTTGCATAATGTCTTAATCATTTCATGATCCTAGCATTAAACTAATGAGCATCGATGATAACTATAGACTTTATGGGTATAATAAACAACATGTAGTTTTATAATTTGAGACATGATCGTTATCTTAATTTCATTCATTAACTTGTAATTTAAAGTGGATGCATAAAGCATACATACCATGCAATACAACCAATGTACATATGTATAATGGCATGACCCACTTACCACGAACAAAGAAAATCCAAACTTAGTCTCATGTCCTTGAGTCAATCCTAGGTTTCCTAAAATTAACATGATTTCTATTATTTATCACTTTAAACACCATCCTAAAGATTAATTTGGGTCTTTTAAGGAAACTCGATCAAAGATGGTAGAATTAGGGTTTGAAAACCAAAGATCTAGACTCCACTTCAAAAAATCTTTCCAAAACATATTTTTGGGTATTTTTCTGATTATCCACTAATTTGTTGTGAATTTACGAAGAATGCACCAATGAAAATTTGAATAAAAGCCACATGTCAAGTATTATCCAATCCCTAGCATCGGTGCCTAGTTGGGCCAATTGTGCATAGACATGCTGACAGAGACCACAGTTTAGACTCAAATGTTGGTCAATAAAATAAAACACCAGAATTCCAATTTTTTCCATTGGGGCGCGTGACGAACAAAGATCTAGAGTTAGGTCATGTCCTTTCTAGCCGATCCTTTTCTTCTTTTCTTCCATCAATCTTCCTTTAAAGCCGATCCTTTTCACTCAAAAGCTTGAGGAACGAACCTTGTGGAGTGAGAAAGCTTCTTTCACCATTAGGAACGTGAAGTTGGAGCTTTGAATCTTCATTGAAGGTGGGTTATATAACTTGAAACCTTGAATATTGTTATTAATTTCATATATTTAACTATTGTTGAAATTTTCTCTATCCTCCAAATTTTATTTGATTGATTGATTGATGAAATCAACATGGAAATCATAGCAAGATTCGTGGGTTTAGAGCTTGATGATGATGATATCATCATAAGCACACACCTCCACAAATATCCTTTGCAAACAGTTTCATGAACTTGAGACCAAACGGTCTCAAGATCGTTTGAAACCAAACGGTCTCAAGACCGTTTGGGATCAAACGGTCTCAGACCGTTTTGAGCTCAATTAATGATGTGATGGATGATGATCCAATGGATTGAATTGAATTAGTCTAAAAAAGGTTCAACAATTGAATGTTCATTAATCACTAAACCCTAAATCGGGTTGTTGATGAAACCCTAACCAATTTCAATGAATTCTTTTGTTTGGTTTGGGTCAAACGGTCTCAAGACCATTTGACACCAAATGGTCTCAAGACCATTTGGGGCCAAGCGACCTCAAGAACGTTTGAGGTTAGGTCATGTCCAAATTGAATGGTGGTTCACTGATTTCAATGGAATTAGTCCCACAATGACAAACATTGAAGGTCCATTGATTACAAACCCTAATCCAATTGGGTTCAAAACCCTATTTCATGTTCAATTGAAGGTTGATTCAATTGAAGGATGGCTTATTAATTCAATTGAAGAATGATACATGGGTTCAATTGATAAGTGGTTCAATGGATTCAATTGATGAGAGGATCAATCATTGAAACCCTAAATCAATTTGAGTGGTCGAGACCATTTTTGGTCCAATTGGTTTTGAGGAGGTTTGGACCAAACGGTCTCAAGACCATTTGAGTCCAAATGGCCTCAAGACCGTTTGAGTCAAACGGTCTCAAGACCGTTTGGGACCAAACGATCCCAAACCGTTCGGGTATTCAATCGATCTCAAGAACGTTTTGGTTAAACGGTTTCAAGCACAAAATTTCTAAACGGTTTCAAACCATTTTGAACTTAATTAACCAAGACCGTTTGAAGGTCTAAACGGTCTTAGACCATTTGAGGGTTAATCTATCAAGACCGTTTGGGTTCTAGAAGGTCAAGACCATTTGGGGTCCAGGTGACCAAAACTATTTGGAGAGTAATTAACCTAAACTGTTTGAACACCCAAGTTGATTGAAAGGTCAAGTAATTATGTGATTATTAATAATGTAAATTAGGGTGATTACATTAGTTGTACCCTTAATGAGTTAGGGTAATTAGTATCCTTGAAAGGGCTAATCTTTGGAGATTATGAAAGAGAAATGTAAACACATTACTCTAACACTAATTGGGTGTATTGAAATAAGAAAATTGACCTAATTAAGTCAACTTTGAGGTACTAAACATCCCAGACATGATGAGAGAGAGAGAAAGTAGTGCGTATATGCAAATACAAACTTCAATTCCTTCATTATGAGTAAAATATGTAATTAGGGATTGATCCATGATGATGAGATCATGAAACCCTAAAATAAAAGATTAGTGAGTCTTAACCCTAAATTAGGGCAATACATGGTGTAACCCTAATTTTGGGACAATTGAATATGTAACCCTAATTAAGGCTAATGCTAAGTGAAACCCTAATCTAGGGTAATGTAGTAACCCTAATTTGGGTAAAAGGATATGATAAACCCTAATTTGATGTGATCAGTGCATCCTAACCCTAAATTGGGTAATGGGATATGAGAAATCCTAATCTAATGTGAATAGTAAACCCTAACCCTAATACAGGGTGAAGGTATGTGAAACCCTAATTCTGGGTTATATTATATGAAACCCTAATTTTGGGCAGTATGATGATTAATCATAACCCTAATTATGGACAATGGGATGAATAACCCTAAATGACATGAAAAGGGAAACCCTAACCTTATAAAGGGATTAGTGGTGTTATATTGCATGGTGCTGACATGCAATTGATATAACTATTATCATAAGTACTAACCATATATGCAGGTATCATGAGATGATGAGCATAGCCAGGTATGAGCTATGATGTTTTGTTATTGAGAATGTTAATGGGTTTTGTGAGCTATGATATGCTTTGTTGTTCAGTAAAAAGTAATAAGAGTTGAAATAGGCTTGGTAAGCCATATGCGATGCTATGTAACAAGTATCATGATCACCTTGGTCAGATGACCTGAAGGTATTAGTTACCTAATAAGTGGTAACAAGTGTTCTATAATGAACTAATGGTTGAATGCCCATATTCCATAACCATAATGATAAGTTGTTGAAAAATGAGATTGCATCTGATAAGATGAGGGATTGAGATCCCAATACTTTATTATTGATATGAACAATATTTGATGAAAGCATTCCACATTCTTTATAGCAATGGTTATAATAAATTATGTTTGGAAATATGATTGATGCTAAAAAGAATATGGTAATGTACTTAATTAATCAAGTGAAATCTTATCATGTAGAGCCCTGGCCATAGATCCATCATCGTCAGTAGTTGGTGATGGTGAAACAGGTTTTCCCACGTGATCTCCTGGAGTGCATACTATTGAGTATGTAGGGGTAATGGGCGTGAATACCTCACGCCCTAATGTGGGATTGATGGTAGATAAACATTAAATCTCTCAATCTTTCATTACATGTGCTGGGATGGATGTATCACGAATCTCCCGATAATGTTAATGCCAGAATTGAGGTGAGATAAACATGAAATCTCCCGATTTGTGAAGAGAGTGCAGCCGCCGCTGTAACTCTATAGCGAAGTGCCAGTATACCCTGGAAAGCTATATATAGCAGAGACATGAGATGTCCTTCATATTGAGCCCACATTGACTGGGAGGAGATGAGGTCATGGAGTCCGACTCTTCCATTGATCTTGTGTGGTACCGATTTCAACTTCACAATGGTCGGTTGGAGTATGAACAGTATACCTTCATCTCCTCAGGGCTTAAGTTTGATTGTAAAATGTAATCAGCCGTGTAGCATATTTTCTTAAGGTTGAGATACGAGAATCATTGATTGATGTTGCATTGTTTAAACAGATCCTAGATGGATAGTTTTTACGCATGTTCTTCATATTCCTTATTGAATAAGTATTATGTTGTTTAGTCAAGATATAGATGAAAAGCTTTATTGACCTAATCTGATTAGTATTTAATCTAGCTGTTGTTCAATATATAATTCCTCTTCTCGGTTTTATACTATTGTTTATTCTGCAATAATAATGTTTTTGGCGGAGAGTTATATCTCTCGCTGGGACATGGGTGTCATTCTGTTGGTTTCCAACATTTTTTAGGGAGACGCGGATGAGGAGGCAGAGACCAAGTAGTAAGGGAAGAGCAGCAACAGAATACAGGACAACAGTGATATCTCAGGTAGAGACACTGGTTGTGAAATCTTATATATATATATATATATATATTCCTATATGTCGTCTCTGTACTCTCAGGTCCTCAGAGTTGGTAGTTAGTTTTAAAGAAATGATCTGAGGTTTTGGCGTAATGCCTTAAAAGTTTGTATGTTGCTTGTGTATAGTTCAACAAAGCAACTATTAATGTAATTTTGAGATGACATGGTACAAGACATGTACATGTGAATCAATATCTAACTGAAGTACTTTGGTCCTTTATAAAAGAGTTTTTCCTTGATTGGATCTCTTTGTAAAAGTTTTTAATTTTTAGTGATTTTCAGTAATCTGCTGCTAAGTAATCGCTTCTGCTTTTGATTAACCTCATTTAGTGAGTTGTGTCGTCACAACTAGGGCATGAAACCCTATGAAAATCGAGGTCTCTGGGTTCGTAGGATCGTGAGGATGGTAAAACTGAGTTCTATCTGGATCGGGATTTTGTAAAGAATGAGATCGTGGTGGAAGAGAGTTCGTGTTAAAAATTCTTGATTGACTTGGGAGTTTGTGTGGGGGAGACAGTCTCACCGCACACGGATGACTTCAGATCCGAGTCTAAGTCCTACTCAGACGAAAGTGTGCCGTGTGACAAAGATTTATAGCTGGACTATAGTTATTAATCAAATTGGTCCTTCAAATATCTAAATCATTTTCACTTAAACTATATACAAATCTCCCTATTGGATTTGGAATGTGAAACAAAGGCATAATGACTTCAAATTTGAACCACAGATTAAACAAGGAGTCTATAATCTCCTCATCCACTTAGATTTAAGTTTTCAAAAACTTTTCTCAACAAACTAAACACAAGTCATTATCTTAATGTATATTAATTAAAATGAATTATCCTTTGAATTCATATAATAGGATATATATATGTATATATATCATTTCTCTTTCTTTATTTCCTATTTCAATAATTGCATCCAATATTTGGGATAACTTGCTTCAAGATCTAACTTTTGAAGTATATGGTTGCAAATTTGCATTTAAGAACCATACTTATTTTACTTACAAATTTGGGATGTTACACATATTTTAATCAAATATGATTACTTATCACAAATATAATTTTGTTTTACATACTAAATTAAAGAATTATATCAAAAATGAATGCACAATTTTTTTTAAATGTGACCTACCCTGCTAGATTGTTTTAGGTCTGATTGTTAATAACTTTTGATATTGTCTTGAACATATTTAAGTATGTATTCTGAACTTAAATCGTGAAATATGTAAAAATGTGACTATGCCTAATTGAAGAGAGAAATCGGAGGGAAAATGGAAAAGAAAAAATTGAAATGATTTGTTTTTTATTTGTGGGAAGGGGATAAATGCAGAGTAGTTGGGTGGTGGGTGATTTAGCGACATTAATTGTCTTTGTTGCAGTAGCTGCATGCATGCAACCATGCAACCACACTAGTAGATTTCTCGCCTTGATGACTATGTTGCATTGTGCTATACAATTTTTGACATTTTTTTCATTATATATTTAGCACTATACTGAATACATTTAAGTCTCGATTTTTGACTTAGCATCAAAATGTATAAATTACAACAAAATGTCACTATGTCACCTATAAGTGGAGGGAAAATAAGAAAAATATTTTAAATTTAAAATTAGTTTTTGTGTATGTGAATAGGGATAAATGCAAGTGGTTAGAAGGTGGGTATGTCCTATTTAAGAAGAAAAATTGAATTTAAAATGAGTTGTTTTGGTTGATCAGATATTATATGCACTCTAAAGTGGAGAAAATTATTTACACAATTTTTTTAAAGTTTATTCTCGATTCATTTGTCAATGAATTTCGTTAGGACTTTGAACACAAATGAGTACTATTTTTTGACTTAATAGTAAAATGTTTGAAAATATTTGTGATATGATGAGGTACTATAAACAACTGAGAAGTGGAGGAAAAATAAAGGAAAAAAATATTGAACTTTAAACAAGTTGTTTGTTTGTGAGAGAGTGATAAATACAATTAGTTGGGTAGTGGGTTGTCATGCGGCAGACTGAATAATTGATTTTTGCATCACTTCATGCATGCAGCAGGCGCACTATCTGATTTCTGGCCTAAAAGATTGTGTGGCACAATGCTAAAAATGGATGTACGTGACTTCTCGAGATAGATGTGTAGATGATGTTGTTAGAAGTGGTGTGTTCCTAATAATTTCCCTTAAAAAACCATGGATTTGAATCTGATTCGATTACACTCACATGATGCAAAATGAGGAATAGAAATCCGATTTTAGTACATCATCATATGTTACCACCATCACATGGGTGCAGGTATGACATGACAATGAGTTCAGCATTCAGCGATGGGAGGACCTACTGTTAGTTAGCACATTCATTCGTCATTTGGTGTCGTGTAACATTACAATGTAGTAGTCTTTATGTGCTTGTCATAGGTTGGAATGGAACATACGACAACATTAATGTTGTTTTTCATATATGTATTCTATGCATACTCTTTCTATGAGAAAACTGTTGATGATAATCAACCAAAACTTTTCCATTTGGTTTTTCAAATTTGTTTTGATAAATCGACGGAGCTAAAATTGCTTTGCTAGCTGTAAAAACACATTGTATTGTCTAATTTGTGTACAGTGTGGGGTGTATAGTGAAACCAACTAAGAATAAGTAGATATCAATTTTCAGAGAAGAGGAAGAATGAGTAAATTTCCGTTGTGTTACACCTCGGCGGCAATGTCAAACCGCCGAGAACTTATTAAACTAACAGTCTTGCCATCATGGTAATTGCTGATGAGTTCCGGTGATGATCTGTGTTGACGGGCCTGATGCAGGTGGAAGCAAGACCAGGCGGATCGGCCGACCCAAGCGACCAATCTGAAAGCCCTAACCAACCCAATCACCTGCGTGACCACCGCAACCGACCAGTAAACAAACCCAAGCTCTGCCGTCCCATCCCCGCCGGCAGTGATCAGCCCAGCCGGGGCGGAGAGGATGAGAAGCTCCTCGACCTCCCGCCTGGCTAGGCGAATCCAGAGAAGGCCGAACGCGAGGCCCAGCGCTGCGGATTCCAACCCGCTGGACTCCTCTGCTGGCGCAGCGCCGGCTGCTGCAGAGGGCCCGTAGACCGTGTCGTCGACGACCACCCTGACGAACGCCCTAGAGAACACCACTGTCGTTTCGTAGACCCCCAAGGAGAACAAGATCCGCCGGACCCAGAAGTGAATGGCGTCTGAGGGAGGCTGATTTGACGGCGGGCCGATGGCGCTGACGGTGGCCTGGACTCAGAGGGCGACGGCGAGCTGGTAGATGCAGATGACGGCCCATGAGAGGGAGACGCCAGCTGTGAGGGACCGGCGGATGGAGGAGAAGGAAACGTGGGCGAGTGAGAGGAGTGAGATGAGCGGGGTGAGGAGGTGGAGGACAATCAAGGCGGCGGAGAGGATGATGGAGGGGAGGCAGAGGAGCGATGCTTGCGTTGCGTTGCGGGGATGAGGAGGAGGTTCAGGGCGTCATTGGGGTATGAGGAGAGCCTGGCTAGGAGGAGAAGAGACAGAGGCACGAGAAGGGAGAGGAGAGTGAGCGTCACGGTGCGGAGGGCACGCTGCAAGGCGGAGGTTAACCTCCGGTGACAAAGGAGTTGAGCAAAAGAGCACAACCACCACTGTGTCCAGCCATAGGATCTTCTTCGCCTGTGGCTTTTGTGTTTGCGGACGGTGCTGCAATGTGTAGGAATAAAGACAAATCACGTTAAGGTCGCCATGTATAAAATTTAGATATGTGTTAGAATGTATTTTGGTATTATGTATGAGTTTTGTTTTCTTTCTATGTTAAAGAATATGGGATTATATGAATCATTTACAATAATGTTGGATTATGTGTAAAAATATAAAAGTTATTAAAAATAATAAATAGCCATTGTGTCTTGTATTTTATTTTTGCAATTATAGAATTCCTCTCACTGTGAGAACTGTGTTGATTTATATTTAGTATACTTATTGATTTTTTTTTTAGTTGATACAATGAATATTAATTAGTATCGTATCTGAAAACATCAACAAAATATAAAGATATGCAGTGCACACATTTTAGTCAAATATGTGTAGTATTCTTTTAAAATGTGATGTGCTCTGCTAGTTTATTTTAGATGTGGTTGTTAATAGCTTTTGGTACTGTCTTGAACATATTTTAGTACCTATTCCGAACTTAATCTTAATCGTGGAATATGTAAAAATATGACTGTGGGTGATTGAAAAGAGATATGAGAGGAAAAATGGAAAAAAAATGAATTTGAAATGATTTGTTTTTCTGGTGGGAAGGAGATAAATGTAGAGTAGTTGGGTGATTGAGCGACATTTCTTGTCCTTGTTGCAGCAGATGCATGCATGCAACCATACAGTCGCACTAGCAGATCTCTCACCTTGATGACTGTGTCCCACTGTGATATACAATTTTTTATATTTTGCAATTATATATTTAGCACTATACTGAATACATTTATTCACTGATTTTTGACTTAGCAATAAAATGTATAAATTGCAGTAAAATGTCACTGTGTGACCTATAAATGGAGGCAAAATGAGAAAACATATTTTGAATTTAAAACGAGTTGTTTTGTATGTGAATGGGGATAAATGTCAGTAGTTGAAAGGTGGGTGTGTCACATTTAAAAAGAAAATTTGAATTTAAAATGGGTTGTTTTGGTTGATGAGAAGTTATATGCATTCTCAAAGTGGAGAAAAATCTTTTCATAATTTTATTTTAAACGAGACACACTGTGCTAGTTTATTCTTAGTTCATTTGTCGATGAATTTTGATACAACCTTGAACACAAATGAATTCTCCTTTTGGACTTAATAGAGAAACATATAAAAAAATATTTGTGGTCTGGCAAGTACTATACGCAGTTAAGAAGTGGAGGAAAAATGAAGGATTTTTTTTAAAATTTTGAATGAGTTATTTGTTTTTGAGAGAGGAATAAACGTAATAAGTTCTTGGGACCTAGAGGACCTGCAGGTCACAAGTGTCATCACCGAGCAAGGCTCTTGGGACGTTGACTTCTTAAAGGACTGGCTACCGAGTATGTATGATGATCAGATCATCGCCTCGGATACTCCCATCGATCAATGACTCAGTGATGCGGTGGTGTGGGCGGAGTCCGCCGATGGGCGATTTTTCAACGAGTTCCGCATATCGGCTGCTGAGGACGGCGAGAAACCAGGTGGTACACAACTGTTGGGAGAAGATATGGAAGGCTAAGGTTGCGGCTAAAATTAAGTTCTTCAATTGGACCTTGGCACATGACGGGCTCCTCACTAACAGTAGAAGAGTGAAGAGGTGAATGGCTACTAGTGCGATTTGTGATAGATGCCAAGAAGAGGAAGAAACAGCGTGCGTGCTTTACGCGATTGTAAGTTTGTGAAGGAGACCTTGACACACCTCCTGCAAAGCAAGATGCCGCCTAACTTCTTCAACATAGATCATGCGGAATGGCTGCGATGGGGACTAAACAGAGATAAAAACCTGAGGACCATGTTTATGATCGCATGTTGGTATCTTTGGCAATGCAGAAATGCCCATGTATTCGAACGAAGAGTCAAACCTGTCACGCATATGACGTGTTACATCAAGAAGGAGGTTGCTTGTTCACAACAAGCATGGCTGGACGGAGAAGGGCGATGCAATCAGAACAACAACTCAAAATTGCAGTGGAGATGTCCGCCCGAAGGAGTACTCAAAGTCAATGTCGACACAGTAGTGCTGAGAAAGAAATCGACGGCCGCCATGATTATCAGGGACAGTCAAGGCACTTGGATTGAAGGAAATGGCTGGGTTGTAAGTGTCGACTCGGCGCTGCAAGCTGAAATGTAGGCGATTCACTACGCAATGCAAAGAGCATTTCAGCTGAACATAGATCAGGCGGAATTCGAGACGGATTGTCAACATGCTGTAGAAATTCTAAATCAAGATCCGAGTGCACAACCCAAGTACATGAGGTTAAGTCATGCTATTCACTGTCTCATGAAGAGTAGAGCTGGTTGGCGGCTTCTGTTTGCACAGAGAGACTGCAATAAAGCTACTGATGGCCTAGCTAAGTTCCACCTAAGGAACAGATTTGGCCACTTTTCTTATACTAGACCACCAGAGGCGATTATTGGTTGGTACAACATAGATAGATGTAATGGTAGTAGTACTACCACGTTTAATTCTGTTAGCACCTCGTGTACCCAACTTTTTGAATATTTGCCTGCACGAGGAGAGCGGAATGAATAGATGATCTCCTGTCTTTGTAAAAAAAAAACGTAATAAGTTGGGTAGTAGGTTGTTGGGCGATAGAATTAAATTTTTGGCTTAAAAGATTGTGTGGTATAGTGTTAAAATTAGATGTACACGACTTTCCAAAGTAGGGGTGTAGATATTGGTAGAAGTAGTGTGCTCTGAAATAGTGTGCTCTGAATAATTTCCCTTGAAAAAGTGTATGGTTTGAATCAGATTCGATTACGCTCACAAGATGAATAGAAATTCGATTTTAGTACATAATCATCTGTTACCACCATAACATGGTGCATGTATGACATGACTTGACATGACAATGAGTTTAGCATTCAGCGATGGGAGGACCCACGGTTAGCTAGCACATTCATTCGTCATTTGGTGTTGTGTAACATTACAAATTTACAATGTAGTCTTTATGTGCTTGTCATAGGTTGGAATGGGACATACGACAACATTAATATTGCTTTTTATATATGTATTCTATGCACACTCTTTCTATGAGAAAACAGTTGATGATAATCAACCAAAAACTTTACCATTTGGTTTGTCAAATTCTTTTTGATAAATCGACGAAACTAAAACTGATTTGCTAGCTGTAAAAACACATTATATTGTCTAATTTGTGTACAGTGTGGGGGCGTATAATGAAACCAACTAAGAATAAGTAGATATCAATTTTCAGAAAAAAGAAAGAATGAGTAAATTTCCTTTGTGTTACACCTCGGCGGCAATGTCAAACCGCCGAGAACTTAAACTAACAGTCTTGTCATCATAGTAATTGCTGATGAGTTCCGGTGGTGATGCTCTGTGTTGACGGGCCTGATGCAGGTGGAAGCAAGACCAGACGCATCGGCCGACCCAAGCGACCAATCTGAAAGCCCTCACCAATCCAATCACCTGCGTGACCACTGCAACCGCCCAGTAAACAAATTCGAGCCACGCCGTCCCATCTCCACCGGCGGTGATCAGCTGCCCGGCAGGGGCGGAAACTAGGAGAAGCCCCTCGACCTCCCCTCTGACCAGGCGCATCCAGAGCAGGCCGAACGCGAGGCCGAGCGCGGCGGATTCCAACCCGCTGGAGTCCTCTCCCCGTGCAGCGCCGGCTGCCGCAGCTGGCCCGTAGATGGTGTCGTCGACAATCACCCTCACGAATGCCTTGGAGAACACCACTGTTGTTTCGTAGACCCCCAGGGAGAACAAGATCCGCCGGACCCAAAAGACAGTGGCGTCAGAAGGAGAATATTGTGTGGTCGGCGGGCCGATGGCGCTGACGGTGGCCTGAACGCCGAGTGCGACGGCGAGCTGGTAGATGCAAATGACGGCCCATGAGAGGGAGACGCCAGCACTGAAAGAGCGGCGAGTGGAGGAGGAGACTTGGGCGAGTGAGAGGAGTGAGACGGTCGGGGTGAGGAGGTGGAGGACGATCAGGGCGGCGGAGAGGATGATGGAGGGGAGGCAGACCACCGATGCTGGTGTGGCAGAGACGAGGAGGAGGTTGAGGGCGTCATTTGGGTAGGAGGAGAGCCTGGCTAGGAGGAGCAGAGACAGAGGGACGAGAAGGGAGAGGAGGGTGAGCGTCACCGTGCGGAAAGCTCGCTGCAAGGCGGAGGTCCACCTCCGATGACTTGCGGCTGCGGTAGCAGCCATTGTTTGAGGAGGTCGGAGATCGATGATGTGTTCTTTCATGCTAGCAGAATCAGCTCCCACCCATCACACAGCTGCTAGCTAGTAGCGGACGGATCGATGCTGCCACCGTCCTTCGGTCATCGATCAAGAACAGCTTGGATACCATATATGAGTGCCATGATTAGCACCGGACAAACAAATCTGGTGGCGAGCACGACGATGATCGTGTTGTTGGGATAGAGAAGACTAGGGAGGCCACAGGTCTTGCTTACACCAGGTATTGGTGAACCGCAAACAGGAAATATTCTTTTACTGGTCAACCACTTCGATCCCAAACCAACAACAGCTAACCAACACGGAACGCGTGTTGCCATCTGTTGATTATTAGGAAGTTTCTTTCTTTTATTTTTTTGCCGTCAACCGGCTAGTATTGAAAAAACAAACTATATACAAACTGACATGCTTCCACTCCTATACCACGACGCCGATCGCCCCCGAGTACCTATGGTTCGAGGTACTACCAAACTCGCAGGTATTTTAAGACCGCGGACTTCCTGAATAATGATGATGATGATGCTAACGGCGCACCCTCCATAGATTCCATCGACGAGAAGCTTTGTTTTCAGAATCATATGTGCGGTTGCCATCGTTGTGTTTATCTTCCCCACCAACTACACTCTTTGTTTGCCACTTCTGTTTCACGCTTCATTTCGGTCCATAATATTCCTGGTAATTGAACTTGCTTAGATTTTCAACTAATAAATTAAATTGGCATGCTGCACTACTCACGCGCGCCCGTGTAAACCATAATCTCCCGCCCTAAACTATCTATAAATGCGACTCTATCTCAAACATAGAAAGGGCTATTTTGGACATGTTATATGCCTTGATATATTCTACTGATTCGATTTAAGATCCGGTATGAAACTAAACAGATCTTGTGCTGACCTAATGTATGGGTGCAACTCCGTTGTTTAGTATGGTCTATTTTTCATATCTGGTCAAGGATCTAGTTATGGATCTATACACATAGGTCTGCCCACCCTTTCTAGGGTTGAAGTATCATCTTATATTATGTCTTCTTTGAGAGTTCTCCATCTTGTACCCTTCTTATAATACTAAAGCTTCACCTTTCCTCCCATGGACCTAGACCTCCTTGATTTAACCACACAAATCTCACGAACTTTGATTTTTTGGTTGCATATCTCCTTCTCGCCCATGCTTTTTCTACATTGGCTCGACTGAGTTTTTCGTCCATTTGTCAATAGGACCTTCGGTAGCCTCGCTCAAAATTAGATAGAAGATCGTAGAATCATTAGATCAAGAGCCAAAACTATCTTCATATGAAGACATGAAACCATCATTTAAGTACCTCTGTCCTTTTCTGTACAGGAAATTGTAGCCATTCCAGTTGAGAACCCAATTGTCATTCTAGGTCAACAACAATACAACTTCCAAGTGAGGGCCTTTTTGCTTCAACTCTCCTACCTTTAACGCTTCTCCACCATCACCTGACCATAGTGAGAGGATGGGGAAAATACCACCTCTTTCACATCTTACTACTATTCAAGCAATTGCCACCAATCCACTAAACCATATCCATTGCAACGCCACCCGACCACTACATCATTGACATGTTAGTATACTGCCTCACTACCCTTTGTCTCCCCTACCTTCGTTGCTTCTCCACCATCAGTTGATCGTAGTGATAATGTAGCAAATACCACCTTTTCACCTATTACGTCCATACAAGTAGTTACCATCATCCACTAGTCCACACCCATTGTGATACCACCTACCAATGACATCAATGACATGTTAGCATAATGCCTCACCCATAGGCTCCCCTACCTTCATTCTTCTCCGCCATCATCTAACTGTAGTGACAATGGGGAAATTGCCACCTCTCTCATCTATTACTTGATGGTTTTTTTTTTGCAATTGCAATTGTTGGTATGTATGCCCAGAGAGACAATCATATGATGATTGTAGTGGCATATCTTGTAAATGATTTGATTAACAATGAATGTAATCTTCTAATTTATTTTGTTTATTTAGTTATGAGATAATAATGTAACATAATAAATGTCTATAAAATGATATTACTCGATGGCTATGTCTTCAAGTTGAGGACCTAAATAATGAGATCATACGATGTCAAGAGTATGTGCATTCTTGTTATGTCCCTAGTCGGATGTTATTGTGGAAGGCTTATAGACATCAATAACACATAAGACTAGAGTGTGTGTGTTGGTTGATGATAGAATTTCATTAGTCATGATATGTGATATCAAACCAAACACACTAGATACTTTCTAGAGAACAATGTATCAGACCGCCTTGAGAGTGATGCATGGAAACCTTTATATGGTAGTCAGAATCATCTCTCACGGTGATGGTGGTGATTGTGGTTCTTAGACTGAAAATTACTACACTCATCACATGCCATTCAATGTACTTTGACATCATCCATTGTGACCTTGAATAAGGGTTGTCATAAAGGTGGTGCTTGGGTGCATTGTGAAACATGGGGATGACTGTGAGTGATATAGATGGGACATGTCCCTCCTATACACGTATGATATCTTGTCCACTTGACAAGCGAGACTGAGAAATGCATGGCCATGATCATGTGAGTCAACATGTGATGCTGAACTTATATATATCTTAGATAGTTTGCTCTAGTTCAAGGAACATGAATTGAATGTTGAAGAGGATGGCGATTCCATGCCTCGGGTTCAATCTAGATATCAGTTACAAAGGAGCTATACAATCACTATAACACTAATGTAGAGGTTTCTTAAGAACTTCCAGTTCCATATAGATTGTAGGTTGACGTTGTTCTCCAACTTTTCAGTTACTTAGGTAGCAATGATGTTTTGATAGATATCACTCGTTGCTTATGATGTCATATATTAGTTATGGACATTCACTGCCAAGTAACTTGGAACCTATAGGGTCCCAGACATACGATACACCTAGAATAGGATTTTATTCTTGAATGGTGTTTAACTTCATTATTAAAGTGTTAGGTATTCAATTTGAACAACACTGGTTGAAAGTTGACTGACTAGACTGTGAACCAACTGATTCAAGTGTCAAGGCAATTTGAACAAGCATCGACAATCAGATCTCTGAAATGAACGGTTCAGCAAGTGAACCGATCGACTCAGATCTGTGACTGGTCAGTTCAAGTTGTGAATTGACCGTTTGGTTGATCAATATGATTGGATCAAGGATTGATGTTGACGCCATGTTATGCATTAATTGAATATTAAATGCCAATACAATTGTGGATAGGAAACATTGAAATGATCGGTTCAAGATTTGAACCAATTGTCTCATGTGTGAAACTAATTAAATCATCCACAAAAACATATATTCGAAAAACTCAAAATCAAGCATCAAAAATATTTTTAATAGAAAGATTATGTTTTTCCAATTCCAATCATATTTTACTTTTAACTTTGGACCAACGAATAAAAAGATACGATTTTTCAAAGATCAACCAATCACACGTTGCCACGTAGGCAAACCCATCGAACAGAGAGAGAGAGAGAGCGAGTGGGAGAGAGAGGGGTGGGGCCTGCTGCTTGGCCAATCACTACGAGCCAAGTCAGTGACCCACCCGGCTGGTTGTAGAGCTAGCTTTGGCCAGCGACGGTCAAAGCCAAAAGAAAAACAAAGCAAAATACAGAACTGCCCTTGCGTGATCACAAATAGGGAAGAGAGAAAACGAGTGAAGGTAGGATAGTAAAAGCACGTGGGGTCATCTAACCCAACACCCCTGCGCCATGGCCAGTGTGCGCAAGCAGCTGCTTGCTAGGGATATTGGGTGAATGTGGAATACTCAACCAAATTCGATGTTCGAGTACTCAAAAGAAAGAAAAAAGATCTCGAACATGATGGTGCTCTTAATTGCATCAAAGGTGATGTGAGAATCGAGATAGGGGCTCTGCAATCTTCGCATCTTCGGCGGTTGATCAGCAGTCGAAATAGTGACAAATCAAGCAATTGGAAGCTGGGTTGAGATGCAAACGAGAGGGGGAAGCTCAGGGTAGCGATATTTATAGATGAGGAGTAGTAGATAAGGGTTTTCGTACTTGGGGAAAGATAGGTGTTACACCCCGATCTCACAATTTCCTCAAATCATGAGATTAGGGCATAAGATAAGATTTATATGTAATACAAAGAACACCCTTAACTTTTATTTTTTTTCTTTCTTTAAGACCCTTGTTTCTTCGCATTGAACCACATAAATCATTTTAACAAGGGAATATGAACATTTCTTTTACTAAACAAACTTTAATAGTAAAGATACATGTATAAACATTCATGATGTCTCTCACACCTTATGCACATAAGACCTATTAATTAGCATACAATTTCACAAGAGAAATAATATTACACATCATAATTACAACTCTCTCTCTTATCTCTTACTGAGGACCTAGAGTGACAAGGACCGACTGACTCAACTAATCTTGTACTTAACTCTTGTGGAAGATCTACACTGATGCTCTGACCATCTTCAAGTCCACGCGGTTAACCCTAAAATGTTTGAGTAGAGGGGTGAGCCTACTCGCTCAGTGAATGAGTACTTCAAAGAAACAGTCTAAGGCACTAATGTGATTACAGATATAACTTTGAGTAAAAGATATGAAATTTAACAACAATAAATACTACATTGAGCAGTTCTAAAACAATATAATTGAAATAACAAAGAATGTAAATATTGCATCCAAAGAATAACTACTAGAAGACTATGCTCTAGTCTTCCTTAACTCTTTCATTTATAAGGAACTCTGTGAACCTATATGATCATATTTTAACTTATGCCCTGATCTATGCAGTGTACTCTGCATAGAGACTTGCAGTGCACTACGACCACACCGTACAAGACTTAGCGACACACCCGGGAAATGCTAAGTCTGACTGCCAGTCCTGGTCTGCTACAGGACCCACAGGCTCTCTGGCCTGACTCATAGGCTCTCCAGCCTTCTCTGCACTCATCCTGAGTGCTCTAGACTCCTCCTCTAACCTGAGCACATAGGCGCAGGGAGTCAACACTGGGTTACCACCAGAATTACTCAATCGGTTGGTGTTGGATAACCCTTCTGTCCTCGTGCCACCAGAATTACTCAACCGGTTGATGTTGGACACGAGTTTCACCCCTAAGGTACAGACCTCTCAAAGGGGTTCTACGGTGTTCAGGGCACCTAAGTTTAACATTAACATTATAGATACATTTTAAACAAAAATCATAACTCATTTTACATTTCTCACAAGGCTCACACAGCCTGCCATATCATATCATATAAAACATCATAGCTCATGTATTCAAACATATATCATGTCTTCCCAACAAGTATTCTCATTCTAACATTTCATACATATCTGCATGATCTCAGTAACATCCCTTTCTAGGGCATGTCATATCTCATCACCTGCAATTCACGAGATATGTATTGTGAAAATAAGAAACCCTGTAGTATATATATACCAACTCAAAGAGAACAAGCATGTAAAGTTAAATGCACAAGCAACATACAATTCAACAGTTAAGCATCACCACATCTCATATGGAAACCTTTCATATCACCATAACTTAATTCATAGAACACCCTGTCCTTAGGGTTTCCTTTCCTTATTCTCTTATCACATAGCAACACCCTGCTCTTAGGGTTTCATTTGCCTCATTCACTTATCACATGGCTCTCATAAGGATTTCACACGATATAAACATTCACAAATTAAAGACTGCTTTCAACAATTATATACAGTCAATATATGTATGAAACCAGGGAAATTGAACTAAATTTAGGTTTCCATGCTATTCACTGAGATATCATGCACCAAGAATAAAATTCAAATAAGGTAACCATGAGGTACATCCTAACCACTTATAAGATTACTAGTCCTCTTCAATAAGGTTGAAACTCTAGTGATATCTCAATTAGGTTAAACCCTAATTACATCATATGGTATAAATCTGAAAAGCATTCTTACTAGGATGTGTTTTATACGTTTCTGATGTGAATCTACCATCAAAGAGTCATTCAAACAGAGAAGGAATCCATATCATATCAATTTGCAACAACTTAAATTAAACGGACATTTCAGGGTTTAGAATCACATACCAAGCAATTAGGGATTTGGATGCTATAATCAAATTTCGTGCATTATACTGTTTAAAGGAAGTACCCACTCACCCTAAGGTGTGAAAACACCTCAAAACTGCAGCTCAACTCAGGGGATCTCGAACTCATATCAAATCCCTAGCAAATCTCCCAATTCTTCTTCCATTCAACTCGAAAACCTTGAAAATGAGGGATTATGAAGAAAGGGTGAGAAAAGAGGGAATTTCGACATCATCTTGGATCAAATCAGAGCATGGATGGAATCTTGACATGAGAGAGAAGATTCACCATAAAAGTCTATACAAAGAATCCAAACTTACTTGATTTCACCATTCCTCGGACCGCAAAACCCTAGGTCAGCAATTCCTCCTCTTTCTCCACTCAAGCCCTAACTCTCCCTCTCTCTCTAGATTTTCATTTCTCTGGGGTGGATGACGAAGAATGAAAGATGTGTGTGTGTGTGGTCGATCATATAAGTCAATTTGAGCTGCTTGGGTCAATTGCATATTGACCCAACACTCAACTTTAATTATATTGGCTGAATATTCAGTTTCACAATAGTTTCTGTAATTCGCCTACTGAATAGCTAACAGAAGTTTCACAAATTCTGGAAATTTTATATGTTATACCTAATGAAGTTTCAGACCTCCAGTAAAAATTTGAGATCATTTCTAGTTACCAATAAATAATTAAAAATCAAACAGTGCACTGCTATATTGCAGTCTGCAGCAGATTCGGTCGAGTTTGTCCTGCACAGAACTCGACCGACACCCTCACTGGAAATATGATCGGTCGAGTTTGAAACTCGACCGATAAACAGGTCAGAACATTCTTCAAAAATTCTGATATTTTCCAATGTTGTTCAAATTTTAAATATACAAATCATATACAAATTTGAAGTAAATCAGAGTTACACATACAATACTAAAAATCATTTACTGAGACACTATACTTATCAAATTTTGTGTTCATGTATCATCAAAACCCTATTTTGGGCCGATTAGGGTTTATGTTTCTCAAACCCTAATTCTCAAGGAAAATGAACACTTAAACTTCTTATCATAGTTAAAACATCCTAATTGTGTTATCATCATTAATTAGATTTCAAGAATGATTATTCCAATTAATCTTTGCAATTGTCTAGGTAAACCCTAGTTTACCAATTAAGCTCAGATGGGGTCGTAACAACTCTTCCCCCCTTAGAATGTTTCGTCCTCGAAACACAAACCCACAAGAAAGATACATTCAAGGTTATTCTAAGCTTCTAAAGCCTTCCATATCATTATATTCTTGTATTTCATACCTGAATGTAGTTTTCAACATTAGATCTTTTAATTCTTTACTAAATCACAACATATTTCAAATAGTTCTCAATGATATCAAGCAAATTCTTTATGCCACAGTCAAACATAGAATGCGAAGATAAACCACCACTCTTTCGCTGCGCAACTCTGATACAACTATCGCAACTTATGCGGCTCATAAAGTTCTATTGTTCTGTATCACCTTTAAGTGACAAAAGCGAGTTCACCATGCTGTTTTAAACTTTAATAAAGTGCTATTCAAATAGCAAAATAGTCTTGAATTAAAAGGCTAGATTCAATAATCAATTTCACAATACTACTTTTGGCATCCCCATTGGGTCATGGATGCATGAGGTGAAGCATTACCACCTCATTCCATACTATCCTATTTCGATCCTGGGACCTGTGGGTTATGGGCCCACACACAATTCAAAGTGTAACCATCGTATTATATCATTTTAGGGTTTCAACCACAGTAATAAAGTAATCCACAATTGTATCAGTCATTCAAGCATTAATCATACTCAATTACCATCACTCAGTTATATTAGAGCTAGGTATAACAAGCTACACCTCATTAGGGTTATTTGTCCAGACAATCTGATTATCATCCCTTTCTATTAATATGAGTGGATAAGTATGGCTACCTTGTTCAGGGTATCTCTCCATGTGTTCTGACATCATCCAAACCGTATCACCATATCACAAATACACAATAGTAAGATGCATATCAGGTATGAATTACTACAACTATCATACGCCTTTAATTTAACATATAGCTTGCACAAATACCCTGAAATCATATGTAGAACCAACTTTCATACCTTAATATGCCTTCAACAAATCATACATGTAAAAACAAATTCACATATTACACAAAGCTAGTGTTTTCCCATATCTCTCTGCTCATTCATTACTTCTTTACTTTTTTCTACCTATCCTTTTCATATGATTATATACAATAAACATCATTAACATTGAAGCATTTAAGATAGGAATAGATTATTCATCATTCTTGCTATCACACAAGAATTTATTTCTTATCGCACTTCATCATATTGTATGTCACTATTACATTCACTAAATGACCCCACCAAGGTAGTTATGCACCGTACATGATTCATTTTCTCTTATCATTTCATTCCCACCTTACTCTCATTAAGGAATATATGAAAGAGAAGATGATTTTAAGACTTGGAATACTTGTATTCAAACATTCCCTTAATACATTCTCGTATGTAGATTTACTAAGTTATCAACAGAGAGATTTGATTAATTAGCACTTGCTTGAATCTCACAACCTCTTTATTTTATAACTTCTCCATCATATTTCAAACCCTATCTTACGTTTCATAGTCCTCTTACCATATACTACTCTTTAACCCGTCATCATTAATTCTAAATTTTTCTCTTATGACCATGTTGCTTATTCATATGTATGGTCATGTATACCATGTTGCACATATTTCCTCCTTTATCTTTATACTATTGTGAAGTTAACGTTCTAAATTAATAGTCCTTCTATTAGTTTTTCCTCATGTTGAATACATTACATATTCTTCATTTTTAAATCAAGTGGATCATGCATGGGTTAAACATAGTTTCTCTTTCAATCAAGTTTTTCTCTCCTGAATACAGTCTACCTTTGTATGACTTATTCATTCACTAAACTGCACCTATGTTCTTTACTTAGAAACTAGTTTGTTGTTCTAGTCTTATGAATTACACGTTCATACGATTCTCTTTACTTTTACTCTTTTGAAGAGTCTTTACTTCTATGGACCTATTGAATGCTCAACCCTATTCTCTACTTAGCCTTTGCTTTAGAGTTCATAAAAGCATTATACTCTATTATATGATTCATTCTTCATGATTGATTCTTGCTATCTTGAACCATACATACATTTCACATATCTTTTCTATATTTCATATAATATTAATCAATAAACTGATTATGAACCTCATATCATGTTCCTTTATTCCCAATTAAGGGTTTCTCATATGAGGCCCCAAAATTGAACCTCAGATACCGGTTTCAACTGATTCTTAGTTGTATTGATCTTGCCCATCTGTTTCAACATCTTACTGTATGTACATTCTCACTCTAATGTGGGTCTAATTATCCAGAGTCTATTCTTATTATACTATTAATAGGAGTCATTAGATCCCAGTAACGCATCCTGCCAGCCAGACCAGGCCAAACCTGAAGTCCTGAAGCCAAGAACTACAAAGGATTACTCAACTCCTATTCATCTCAGAAGTGTGGAAGAAAACTTATCCACTAACAAAAGCTCATTCAAAGGTCAATTCTAGTCTACTTGTTACAAAGAATGAAATCAATAAATGCTACAACTACATAGTGTACAACAGATATTAAAGACCCATATTTCAAAGTATTGAATATTTCAATTCAAACATATAAGAGCATTTCTATACATTTCCAACAAAAACAACATTATGAAATGTAAGTTCTATCTCCTTTTACATTTATGCTCTTAATCCTTGTTTCTTTTCTCGTTATCTAACCCTAACATTTATAGGGTTCCTCTCTAGCCCATTCTTCCACTGTATACCTGGCCAGGGTATACGTGAGAGAATAGATAGAGTAGCTTGTACTGGTTGATCCAAGTACTCAGATATCGGGCCAGGATATCCAAATACTCAAATCCCCAAAGCTAACATCAAAACATCTCCTATCTGCCACACTTATGATGCTAACTTACTCACTTAATGGTCCTTGACAACTCACCCTAAGCTCTGATACCAAGCTGTTACACCCCGATCTCACAATTTCCTCAAATCATGAGATTAGGGCATAAGATAGGATTTATATGTAATACAAAGAACACCCTTAACTTTTATTTTTTTTTCTTTATTTAAAACCCTTGTTTCTTCGCATTGAACCACAGAAATCATTTTAACAAGGGAATATGAACATTTCTTTTACTAAACAGACTTTAATAGTAAAGATACATGTATAAACATTCATGATGTCTCTCACACCTTATGCACATAAGACCTACTAATTAGCATACAATTTCACAAGAGAAATAATATTACACATCGTAATTACAACTCTCTCTCTCTTATCTCTTACTGAGGACCTAGAGTGACAAGGACCGACTGACTCAACTAATCTTGTACTTAACTCTTGTGGAAGATCTACACTGATGCTCTGACCATCTTCAAGTCCACACGGTTAACCCTAAAATGTTTGAGTAGAGGGGTGAGCCTACTCGCTCAGTGAATGAGTACTTCAAAGAAACAGTCTAAGGCACTAATGTGATTACAGATATAACTTTGAGTAAACGATATGAAATTTAACAACAATAAATACTACATTGAGCAGTTCTAAAACAATATAATTGAAATAACAAAGAATGTAAATATTGCATCCAAAGAATAACTACTAGAAGACTATGCTCTAGTCTTCCTTAACTCTTTCATTTATAAGGAACTCTGTGAACCTATATGATCATATTTTAACTTATGCCCTGATCTATGCAGTGTACTCTACATAGAGACTCGCAGTGCACTACGACCACACCGTACAAGACTTAGCGACACACCCGGGAAATGCTAAGTCTGACTGCCAGTCCTGGTCTGCTACAGGACCCACAGGCTCTCCGGCCTGACTCATAGGCTCTCCGGCCTTCTCTGCACTCATCCTGAGTGCTCTGGACTCCTCCTCTAACCTGAGCACACAGGCGCAGGGAGTCAACACTGGGTTACCACTAGAATTACTCAACCGGTTGGTGTTGGATAACCCTTCTGTCCTCGTGCCACCAGAATTACTCAACCGGTTGATGTTGGACACGAGTTTCACCCCTAAGGTATAGACCTCTCAAAGGGGTTCTACGGTGTTCAGGGCACCTAAGTTTAACATTAACATTATAGATACATTTTAAACAGAAATCATAACTCATTTTACATTTCTCACAAAGCTCACACGTCCTGCCATATCATATCATATAAAACATCATAGCTCATGTATTCAAACATATATCATGTCTGCCCAACAAGTATTCTCATTCTAACATTTCATACATATCTGCATGATCTCAATAACATCCCTTTCTAGGGCATGTCATATCTCATCACCTGCAATTCACGAGATATGTATTGTGAAAATAAGAAACCCTGTAGTATATATATTCCAACTCAAAGAGAACAAGCATGTAAAGTTAAATGCACAAGCAACATACAATTCAACAGTTAAGCATCACCACATCTCATATGGAAACCTTTCATATCACCATAACTTAATTCATAGAACACCCTATCCTTAGGGTTTCCTTTCCTTATTCTCTTATCACATAGCAACGCCCTGCTCTTAGGGTTTCATTTGCCTCATTCACTTATCACATGGCTCTCATAAGGATTTCACACGATATAAACATTCACAAATTAAAGACTGCTTTCAACAATTATATACAGTCAATATATGTATGAAACCATGGAAATTGAACTAAATTTAGGTTTCCATGCTATTCACTGAGATATCATGCACCAAGAATAAAATTCAAATAAGGTAACCCATGAGGTACATCCTAACCACTTATAAGATTACTAGTCCTCTTCAATAAGGTTGAAACTCTAGTGATATTTCAATTAGGTTAAACCCTAATTACATCATATGGTATAAATCTGAAAAGCATTCTTACTAGGATGTGCTGTATACATTTCTGATGTGAATCTACCATCAAAAAGTCATTCAAACAGAGAAGGAACCCATATCATATCAATTTGCAACAACTTAAATTAAACGGACATTTCAGGGTTTAGAATCACATACCAAGCAATTAGGGATTTGGATGCTATAATCAAATTTCGTGCATTATACTGTTTAAAGGAAGTACCCACTCACCCTAAGGTGTGAAAACACCTCAAAACTGCATCTCAACTCAGGGGATCTCGAACTCATATCAAATCCCTAGCAAATCTCCCAATTCTTCTTCCATTCAACTCGGAAACCTTGAAAATGAGGGATTATGAAGAAAGGGTGAGAAAAGAGGGAATTTCGACATCATCTTGGATCAAATCAGAGCATGGACGGAATCTTGACATGAGAGATAAGATTCACCGTAAAAGTCTATGCAAAGAATCCAAACTTACTTGATTTCACCATTCCTCGGACCGCAAAACCCTAGGTCAGCAATTCCTCCTCTTTCTCCACTCAAGCCCTAACTCTCCCTCTCTCTCTAGATTTTCGTTTCTCTGGGGTGGATGATGAAGAATGAGAGCTGTGTGTGTGTGTGGTCGATCATATAAGTCAATTTGAGCTGCTTGGGTCAGTTGCATATTGACCCAACACTCAACTTTAATTATATTGGCTGAATATTCAGTTTCACAATAGTTTCTGTAATTCGCCTACTGAATAGCTAACAGAAGCTCCAAAAATTCTGGAAATTTTATATGTTATACCTAATGAAGTTTCAGACCTCCAGTGAAAATTTGAGATCATTTCTAATTACCAATAAATAATTAAAAATCAAACAGTGCACTGCTATATTGCAGTCTGCAGCAGATTCGGTCGAGTTTGTCCTGCACAGAACTCGACCGACACCCTCACTGTAGAGATCAAAAGTCATCCCAAAATTACGCCAATTTAACAGAGTGTTCAAAACTGTGTTTTTCAAGCACATTTAAAATTTGAGATCAATTGGATATACCAATAAAAAGATAAAATTCAATTACCACACTGCTATATAAATCTGGAAATATGATCGGTTGAGTTTGAAACTCGATCGATAAATAGGTCATAACATTCTTCAAAAATTCTGATATTTTCCAATGTTGTTTAAATTTTATATATCCAAATCATATCCAAATTTGAAGTAAATCAGAGTTACACATAAAATACTAAAAATCATTTACTGAGACACTATACTTATCAAATTTTGTGTTCATGTATCATCAAAACCCTATTTTGGGCCGATTAGGGTTTATGTTTCTCAATCCCTAATTCTCAAGGCAAACAAACACTTAAACTTCTTATCATAGTTAAAACATCCTAATTGTGTTATCGTCATTAATTAGATTTCAAGAATGATTATTCCAATTAATCTTTGCAATTGTCTAGGTAAACCCTAGTTTACCAATTAAGCTCAGATGGGGTCGTAACAACTCTTCCCCCCTTAGAATGTTTCGTCCTCAAAACACAAACCCACAAGAAAGATAAATTCAAGGTTATTCTAAGCTTCTAAAGCCTTCCATGTCATTATATTCTTGTATTTCATACCTGAATGTAGTTTTCAACATTAGATCTTTTAATTCTTTACTAAATCACAACATATTTCAAATAGTTCTCAATGATATCAAGCAAATTCTTTATGCCACAGTCAAACATAGAATGCAAAGATAAACCACCACTCTTTCGCTGCGCAACTCTGATACAACTATCTCAACTTATGCGGCTCAGAAAGTTCTATTGTTCTGTATCACCTTTAAGTGACAAAAGCGAGTTCACCATGCTGTTTTAAACTTTAATAAAGTGATATTCAAATAGCAAAACAGTCTTGAATTAAAAGGCTAGATTCAATAATCAATTGCACAATACTACTCTTGGCATCCCCATTGGGTCATGGATGCATGAGGTGAAGCATTACCACCTCATTCCATACTATCCTGTTTCGATCCTGGGACCTGTGGGTTATGGGCCCACACACAATTCAAAGTGTAACCATCGTATTATATCATTTTAGGGTTTCAACCACAGTAATAAAGTAATCCACAATTGTATCAGTCATTCAAGCATTAATCATACTCAATTACCATCACTCAGTTATATTAGAGCTAGGTATAACAAGCTACACCTCATTAGGGTTATTTGTCCAGACAATCTGATTATCATCCCTTTCTATTAATATGAGTGGATAAGTATGGCTACCTTGTTCAAGGTATCTCTCCATGTGTTCTGACATCATCCAAACCGTATCACCATATCACAAATACACAATAGTAAGATGCATATCAGGTATGAATTACTACAACTATCATACGCCTTTAATTTAACATATAACTTGCACAAATACCCTGAAATCATATGTAGAACCAACTTTCATACCTTAATATGCCTTCAACAAATCATACATGTAAAAACAAATTCACATATTACACAAAGCTAGTGTTTTCCCATATCTCTCTGCTCATTCATTACTTCTTTACTTTTTTCTACCTATCCTTTTCATATGATTATATACAATAAACATCATTAACATTGAAGCATTTAAAATAGGAATAGATTATTCATCATTCTTGCTATCACACAAGAATTTATTTCTTATCGCACTTCATCATATTGTATGTCACTATTACATTCACTAGATGACCCCACCAAGGTAGTTATGCACCGTACATGATTCATTTTCTCTTATCATTTCATTCCCACCTTACTCTCATTAAGGAATATATGAAAAAGAAGATGATTTTAAGACTTGGAATACTTGTATTCAAACATTCCCTTAATACATTCTCGTATGTAGATTTACTTAGTTATCAACAGAGATATTTGATTAATTAGCACTTGCTTGAATCTCACAACCTCTTTATTTTATAACTTCTCCATCATATTTCAAACCCTATCTTACGTTTCATAGTCCTCTTACCATATACTACTCTTTAACCCGTCATCATTAATTCTAAATTTTTCTCTTATGACCATGTTGCTTATTCATATGTATGGTCATGTATACCATGTTGCACATATTTCCTCCTTTATCTTTATACTATTGTAAAGTTAACGTTCTAAATTAATAGTCCTTCTATTAGTTTTTACTCATGTTGAATACATTACATATTCTTCATTTTTAAATCAAGTGGATCATGCATGGGTCAAACATAGTTTCTCTTTCAATCAAGTTTTTCTCTCCTGAATACAGTCTACCTTTGTATGACTTATTCATTCATTAAACTGCACCTATGTTCTTTACTTAGAAACTAGTTTGTTGTTCTAGTCTTATGAATTACACGTTCATACGATTCTCTTTACTTTTACTCTTTTGAAGAGTCTTTACTTCTATGGACCTATTGAATGCTCAACCCTATTCTCTACTTAGCCTTTGCTTTAGAGTTCATAAAAGCATTATACTCTATTATATGATTCATTCTTCATGATTGATTCTTGCTATCTTGAACCATACATACATTTCACATATCTTTTCTATATTTCATATGTATAGTTCATATAATATTAATCAATAAACTGATTATGAACCTTATATCATGTTCCTTTATTCCCAATTAAGGGTTTCTCATATGAGGCCCCAAAATTGAACCTCAGATACCGGTTTCAACTGATTCTTAGTTGTTCTGATCTTGCCCATCTGTTTCAACATCTTAATGTATGTACATTCTCACTCTAATGTGGGTCTAATTATCCAGAGTCTATTCTTATTATACTATTAATAGGAGTCATTAGATCCCAGTAATGCATCCTGCCAGCCGGACCAGGCCAAACCTGAAGTCCTGAAGCCAAGAACTACAAAGGATTACTCAACTCCTATTCATCTCAGAAGTGTGGAAGAAAAATTATCCACTAACAAAAGCTCATTCAAAGGTCAATTCTAGTCTACTTGTTACAAAGAATGAAATCAATAAATGCTACAACTACATAGTGTACAACAGATATTAAAGACCCATATTTCAAAGTATTGAATATTTCAATTCAAACATATAAGAGCATTTCTATACATTTCCAACAAAAACAACATTATGAAATGTAAGTTCTATCTCCTTTTACATTTATGCTCTTAATCCTTGTTTCTTTTCTCGTTATCTAACCCTAACATTTCTAGGGTTCCTCTCTAGCCCATTCTTCCACTGTATACCTGGCCAGGGTATACGTGAGAGAATAGATAGAGTAGCTTGTACTGGTTGATCCAAGTACTCAGATATCGGGCCAAGATATCCAAATACTCAAATCCCCAAAGCTAACATCAAAACATCTCCTATCTGCCACACTTATGATGCTAACTTACTCACTTAATGGTCCTTGACAACTCACCCTAAGCTCTGATACCAAGCTGTTACACCCCGATCTCACAATTTCCTCAAATCATGAGATTAGGGCATAAGATAGGATTTATATGTAATACAAAGAACACCCTTAACTTTTATTTTTTTCTTTCTTTCTTTAAAACCCTTGTTTCTTCTCATTGAACTGCATAAATCATTTTAACAAGGGAATATGAACATTTCTTTTACTAAACAGACTTTAATAGTAAAGATACATGTATAAACATTCATGATGTCTCTCACACCTTATGCACATAAGACCTACTAATTAGCATACAATTTCACAAGAGAAATAATATTACACATCGTAATTACAACTCTCTCTCTTATCTCTTACTGAGGACCTAGAGTGACAAGGACCGACTGACTCAACTAATCTTGTACTTAACTCTTGTGGAAGATCTACACTGATGCTCTGACCATCTTCAAGTCCACGCGGTTAACCCTAAAATGTTTGAGTAGAGGGGTGAGCCTACTCGCTCAGTGAATGAGTACTTCAAAGAAACAGTCTAAGGCACTAATGTGATTACAGATATAACTTTGAGTAAATGATATGAAATTTAACAACAATAAATACTACATTGAGCAGTTCTAAAACAATATAATTGAAATAACAAAGAATGTAAATATTGCATCCAAAGAATAACTACTAGAAGACTATGCTCTAGTCTTCCTTAACTCTTTCATTTATAAGGAACTCTGTGAACCTATATGATCATATTTTAACTTATGCCCTGATCTATGCAGTGTACTCTGCATAGAGACTCGCAGTGCACTACGACCACACCGTACAAGACTTAGCGACACACCCGGGAAACGCTAAGTCTGACTGCCAGTCCTGGTCTGCTACAGGACCCACAGGCTCTCCGGCCTGACTCATAGGCTCTCCGGCCTTCTCTGCACTCATCCTGAGTGCTCTAGACTCCTCCTCTAACCTGAGCACACAGGCGCAGGGAGTCAACACTGGGTTACCACCAGAATTACTCAACCGGTTGGTGTTGGATAACCCTTCTGTCCTCGTGCCACCAGAATTACTCAATCGGTTGATGTTGGACACGAGTTTCACCCCTAAGGTACAAACCTCTCAAAGGGGTTCTACGGTGTTCAGGGCACCTAAGTTTAACATTAACATTATAGATACATTTTAAACAGAAATCATAACTCATTTTACATTTCTCACAAGGCTCACACGACCTGCCATATCATATCATATAAAACATCATAGCTCATGTATTCAAACATATATCATGTCTGCCCAACAAGTATTCTCATTCTAACATTTCATACATATCTGCATGATCTCAGTAACATCCCTTTCTAGGGCATGTCATATCTCATCACCTGCAATTCACGAGATATGTATTGTGAAAATAAGAAACCCTGTAGTATATATATACCAACTCAAAGAGAACAAGCATGTAAAGTTAAATGCACAAGCAACATACAATTCAACAGTTAAGCATCACCACATCTCATATGGAAACCTTTCATATCACCATAACTTAATTCATAGAACACCCTGTCTTTAGGGTTTCCTTTCCTTATTCTCTTATCACATAGCAACACCCTGCTCTTAGGGTTTCATTTTCCTCATTCACTTATCACATGGCTCTCATAAGGATTTCACACGATATAAACATTCACAAATTAAAGACTGCTTTCAACAATTATATACAGTCAATATATGTATGAAACCATGGAAATTGAACTAAATTTAGGTTTCCATGCTATTCACTGAGATATCATGCACCAAGAATAAAATTCAAATAAGGTAACCCATGAGGTACATCCTAACCACTTATAAGATTACTAGTCCTCTTCAATAAGGTTGAAACTCTAGTGATATCTCAATTAGGTTAAACCCTAATTACATCATATGGTATAAATCTGAAAAGCATTCTTACTAGGATGTGTTGTATACATTTTTGATGTGAATCTACCATCAAAGAGTCATTCAAACAGAGAAGGAATCCATATCATATCAATTTGCAACAACTTAAATTAAACGGACATTTCAGGGTTTAGAATCACATACCAAGCAATTAGGGATTTGGATGCTATAATCAAATTTCGTGCATTTTACTGTTTAAAGGAAGTGCCCACTCACCCTAAGGTGTGAAAACACCTCAAAACTGCAGCTCAACTCAGGGGATCTCGAACTCATATCAAATCCCTAGCAAATCTCCCAATTCTTCTTCCATTCAACTCGGAAACCTTGAAAATGAGGGATTATGAAGAAAGGGTGAGAAAAGAGGGAATTTCGACATCATCTTGGATCAAATCAGAGCATGGACGGAATCTTGACATGAGAGAGAAGATTCACCATAAAAATCTATGCAAAGAATCCAAACTTACTTGATTTCACCATTCCTCGGACCGCAAAACCCTAGGTCAGCAATTCCTCCTCTTTCTCCACTCAAGCCCTAACTCTCCCTCTCTCTCTAGATTTTCGTTTCTCTGGGGTGGATGACGAAGAATGAGAGCTGTGTGTGTGTGTGGTCGATCATATAAGTCAATTTGAGCTGCTTGGGTCAATTGCATATTGACCCAACACTCAACTTTAATTATATTGGCTGAATATTCAGTTTCACAATAGTTTCTGTAATTCGCCTACTGAATAGCTAACAGAAGCACCAAAAATTCTGGAAATTTTATATGTTATACCTAGTGAAGTTTCAGACCTCCAGTCAAAATTTGAGATCATTTCTAGTTACCAATAAATAATTAAAAATCAAACAGTGCACTGCTATATTGCAGTCTGCAGCAGATTCGGTCGAGTTTGTCCTGCACAGAACTCGACCGACACGCTCACTGTAGAGATCAAAAGTCATCCAAAAATTACGCCAATTTAACAGAGTGTCTAAAACTGTGTTTTTCAAGCACAGTTAAAATTTGAGATCAATTGGATATACCAATAAAAAGATAAAATTCAATTACCACACTGCTATATAAATCTGGAAATATGATCGGTCGAGTTTGAAACTCGACCGATAAACAGGTTAGAACATTCTTCAAAAATTCTGATATTTTCCAATGTTGTTCAAATTTTATATATCCAAATTTGAAGTAAATCAGAGTTACACATAAAATACTAAAAATCATTTACTGAGACACTATACTTATCAAATTTTGTGTTCATGTATCATCAAAACCCTATTTTGGGCCGATTAGGGTTTATGTTTCTCAAACCCTAAATATCAAGGCAAACGAACACTTAAACTTCTTATCATTGTTAAAACATCCTAATTGTGTTATCGTCATTAATTAGATTTCAAGAATGATTATTCCAATTAATCTTTGCAATTGTCTAGGTAAACCCTAGTTTACCAATTAAGCTCAGATGGGGTCGTAACAACTCTTCCCCCCTTAGAATGTTTCGTCCTCGAAACACAAACCCACAAGAAAGATACATTCAAGGTTATTCTAAGCTTCTAAAGCCTTCCATGTCATTATATTCTTGTATTTCATACCTGAATGTAGTTTTCAACATTAGATCTTTTAATTCTTTACTAAATCACAACATATTTCAAATAGTTCTCAATGATATCAAGCAAATTCTTTATGCTACAGTCAAACATAGAATGCAAAGATAAACCACCACTCTTTCGCTGTGCAACTCTGATACAACTATCTCAACTTATGCGGCTCAGAAAGTTCTATTGTTCTGTATCACCTTTAAGTGACAAAAGCGAGTTCACCATGTTGTTTTAAACTTTAATAAAGTGCTATTCAAATAGCAAAACAGTCTTGAATTAAAAGGCTAGATTCAATAATCAGTTGCACAATACTACTATTGGCATCCCCATTGGGTCATGGATGCATGAGGTGAAGCATTACCACCTCATTCCATACTATCCTGTTTCGATCCTTGGACCTGTGGGTTATGGGCCCATGCACAATTCAAAGTGTAACCATCGTATTATATCATTTTAGGGTTTCAACCACAATAATAAAGTAATCCACAATTGTATCAGTCATTCAAGCATTAATCATACTCAATTACCATCACTCAGTTATATTAGAGCTAGGTATAACAAGCTACACCTCATTAGGGTTATTTGTCCAGACAATCTGATTATCATCCCTTTCTATTAATATGAGTGGATAAGTATGGATACCTTGTTCATGGTATCTCTCCATGTGTTCTGACATCATCCAAACCATATCACCATATCACAAATACACAATAGTAAGATGCATATCAGGTATGAATTACTACAACTATCATACGCCTTTAATTTAACATATAGCTTGCAGAAATACCCTGAAATCATATGTAGAACCAACTTTCATACCTTAATATGCCTTCAACAAATCATACATGTAAAAACAAATTCACATATTACACAAAGCTAGTGTTTTCCCATATCGCTCTGCTCATTCATTACTTCTTTACTTTTTTCTACCTATCCTTTTCATATGATTATATACAATAAACATCATTAACATTGAAGCATTTAAGATAGGAATAGATTATTCATCATTCTTGCTATCACACAAGAATTTATTTCTTATCGTACTTCATCATATTGTATGTCACTATTACATTCACTAGATGACCCCACCAAGGTAGTTATGCACCGTACATGATTCATTTTCTCTTATCATTTCATTCCCACCTTACTCTCATTAAGGAATATATGAAAGAGAAGATGATTTTAAGACTTGGAATACTTGTATTCAAACATTCCCTTAATACATTCTCGTATGTAGATTTACTTAGTTATCAACAGAGATATTTGATTAATTAGCACTTGCTTGAATCTTACAACCTCTTTATTTTATAACTTCTCCATCATATTTCAAACCCTATCTTACGTTTCATAGTCCTCTTACCATATACTACTCTTTAACCCGTCATCATTAATTCTAAATTTTTCTCTTATGACCATGTTTCTTATTCATATGTATGGTCATGTATACCATGTTGCACATATTTCCTCCTTTATCTTTATACTATTGTGAAGTTAACGTTCTAAATTAATAGTCCTTCTATTAGTTTTTCCTCATGTTGAATACATTACATATTCTTCATTTTTAAATCAAGTGGATCATGCATGGGTCAAACATAATTTCTCTTTCAATCAAGTTTTTCTCTCCTGAATACAGTCTACCTTTGTATGACTTATTCATTCATTAAACTGCACCTATGTTCTTTACTTAGAAACTAGTTTGTTGTTCTAGTCTTATGAATTACACGTTCATACGATTCTCTTTACTTTTACTCTTTTGAAGAGTCTTTACTTCTATGGACCTATTGAATGCTCAACCCTATTCTCTACTTAGCCTTTGCTTTAGAGTTCATAAAAGCATTATACTCTATTATATGATTCATTCTTCATGATTGATTCTTGCTATCTTGAACCATACATACATTTCACATATCTTTTCTATATTTCATATGTATAGTTCATATAATATTAATCAATAAACTGATTATGAACCTTATATCATGTTCCTTTATTCCCAATTAAGGGTTTCTCATATGAGGCCCCAAAATTGAACCTCAGATACCGGTTTCAACTGATTCTTAGTTGTTCTGATCTTGCCCATCTGTTTCAACATCTTACTGTATGTACATTCTCACTCTAATGTGGGTCTAATTATCCAGAGTCTATTCTTATTATACTATTAATAGGAGTCATTAGATCCCAGTAATGCATCCTGCCAGCCGGACCAGGCCAAACCTGAAGTCCTGAAGCCAAGAACTACAAAGGATTACTCAACTCCTATTCATCTCAGAAGTGTGGAAGAAAACTTATCCACTAACAAAAGCTCATTCAAACGTCAATTCTAGTCTACTTGTTACACAGAATGAAATCAATAAATGCTACAACTACATAGTGTACAACAGATATTAAAGACCCATATTTCAAAGTATTGAATATTTCAATTCAAACATATAAGAGCATTTATATACATTTCCAACAAAACAACATTATGAAATGTAAGTTCTATCTCCTTTTACATTTATGCTCTTAATCCTTGTTTCTTTTCTCGTTATCTAACCCTAACATTTATAGGGTTCCTCTCTAGCCCATTCTTCCACTGTATACCTGGCCAGGGTATACGTGAGAGAATAGATAGAGTAGCTTGTACTGGTTGATCTAAGTACTCAGATATCGGGCCAGGATATCCAAATACTCAAATCCCCAAAGCTAACATCAAAACATCTCCTATCTGCCACACTTATGATGCTAACTTACTCACTTAATGGTCCTTGACAACTCACCCTAAGCTCTGATACCAAGATGTTACACCCCGATCTCACAATTTCTTCAAATCATGAGATTAGGGCATAAGATAGGATTTATATGTAATACAAAGAACACCCTTAACTTTTTTTTTTCTTTCTTTAAAACCCTTGTTTCTTCGCATTGAACCACATAAATCATTTTAACAAGAGAATATGAACATTTCTTTTACTAAACAGACTTTAATAGTAAAGATACATGTATAAACATTCATGATGTCTCTCACACCTTATGCACATAAGACCTACTAATTAGCATACAATTTCACAAGAGAAATAATATTACACATCGTAATTACAACTCTCTCTCTTATCTCTTACTGAGGACCTAGAGTGACAAGGACCGACTGACTCAACTAATCTTGTACTTAACTCTTGTGGAAGATCTACACTGATGCTCTGACCATCTTCAAGTCCACGCGGTTAACCCTAAAATGTTTGAGTAGAGGGGTGAGCCTACTCGCTCAGTGAATGAGTACTTCAAAGAAACAGTCTAAGGCACTAATGTGATTACAGATATAACTTTGAGTAAACGATATGAAATTTAACAACAATAAATACTACATTGAGCAGTTCTAAAACAATATAATTGAAATAACAAAGAATGTAAATATTGCATCCAAAGAATAACTACTAGAAGACTATGCTCTAGTCTTCCTTAACTCTTTCATTTATAAGGAACTCTGTGAACCTATATGATCATATTTTAACTTATGCCCTGATCTATGCAGTGTACTCTGCATAGAGACTCGCAGTGCACTACGACCACACCGTACAAGACTTAGCGACACACCCGGGAAATGCTAAGTCTGACTGCCAGTCCTGGTCTGCTACAGGACCCAGAGGCTCTCCGGCCTGACTCATAGGCTCTCCGGCCTTCTCTGCACTCATCCTGATTGCTCTGGACTCCTCCTCTAACCTGAGCACACAGGCGCAGGGAGTCAACACTGGGTTACCACCAGAATTACTCAACCGGTTGGTGTTGGATAACCCTTCTATCCTCGTGCCACTAGAATTACTCAACCGGTTGATGTTGGACACGCGTTTCACCCCTAAGGTACAGACCTCTCAAAGGGGTTCTACGGTGTTCAGGGCACCTAAGTTTAACATTAACATTATAGATACATTTTAAACAGAAATCATAACTCATTTTACATTTCTCACAAGGATCACACGGCCTGCCATATCATATCATATAAAACATCATAGCTCATGTATTCAAACATATATCATGTCTGCCCAACAAGTATTCTCATTCTAACATTTCATACATATCTGCATGATCTCAGTAACATCCCTTTCTAGGGCATGTCATATCTCATCACCTGCAATTCACAAGATATGTATTGTGAAAATAAGAAACCCTGTAGTATATATATACCAACTCAAAGAGAACAAGCATGTAAAGTTAAATGCACAAGCAACATACAATTCAACAGTTAAGTATCACCACATCTCATATGGAAACCTTTCATATCACCATAACTTAATTCATAGAACACCCTGTCCTTAGGGTTTCCTTTCCTTATTCTCTTATCACATAGCAACACCCTGCTCTTAGGGTTTCATTTGCCTCATTCACTTATCACATGGCTCTCATAAGGATTTCACACGATATAAGCATTCACAAATTAAAGACTGCTTTCAACAATTATATACAGTCAATATATGTATGAAACCATGGAAATTGAACTAAATTCAGGTTTCCATGCTATTCACTGAGATATCATGCACAAAGAATAAAATTCAAATAAGGTAACCCATGAGGTACATCCTAACCACTTATAAGATTACTAGTCCTCTTCAATAAGGTTGAAACTCTAGTGATATCTCAATTAGGTTAAACCCTAATTACATCATATGGTATAAATCTGAAAAGCATTCTTACTAGGATGTGTTGTATACATTTATGATGTGAATCTACCATCAAAGAGTCATTCAAACAGAGAAGGAATCCATATCATATCAATTTGCAACAACTTAAATTAAACGGACATTTCAGGGTTTAGAATCACATACCAAGCAATTAGGGATTTGGATGCTATAATCAAATTTCGTACATTATACTGTTTAAAGGAAGTACCCACTCACCCTAAGGTGTGAAAACACCTCAAAACTGCAGCTCAACTCGGGGGATCTTGAACTCATATCAAATCCCTAGCAAATCTCCCAATTCTTCTTCCATTCAACTCAGAAACCTTGAAAATGAGGGATTATGAAGAAAGGGTGAGAAAAGAGGGAATTTCGACATCATCTTGGATCAAATCAGAGCATGGACGGAATCTTGACATGACAGAGAAGATTCACCATAAAAGTCTATGCAAAGAATCCAAACTTACTTGATTTCACCATTCCTCGGACCGCAAAACCCTAGGTCAGCAATTCCTCCTCTTTCTCCACTCAAGCCCTAACTCTCCCTCTCTCTCTAGATTTTCGTTTCTCTGGGGTGGATGACGAAGAATGAGAGCTGTGTGTGCGTGTGGTCGATCATATAAGTCAATTTGAGCTGCTTGGGTCAATTGCATATTGACCCAACACTCAACTTTAATTATATTGGCTGAATATTCAGTTTCACAATAGTTTCTGTAATTCGCCTACTGAATAGCTAAAAGAAGCTCCAAAAATTCTGGATATGTTATATGTTATACCCAATGAAGTTTCAGACCTCCAGTAAAAATTTGAGATCATTTCTAGTTACCAATAAATAATTAAAAATCAAACAGTGCACTTCTTTATTGCAGTCTGCAGCAGATTCGGTCGAGTTTGTCCTGCACAGAACTCGACCGACACCCTCACTGTAGAGATTAAATGTCATCCAAAAATTACGCCAATTTAGAAGAGTGTCTAAAACTGTGTTTTTCAAGCACAGTTAAAATTTGAGATCAATTGGATATACCAATAAAAAGATAAAATTCAATTACCACACTGCTATATAAATCTGGAAATATGATCGGTCGAGTTTGAAACTCGACCAATAAACAGGTCAGAACATTCTTCAAAAATTCTGATATTTTCCAATGTTGTTCACATTGTATATATCCAAATCATATCCAAATTTGAAGTAAATCAGAATTACATATAAAATACTAAAAATCATTTACTGAGACACTATACTTATCAAATTTTGTGTTCATGTATCATCAAAACCCTATTTTGGGCCGATTAGGGTTTATGTTTCTCAAACCCTAATTCTCAAGGAAAATGAACACTTAAACTTCTTATCATAGTTAAAACATCCTAATTGTGTTATCGTCATAATTAGATTTCAAGAATGATTATTCCAATTAATCTTTGCAATTGTCTAGGTAAACCCTAGTTTACCAATTAAGCTCAGATGGGGTCGTAACAATAGGAGACTCCAGTCGACTTGGAAAATCTCAAATATTCACCAAATCATGAAAAATTTGGGATAAGCATGTGCGGAATCGAGAAAGGAATCCAGGGAACCAAAAATCACTTGATTTGGCTGAGTATCGAGTGAGATATTTGGATCTAAAAAATCTGCAAGAGTCCTCACTATTCCTGACTCGGACCAAGGTAGAAGACGAACGCCCGCCGTTGAATCAGTAGACCCTGGGTCCATCGTGGATCCTAGACCATCCGATCACGTGGAAGAGACCAAGAAGTTGTGTGACACATAATCCTAATTACATTAACATTCGACTAAAGTGATTTAATGTTTTTCTCTCCCCTCTTTTGGAGGCCCAAATGATTTCCAAAATTAACCAAAATTTACACCCCGATTGATTTTGTTGTGTAGAATCCAAATATGGAATTATTTTTACCTTTTGGGGACTTCACCCATAAGTCTCTCTAAGCGACTAAAACACAATTTCGTCATTAATTTCACAATTTGAGATTATTTATTTATTTATTTAATTTATAGAAGATTCCACACACTTTCTCTCTCCTATTTTTACTCATTATCCATTCATTATCCAAATTAGTTGAAAATTTGGCCGAAGGATTATTTCTATGTTTAGATCATGAATTTGGAGTTAGTTTTCCAATTTGTGGAAATTAAATATTTTAAATCACTTAATTGGCTTATTCCCTATTTTCTTTTGATAAAGACATCAATATATGCATTTATCTTCCAAATTAGGTGATGCTTGGCCCTAAAGTTTCTTTTGGCTCAAGGAAATGAATTTTCATATCAAATTATCTCATGGCTTCCTATTTATGATTTTTGAAACAACATATTCCTCATTATCTCCCATATTATCTCCAATTGTTGCATTTATTATCTCCTTTGTATATATTTTGGATTTTCTTTCTTTTTCATATTCTAAAAACTACTAGAAAGTTCTAGGACAAAATATCTTATCATTTTCATTACTTAAGTGGACATTTTACATATTAATCCCATTACTAAGCTTTCAATGAGGTATTTGTGCATAAACCTAAATATTGGTAGAAAAGGTGAACAAAATTTCATTTAACCATCATATTCTCCACAAATTGAACAGAAAGGCCAAAGAGGATAGAAATGAAAGGAAAAGATGGAAAAGAGGATCAAAAGACAAAATGTCTAGATTTCGGTATGTTACAACACTCCCCCCCTTAGAGAGGATTTCGTCCCCAAAATCACTAGCAATTAGGGAAGGGTGAGTGTGCAACCTCACATCACAAAACATCAGATTGTTCCTCCAACCATAAAACTTCCACCAAAACTTATACTTCAACTACACCTAAGGGTTCTGAAACTTCACATACAACTCATCATAGGTTGGGTTCTCAAGGCTCACATAGGGTTACATTATTAAGATATTATTTTTAGGAGACTTAACATTATTTACATTTATGCTCATTAGGATTACATTCATTATGATATCACATTATCATCATTATTTTAGTTATGTCATGTCATATTCACTTTATTGCCAAAATGGTTATATTTCATTATCATCCATGAAACATTATATATGTATCTCATTTTTCTTACTAAGAATTTCAGCACAATTAGGGGGTACTCAATTATCTCAACATTCATTATTATATTTGATCATTGTCCTTAATAATTAGGATTTATACTTCATTATCCTAATATTACCACTTTATTAATTATAACAAACTATTTTACATGAAATAAGACATTCTATTCAATTTGTGGTTAAGCAAACAATTATTCCAATTAATGTCACATTAGTTACTTATACTCATATTAAACATTGTCACATTATATTTATTGCTCACATTAATGTCATCATTAATCATTATTCATTTATATTATTCATTTTGCATGTTTGTGCGAATCCAATCACTTCATATTCACATTGAAGCCTTTACATGCATTGCAATGATCAAGGTGAGACACATTACATATTAATGAATCAATTCACATTAGCTAACTAATCATGTGTGTATTAGATGACATGGTAACATGCATTTCATATAGATGACTTGATAAATACGTGAATAGATGATTATATATATACCATTTATGTGTATGCAAGTATGTTAACTGACTATGGCATTTACCATCATTAATGTATCACGAAAGGCATTAAGGATGTACTTGTTAAGGTTAGACTATTACAACTTAGGGTTTATGTAACATCCCTGACCTGGGTTATGCTTAACCCTAGATGTTTTACTTAATAAAGTTGATTATATGCTTGCTTTTATCTCTTAAAAAGTAATTAAGGCCCAAGAAGAACTTATATTTCAATTTTAGTCCATATTGAACTATGTTGAAAATAATGTTTTACTTGTGTTGGACTAAAGTGCAAATTACCTAAGTTGAGGGGTTAAATTGCAAATTGTGCATGATAATATGTTCCTCATGTGTTGAATCATCATGAGAATGAATATGATGCAGAGGTAGGGCTTGTGGTAGCCTGAGTACCAAGAAAGAGCTGATAAAGCAATGTTTGTGCATTAAAACCTAGTTTTGGTGTAATGTGCAATTTACCCAAAACCTGGGGTTTAATATGCAAATTACCACTTCAATAAGGTCCCTTATGTTTCTTGGCATCATGTAGAGTAAATAAAATGATAGGTGCTTCTCATTTGAATCATTTTGAAGGAGAGAGAATCTTGATATTAAAATAATCAAGATTTAAGCATAATTGAAAACCCTAATTCAATTTAATGCAAATATAATTATATTAATTGGATTGCCCTTCAACCAAAACTATAATGGTTGAGTTTGGTTATTTGTGGACTTCCTTTTGCCTTGAAAAGGCAAAGGAAATATCTATGTGAGTGGAGAACCCACTCACATTAAGAAAAGAAAAAGAAATATCCACTCACTTATGGATATTATTGTAATATGATTTAAGGTGCTTAGTTTGTGTAAGGACCCTGACCTTCATTTTGGGATTACCCTGTTTGTTTTGCCTAAACCTGGTGCTTGGTTGCTTTCTAATCACCTTTAGTGGTGATTAAGGTTTTCTTGTACTTTGTTGAGAGCTGGAGGTGCTACTTGCAAAATAACCTGAGATAGGGTTGAAGAGCAAGTTTGTCACCTTGAGAGGTGTATTGCTCTCTCTTTGCTTCCTCTAGGGTTGAGAGGAAGGTTTGGGTTCGTTCCTTGGGTTGTCTTGGGCTTGGTTGAGCTCTTTTGGGCCTTGCCTTGCGTGGTTGAACCTTGTATCGGGCAAGGGTGCCTTGTGTCGACCATGGGGGTATCGCCCATGGGGTGTATCAGCCATGGAGGTATCGCCCACGGGGTGTATCGGCCATGGAGGAGTAGTGTGTCGGCCTTTGATCTTGGTTGACCTTCTTGCCTTGGTTGTGTCACCCTGGCTTGGACATGTGGCCGACCCTTGGGAGAGTAGTGGCATGGCATGTGCATGAGTTTTGTAAGGTGGTAAAATGTGTGGACAAGTATCCCTTGGTAAGGTGACACCTTGCCTTGGTCTAACCTTGACCCCCACCTATATATGCCTTGCCTTTCTCTTCCTTAGGAACCCTTTAGCTCTTTGTTGCTCCTCTCTTCCTTGGTGCACGATACACCTACCCTTTGGAGCAAGTTGGTGGCCGATCCTTCTCCCTTGGTGGTGATCCCTTCTTCTTCCTTTAGCTTGGTGGCCAAACCCTAGGTGGGTCTTGTTCTTTGGTAAGCATCTTCCCTCTCTCCTTAGCATCTTCTTCTCCATCTTGCCTACTCTTCAGCCATGGTGGTTATGCTTCTTGTTCCTTTTCTTGAGGTGGCCGAAGTAGTGTGCTTGGAGCTAGGAGCTAGAAGCTTGGAGCTTTGGAGCTTGAGAAGTTTGCTTAAGGCGGGTTACATAACTTCTAACCCTAGCTATACTATTTTCTCTATGTTGCATGTTTCATATATGTTGACAATCAGCCATGCATGTATGTTTCTTGGTCTAGAACATGTTGTTGATCTTATGGATATAATGAGCATGATGTTGTTGTTGTTGTTGATGGTTTATATGCCTTTACACCTAGTTGGTCAAACCATGGTTTAGGGTTTCCTTGTTGAGCACCACTCCTTTCTCTCCTTAGTCTAGAGAAGTGAGTTTGAGCTCTAGTAATGTGGGCAATACCCCTCTCTCGTTTAAGTTGAGAGGTGAGCTTATATTCTAGTTGCTTGGGCAATACCCTCCTCTCACCATGGATTTGAGAGGTGAGCTTTTGCTGACCTATGTTGAGGTTGGATCCTTGTGGTTGCTCGATTTGTGAAAGAGGTTGTGCAACACCCCTCTTTCTTGGTTGTTGAGAGGTGAGCCGACCTTCTTGATCAACGAGGGTTTGGTGCCCTTGTGCTTGAGGTTGAAGACGACCTTGTTGGGTTGTGTCTTGCACGATATGACTTTAGGGATGATGCTGCCTGATAACCTTCTTGTCTTGGGTTGTACCTTTGGCCGATACCCATGTGTGCTTGGGCAATATGTTTTGTTGAGTGCCCTGCATGATACACTTTGTTGAGATAGTTTTACCTTGGTGCCCGATATCCCTTATCCACCCTAGAGTTAGGGTTTGGGTGGCATGGTTGCTAAACCCTTGGATGGGCATCTTGGTCGATATGAAGCCTCAACCCAAGCTTGGGCATTAGTGTTGCTCTAGGTGACATGAGTTGTCTACCCTTAATGCACGATTTGTCCTTGAGGTGTAATCCTTGGTAGGTAAGCTTGCTTGGGTGATCCTTGTATCCCTGGCCGATATGCCTAGTGGAAACCGTTAGAACTTCAGAGTGAGGAAGACGATGAAACCCTAGATGAAATGGCGAGTGAGAGAGAACTAGAAAGAGACTTGGAGAGAAAGCCAAGAAAGGGGCAGAAGTGCGGGACTTTTTCTCTTCTCAGTTTGAAAATCTCACAACTGTGAAAAATAGAAGAGAGTGAAATATATATAGCTGTTATCTTTGACTAATTTACAGAAATATGCCACTGAGGATAAGAAAGCAAACTTAATAAAGCTAATATCATCTCGGCTATACTAACTAGCCAATACCCCCCCGAAAAATGGACAAGGGATACCGAAGTCCCAGTTTGTCTCGTAAGGGACGAAACACCGTCTTTGTGAGAGATTTGGTAAATATATCTACTGGCTGATCTTCCGAAGGTATATGCGCTGTGATGATGTGCTTCAGAGCAACCTTTTCCCTAATAAAATGATAATCAATTTCAATGTGCTTAGTTCGAGCATGGAAGACTGGATTAACAGTAAGTTGCAAAACACTCATATTGTCACAGAACAGATGAGCAGGATGATTGAGGAAGATACCGAGGTCCTTCAGAAGAAAAGAGACCCAAGTTAATTCAGCAGCTGTTGAAGCTAAAGAGCGATATTCATCTTCACAGGATGAACGAGCCACAGTGGTTTGTTTCTTCGCGCTCCAAGAGATGCAGGTGGACCCAAGAAATATACAGAAGCCAGTGGTAGATCTCCGAGTAGTAGGGCAACCAGCCCAGTCTGAATCGCTAAAGGAAGTTAGTCGAATAGAGGAGGATGGGTGAATAACTAAGCTGAGAGACAGAGTTCCTTTTAGATAACGAAGAATGCGCTTTACAAGAGAGAAATGTTCTTCTGTAGGAGAAGTTAAGATTTGGCAGGCTGTATTAACAGCATAGGCTATATCAGGGCGTGTAATGGTGATGTATTGGAGAGATCCAACGAGTCTGCGATACAAAGTTGGATCCTTCAGCTGAGTAGAACAAGCTCTCCTTGTGAAGTTTAAGGTGAAAGGTGTGGAAGCTGGTTTGCATTCAAGGAGATCTGCCTACTGCAAAACCTCCAAGATATATTTCTCCTGACTAAGAAGAATAGTAGAATGTTGATGAAGCACCTGAATGCCGAGAAAGTAATGTAGAGGTCCTAGCTCTCGAAGGTTAAAAGCATTACTCAGAGTCTTTTGAAATTGAAACATAAATGTGGAGTCATTCCCAGTAAGGATAATGTCATCGACATATAGAAGCAGATAAAGAACACGATGGCCAGTATGAAGAACAAACAGTGAAGGATCAGCTGTGCTGCAGCAAAAACCATAATCAATCAAGAATTCACTGAGCTTATTGAACCATGCACGAGGAGCTTGTTTTAGGCCATAAAGAGCCTTATTTAACTTGCACACATGGTTGGGATAGCTGGAATGAATGAAGCCTGGTGGCTACTCCATATACATAGCTTCAGTAAGATCACCATTCAAGAAAGCATTACATATATCAATTTGAATGATATGCCACTGAAAACTAAGAGCAATTGTGAGAACAGTTCAGATAGAAGTAGCTTTAACAACAAGACTATATGTTTCCAAGTAATCAGTGCCTTCCTCTTGGCTGCATCCTTTAGCTACCAGACGAGCTTTTAATCTATCAAGAGATCCATCCGCCTTCAGTTTTACTTTGAATACCCATTTTGAACCAACAACATTATGAAAAGTTGGTCGTGGAACAAGAGACCAAGTATTATTATTGTGCAAAGCTGTTAATTCATCAGTCATGGCAGTAACCCATTGAGGGTTTGACATCGCACTCTTTATAGTCTTAGGAGTGGTAGGAAAAATGGAGGATATAAGAGCATGCTTAGAATTTGAGTTTAGCAATCTAGACTTAGATCTGGTAATCATAGGATGAGTATTGATAGGGATTCCCTTGGTAGCATGTGGTGCACGAGTAACAGGTATAATAGCATCAACATGAGAACAAAGATCTGATCTTGAAGTGGAACTAGTAGCAGATGAATCCGGATGACTGTTGTGAGATTCAGAGAGGACAGTATCTGCTGGTGAAATAGAGATTGCTTCTGTTCGAGTATTATGAGGAGCTGCATTTGAAGCTTGATTCGACGCATTAGAGTCTTGAGCAAGGATCACACCTTGATTATGCGCAGAATCAGAAATAGTTGAATGCATTTGTGCCAATCTGGTTGAATTATCGATAATAGTAGCAGACACATCTTCAGTAGTGACATCAAGAAAGTCAGAAAAGGAAGACAGTTCTCCTAGAGAGACATTACTTGGAATAGTATCTTTGTAAGGAAAAACTTTCTCATTGAACACCACATGCCTTGAATAGTATATACGACCAGAGGAAACATGGAGACAACGATAACCTTTATAGGTTTCACTATATCCCAGAAACACACATGGTAAAGAACGAGGTTCAAGTTTATGTTTATTATAATATCGCAAACAAGGGAAACATAGACAACCAAAGGATCGCAGAGTATCATATTCAGGTGACTTGTTATACAATTTGTGAATGGGTATATCATACTCATGAAATTTTGATGGCAGCCGATTAATTATGTAGACAGCTGAGGAGAAGGCCTCAACCCAGTAGCAGCGAGGGACATTAGAATCTAAAAGCATAGTAAGACCAAGTTCAACCACACGGCGATGCTTTCTTTCAACTAATCCAACATGTTCATGAGTATGCAGACAAGAAAGATGATGTTGAATTCCCTGTACTAGCATAAATTCCTTCATCTTAGCATTTACAAATTCACCACCCCCATCAGTAACCAAAACCTAAATAGTAGTGTGAAACTGATTCATGACGAGTTTGCAGAAGAAAACAAAGTAGCCAAAAAATTCAGATTTATTCTTTAATGGAAAGAACCATGAATAACCAGTGTACTCATCTACAAACAAAGCATAATAGAGATATCCCTGTGTAGAAGCCACAGGTGATTTGCCCCATAGATCACAATAGACCTGTGAAAACGCACTATTGCACTTGACATGCTTATTAGAGAAGGACAGTCTATGACTTTTTCCTAGAGAACAACTATTATAGAACTCTAGATCTTTATTTGAAGAAGAAATTAAACTATGCTTTTCCATATATCTTTGGATGTCAGAGTGTAAATGCCCCAGATGTCTATGCCATATTGCAGAGGTTGTCACAGCTCTCTTTAAAGTGATGAAGCTTTGTGGACACCAGGACTTGATAGTGTACATTCCTCCTTTAAGAACACCCCGAGCCAGAGTTGTGTGGTTCTGCAAGTGTTTGATTAGAAAGATGTCCTTGTATAAGAGAAAATAACAAGGAAAATCATGTGTTAATTGAGCAACAGACAGAAGATTTCTCTTTATGTGAGGTACAACTAGAACAAAATATAAAGGAATAGGAGTTGTATGTATTATATGCGTGTTCCCTATTTGAGTGATTGATAGAAAAGTACCATCACCTATCATTATAAAATCAGAACCTTTGTAGGATATAACATTCTTCAATATACCTGGTATTTGAGCAATGTGATTTGTTGCTCCTGAGTCTACATGCCACTCATCCAGATTAAACTTTCCAGGTTCAGTGACCTGCATAGCAGCTAATGCCTTAGCCTATTCAGCAACAGAGTCTTCAGTCAGAGATTTTGGAATCTCAGGGCTTTGAAAAGTGTTGTCAAACCTATGCCTGTCAAACCTATGCCAGCATCTCATGGCGTCATGACCTCTTTTTCCACAGATTTGACAAAAGAGAGGAGGTATGCCCTGATTCATATAAGGGTGAATGCTTTGATTAAAACCTCATCCTGCAGAAGAGAAGGACGACTCCAGTGGTTTACTGCCAAGAATTCCAGGTTCTTGTGGCCTGAAGTAAGGGGAGGAAGTTTGATATGGAGATGACTGCTGAATAGGAGAGGGATGATGATAAACTGGATGATTCCCATAGCTACCTCTGCCATAACCTCTATTACCATAACCACTGTTGTTGCTGCCATAGTTTATCCTTTGACCAACAAAGACCAAATTTGGAGTAGAGAAGTTCTCAGAGGTGGTTCTGCGCATATCATGATCCTTCAGAAGTGACACAACATCATCGTAGCTAGGGATTGGTGGCCTCATCATAGACACAGTAAAACTTTCAAAGTCACTTCCTAATCCACTAAGAAGATAATAGACTTTATCATCATCAGAAAGAGATTTTCTAATAGCATGCAGCTGGTCACAGATAGACTTGAAATCTCGAATGTACTCATCAATAGACTTACTTCCTTTCTGTATTTGTCGCAGTTTGGTCATCAGCTTGAATCCCCGCGATTGAGTGGATTCGCAGAAGTTCTTCGCTAGAGCTGTCCAGATCTGATGCGCCGTTGTATGTCCGACCACGATTCCAAGCACATCCTCGGAAAGAGTCCCCATGATCCATCCTTTCACCAAGCGATCCGTCTTCATCCAGAGAGAGTAGTCGGGGTTGGGGGAGATAGAGCCTGCTTCATTGATAAGGATCTTCTCTGGTTGCTTCTCAGTGCCGTCGATAAAGGATTCCAGGCCATTGCTTTCGATCAACGTGCGGACTTGAATCTCCCAGTAAAGATAGTTTGAACAGGTGAGCTTCAGAGAGATGAAATTGGCAACATTCACTCCAGCGGGATATGGGAACTTCTTCTGAATTGAGGCGGTGGATGAGCTAGAAAGGACTTCAGAAGAGATGGATGATGATGACGCTGATGTCGCCATGGCAGAGAAAGCTTCTAGAGGATCGAGAAATCTCTGATACCACGTTAGAACTTCAGAGTGAGGAAGACGATGAAACCCTATATGAAATGGCGAGCGAGAGAGAACTAGAAAGAGACTTGGAGAGAAAGCCAAGAAAGGGGCAGAAGCGCAGGAATTTTTCTCTTCTCAGTTTGAAACTCTCACAACTATGAAAAACAGAAGAGAGTGAAATATATACAGCTGTTATCTTTGACTAATTTACAGAAAGATGCCACCGAGGATAAGAAAGCAAACTTAATAAAGCTAATATCATCTCGGCTATACTAACTAGCCAATAGAAACTTAGTTGGTTCCCGTCATGGTCCCTTGGACGATACTCTTGGTGGAGTTGTTGGGTGGGTGATACACCCTTGATGAGATGTTTCCCGATACCCTCCTTAGGGTTAAGTCTTGGATGACACACCATGTAGAGAAGGTGCTCGATGCACTCCCTTGTCTTTAGGTGTCCTTGGCCGTTATCCTTGAAGGCCTCCTGGACGATATGAAGAGGCTGGATGTTGGGGCGCCTTGGGCGATACCCTTGGGTCGATATGGTCTTTGCTGATGGTTAGCCCATAGTGGAACCTAACCCTAACCCTAGTTTGGTGCACGATAGGTCTTGGGCCGATAACATTTGTTGATGCACGATACACTCTGCCCGACACCATGAGTTGGTGAGTCCTTGTTGCACGATAGTTGGTGTTGAGGTTGGTCGTTTAGTGGTGAGTTTCTTTAGGGTTGGAACCCTAGCCAGTACACCCTTTGGTGAGGGTTGGCGCTGCTCGCCATACCTGTAGTGGGGGTTGCAAGGAGTTTTGGTGAGGGTTCTGATAACCCAGAATGTATATAGTTGATGGTTCTCTTTTAATAATGATAACACAAGTGATATGATGTAATCACCTTGCATCCTGCAAATATGATGATGAGATATAATGATAAGGTTGTGAACCAGGAAGCTTGGAAGCTTATGATGTTGCTTCACATGTTGACATAACACATGCATATAATCACAAGTATAAGGCATAACATATGCCCATGACTAATAATAATACTATGAATGATAAATCTTGTGTGATATACTCACAGATGCTTCTTTTTACTTGATAGCATGATCGTTCTATTAATCCATGATGGTTTCAGTAATCACTGTGAATGTGTATACTAACCATGCAGGTATTTCATGTGGATTCATAGCCTAGTAAGAGCTATGAGATATATGTGCTTTGACTAGCACAATGTGATGATAATCCTTGTTAATAAAGTAACAAGTTGATAGGTCTGAGGACCTGATATAAGGCAGAGTGCCTAGTTGAGGTGTTATCCTATGATGATGAGATAAGGGATGCGTTCCCAGGATGCTAACACATGTTTGTGATGCCTTGAGAGGCAATGGTTGATATCATGAAGGATTGAGGTCCCAGGACAGTATGTTGATGGAAATAATGATGTAATTCTATAAGGCTATGTTTGTACCTTGTTTTGCCTCAACAATTGGCTTAAAATATAATAATCAATTACAAATGAACATATCATGTAGTTTTCCCTGGCCAGAGACCCATTACCATAAGTAATTGGTGATGGTGAAACAGGCTTATCCTGCGGGATTACATGGAGCGCATATTGTTGAATATGCGAGGTTTCCCCTAGCCTAAAATAGGAGGGTTGAGTACAACTGTGGTTGTAGACTCGGGATGTATGGAGCATGGTGAACATACCCATGGCTCAGGATATGTGATGATGAGCATGATGCGTTCATGACTCGGATTATGTACTAGCACCTATGATGAGGTGATCTAGAGGATATGGGTAGCTTGCGAAGCTAACCCAGAGGCTGAGGCCTATAAGCATAAGATTGTGGTCTTGCTTGATGATTCATGTACTAACAATGAGAAGGTGAGGTCATGGAGTCCGGATATCCTTAGACCTTGTATGGCACCAGATTGGGCTTCACAACCAATGGTTGGATTTGAGCAGGGAAGGCTCACTTCCACAGGGCATAATAAAACGTAATCCATCCGAATAAGTATATCTTGCTTAGAGCAAAACACAAAACATTGATTGAGGCCTTGCTTATATAGCTGATCTAGTTATGCCTTGCAGATATGTGTACGATCCGTATATATTGTGATAAGTTCTTATAGAGCTTATCTTGTTAATCATGTTCCATAAAGAAATACTTGGTTATATGCCTCCCGGATATCTTAGTAAGCTTGATGGTAATAATATCCTTGTTCAGTATACTGCTCTTATTATATGCTTTATCCGTTATTTGCTGTTATCTTCTTTAACCTTTGAGGTTTTATAGTTGCAGCGGGGAGTTATGTTTCTCACTGGGATTGTGTGTCTCACCCCGCTGGTTCACACCCTTTTTAGGTGATCACTCTAGACGTGGCGGTGGTCGTGAGGTTGTGGCCGAGCAACAAGAAGAGCAGTAGAAGGCAAGAGATGGACATGCTGCTATTTTGGTGGTTTTGTAGTAGAGTCCTAGAGTCATCCCTGTAGTCTCAGGTCCTCGGAGGTGTTTGCCGACGTTTCACGATGTTTAGCTATTGTAATTTTTGTATATCCTGCTGCTGGCCGTACGTGGCCTGTTATGTATGTATAAACAGGTGATGAACTAATATGCACTGTTGCAACAGTGGGCGGCTTTAAGATGTGAACATATCTAGCAGGTGACCTTGAATATATCTATATATGACCTGATCTTCTTGCAGGGCCTGGTTGCAAATGTTCTATACGTATGTTTCCGCAATCAATTTTAATTAACCTGTGTTTTCGGTAATATATGATTCCGGACGTTTTCGTGTGTCATCTTGTTGTCTATGTGATGGTGGGGTGTCACAGTTGGTTTGGTATCAGAGCTCTAGGTTCGCTGAGTTTATAGGGATCTAGGACTAGGTTTGCGTCTGTTCTTGTGAGTTTTCCAGATTTTCTTACAATAACCTTCTGCTCTCAGTAGAAGATAAAGCTTAAAGATGTCTGGAAACCATGAAGAACATGCTGTCGAGAGTAGCGATGCTGCATCATTTGATGGAGCAGGAGGACAGAAACACGAAGATCGGGTGCCTGAGGTCCCCCAACTTGACCCAACCATTCTTGAAAACCCTGCCTACCAACAGCTTATGGGGCAGATGATGGCTACGATGAATCACATGGTGGAAAGGTTTCCAGTGCCTCTGCCAAGAGCACAAGCTCCCCATGGTGAAGCATCAGGTATTGGGAAGACCTTTGAGCGGCTTCGCCGAGTCGGAGCTTCGGATTATGCTGGGATGATTGATCCAATAGATGTAGATATGTGGCTGACAGGTCTTGAGAAGGCCTTCCGGATCCTCAACATCCCTGAAGCAGACAAAGTCAAGCATGCTATCTACCTTCTGAAGGGCAGTGCTGGCCACTGGTGGGCCATCGAGGAGGAGAAATGACCCGGTGAGGAGATCGGTTGGGAGATCTTCCGGCAAGAGTTCGTCAGCAAATACTTTCTGAAGATGTATCTGGATGAGAAGATCAACCAGTTTGAGCATCTACGCCAAGGAACGATGAGCATCACCGAGTATGAAGCCAAGTTCATGGACTTGCTAAGGTTTTTCCTCACATGGCAGTGACAGATGATGAGGGGATCAGGCGGTTCGAGAAAGGTTTGAGTGCTGAACTGTCGACACCTGCTGCTGCTTTAGAGAATCGGGAGCGGTTTGCCACGTTTGTGGAGTCCGTCCTCAGGATTGAACGATCTATTAAGGAGAAAAGGGAGTCCATGACCAGGAAAAGGTATGCTCAGTTCCATGGATAGAGATCTTATGGCTTCAAGAAGTCAAGGTTTTTAGAACCTTCCATGATGAGAGGTTCTAGTGCACCATCACAGTGGTCTCCGAGTAAGGGAAGAGTCATGTTTCTTCACTGTCGAAGGCGCATAGTACAACTTCTATGGTAGTAAAAAAGCCATCTAGACCGCAGACAAAAGGCAGGTCATGTTACCACTATGGACACACTGGGCACTTGAGGTCAAACTGCCCAAAGAGAGATGTTGAAGTAACACAACAACCGATACAGAATCAACAAGGATAAGATAGACAACAACTGAGTGCTAGCAGAGGGTGAGGACACAGTCAAGCGTCGCAAGCGGGATCGTCTGCTCAAGGAAGCATAGGACGTGGACAACAAGCAACAACTCGATTCTATGCTATGAGTCAGCCGGAGGCGATAGTCAACCCGTGAGTGGTGACAGGTCAAATGGATTTATTTCATTCTGATTTGTCTTCTTCTTACTTTATATCTGTTTTGGTTGAACCGCGTGCTACACACTTTTTTATCACACATAATCTGCTTGATAGTTGTCCTTTACCTGTTAGTTGTAAGAAAGATAGCCTGTTGTTAGAAACCCCTCTTGATGGTTCCTCGATACTTCGAGAAGTGTGTCCATCCTGTGTTCTATCTTTTTCGGGACACAATATACAAGTGGATCTTATACCTCTTGATATGCATGGATTCGATGTGATCCTTGGGATGGATACTTTAGAGAAGTATAAGGTTGTGTTGGACTGTGGTTCCAAACAGGCAGTGTTTGATGAAGATGGAGAGAAGTGGATCTTCAAAGGAGATAGGAAGATTCTTCCGACATGTCTAGTGTCAACGATGGTGGCAGAAAAGTTGTTGCGGAAAGGTTGTAAGGCTTTCTTAGCTCACGTTATGGATACTAAGGCGAAAGGTCCTAGCCTCGAGGAGGTAACGGTTGTTTGAGAGTTCGCAGATGTGTTTCCAGATGAGTTTCCCAGTGTTCCCCCACCTCGAGAGATTGATTTCGAGATCAATCTGATACCAGGAACACAACTAGTTGTGCAGACACCGTATAGGATGGCTCCAGTAGAGATGGCAGAGTTGAAAAAGCAGTTACAAGAGTTGTTGAAGAAATGTTTCATCCGACCGAGCACGTCACCTTGGGGTGATCCAGTGTTGTTCGTTAAGAAGAAGGACGGGTCGATGCGGCTATGCAGAGATTATCGACAGTTGAATAAAGTTACGATCAAGAATAAGTACCCCTTGCCAAGGATAGATGATCTGTTTGATCAATTGCATGGTGATACAGTGTTCTCAAAGATCAATCTACGGTCTGGATATCATCAATTGAGGATTAAGGCGGACGACATACCAAAGTGAACATTTAGGATGAGGTATGGTCACTTTGAGTTTGTGGTTATGCCGTTTGGGCTAACCAATGCACCTGCTACTTTCATGGACCTGATGAACCGAGTGTTCCGTCCATTCTTATATCAGTTTGTTGTAGTCTTTATAGATGACATTTTGATCTATAGTCGGGACAGGTAAGAGCATGAGTGACATCTTTGACAAGCGTTGACTCTTCTTCGCCAACATCAGTTGTATGCCAAGTTCAGCAAATGTGAGTTCTGGTTGAAGGAAGTGACTTTCTTAGGTCATGTGATATCTGCAGAAGGAGTCAGAGTGGACCCTAAAAAGGTGGAGTCAGTGGAAGATTGGGAGCAACCAAAGATGCCGACAAAAGTTTGTAGTTTTCTGGGTTTGGCCGGATACTACCGGAGGTTTATCAAGGACTTCAGTGTAATCACGTTTTCGATGATGAAGCTGACCAGGAAGGATGTACCTTTTGTTTGGGATGATCGTTGTCAACAAGCTTTCCAAAGTTTGAAGGAGAAGCTGACTAGTGCTCCAGTGCTAGTGCTGCCAGAGCCTGGGAAGGGCTATGTTGTTTTCTGCGATGCTTCCAAGAAAGGCTTAGGTTGTGTGCTGATGCAGGAAGATCATGTGGTTTCTTTTGCTTCGCGACAGCTTAAGAAACATGAGGAGAACTATCCGACACATGATTTGGAGCTGGCAGCGGTGGTCCATGCGCTAAAGATTTAGAGACACTATCTTTATGGGGAAGTGTGTCAGATCTTTACAGATCATAAGAACTTGAAGTACATCTTTTCACAGAATGAGCTGAATATGCGACAACGTCGTTGGATGGAGCTAATCAATGATTATGATTGCACCATTGAGTATCATCCTGGTAAGGCAAATGTGGTAGCTGATGCGCTTAGCAGAAAGTCTTCTTCTCTCTCCACAAAGAAGGCACAGTTGAGTTCCTTGGTATTCCATAGGCGGGATATGTTTGTCTCCTTGCGGAAGATGAATGTGCAGTTGGAAGTTTCCTTGTTGGAAGGCCTGTTGGCACAAATGCAAGTCAAGCCTATGCTGAGACAACAGATCAAAGATGCACAACAGACAGATGATACAGTGTAGCTGATCAGGTCAGAGCTTGGTAGCGAAAAGCGTGATGGGTTCCCTGAGTCCGAGGATGGATTAGTTTGCTATCATGGTAGAATGGTGGTCCTCGAAGTTGATAATCTAAGCACGATAGTTCTCGAGGAAGCACACACATCGATGTATGCTATGCATCCAGGAGTCACCAAGATGTATCATAATCTAAAGGACATGTATTGGTGGTCTGGCTTGAAGAAGGATGTAGCTGAGTTTGTGGCTAAGTGTGCAGTATGTCAGCAAGTTAAAGCTGAGCATCAAAAGTCGGCAGGTATGTTGCAACCCATGCCGATACCACAATGGAAATGGGATCATATAACCATGGATTTCGTATTTGGTCTACCAAAGACAGCTAGGAATCATGATTCCATTTGGGTAATAGTAGACAGGTTGACAAAATCTGCTCATTTCATACCAGTAAAAACAACGTATACAGCAGAGAAGCTTTCTCGGGTGTATGTGGATGAGATAGTGTATTTGCATGGTATACCAGCAACAATAGTTTCTGACAGAGGTCTTCAGTTCACAAGTCATTTCTGGGAACGATTGCACAAAGCGTTGGGAACACAATTGAGGTTCAGTATCGCTTTCCACCCCCAGACGGATGGATAGTCTGAAAGGACTATTCAGACTTTGGAGGATCTTCTCTGAGCTTGTGTTTTGCAGTTCCTAGGCAGTTGGGACATGCATCTCAGTTTTATAGAGTTCTCTTATAACAATAGTTACCAACGGAGCATTGACATGGCTCCTTATGAGGCTCTATATGGAAGGAAGTGCAGATCCCCTTTATGTTGGTATGAGATTGGTGAAAATCATCTTTTGGGTCCTGAGTTAGTACAACAGACAATAGAAAAGATCAGAGTGATACAACAAAAGTTGAAAACAGCACAGGACAGACAAAAGTCTTATGCAGACAATCGTCGACGACCTCTAGAGTTCCAAGTGGGAGACAGAGTATACCTCAAGGTCTCACCTTGGAAAGGCGTGCTAAGGTTTGGCCGAAAAGGAAAGCTGGCACCCAGATATATGGGGTCGTACCCGGTAATAGCATGTGCTGGCAAGGTAGCTTATAAGTTAGAGTTGCCGCTAGAGTTGCGCAGGTTGCATCCAGTGTTCCATGTCAGTATGCTGAAGAAAAGTCATCCAGACACAGGGACAGTGATATAGCCAGTTGAGGTTGAGCTTGATGAAGATGTGACCTACGAGGAGGGTCCGGTAGCGATCCTTGATACAAGAGTAAAGAAGTTGAAGAGGAAGGACCTGGTTCTTGTGAAGGTTCTGTGGCATCATCATGGTGTTGAGGAAGCTACGTGGGAGCTTGAGGAAGAGATGAGGAGGAAGTATCCCTCACTTTTCTCTTCATATTTCGGGGACACAATCCCTTTGTAGAGGTTTATGGCTTGTAAGGACCCTGACCTTTGTTTTGGGCTTACCCTGTTTGTTTTGCCTAAACCTGGTGCTTGGTTTCTTGCTAATCACCTATAGTGGTGATTAGGGTTTGCTTATACTTTGTTGAGAGCTGGAGCTGCTACTTGCAAAATAACCTGAGATAGGGTTGAAGAGCAAGTTTGTCACCTTAAGAGATGTCTTTCTCTCTCTTTGCTTCCTCTAGGGTTGAGAGGAAGGTTTGGGTTCATGCCTTGGGTTGTCTTGGGCTTGGTTAAGCTCTTTTGGGCCTTGCCTTGCATGGTTGAACACTGTATCGGGCAAGGGTGCCTTGTGTCGGCCATGGGGGTATCGCCCATGGGGTGTATCGGCCATGGAGGAGTAGTGTGTCGGCCTTTGACCTTGGTTGACCTTCTTGCCTTGGTTGTGTCACCCTGGATTGGACATGTGGCTGACCCTTGGGAGAGTAGTGGCATGGTATGTGCATGAGTTTTACAAGGTGGTAAAATGTGTGGACAAGTGTCCCTTGGTAAGGTGACAACTTGCCTTGGTCTAACCTTGACCCCCACCTATATATGCCTTGCCTTTCTCTTCCTTAGGAACCATTTAGCTCTTTGTTGCTCCTCTCTTCCTTGGTGCACGATACACCTACCCTTTGGAGCAAGTTGGTGGACGATCCTTCTCCCTTGGTGGTGATCCCTTCTTCTTCCTTTAGCTTGGTGGCCGAACCCTAGGTGGGTCTTGTTCTTTGGTAAGCATCTTCCCTCTCTCCTTAGCATCTTCTTCTCCATCTTGCCTACTCTTTGGCCATGGTGGTTATGCTTCTTGTTCCATTTCTTGAGGTGGCTGAAGTAGTGTGCTTGGAGCTAGGAGCTAGAAGCTTGGAGCTTTGGAGCTTGAGAAGTTTGCTTAAGGCGGGTTACATAACTTCTAACCCTAGCTATACTATTTTCTCTATGTTGCATGTTTCATATATGTTGACAATCGGCCATGCATGTATGTTTCTTGCTCTAGAACATGTTGTTGATCTTATGGATATAATGAGCATGATGTTGTTGTTGTTGATGGTTTATATGCCTTTACACCTAGTTGGCTGAACCATGGTTTAGGGTTTCCTTATTGAGCAACACTCCTTTCTCTCCTTGGTCTAGAGAAGTGAGTTTGAGCTCTAGTAATGTGGGAAATACCCCTCTCTCATTTAAGTTGAGAAGTGAGCTTATATTCTAGTTGCTTGGGCAATACCCTCCTCTCACCATGGATTTGAGAGGTGAGCTTTTGATGACCTATGTTGAGGTTGGATCCTTGTGGTTGCCCGATTTGTGACAGAGGTTGTGAAACACCCCTCTCTCTTAGTTGTTGAGAGGTGAGCCGACCTTCTTGATCAACAAGGGTTTGGTGCCCTTGTGCTTGAGGTTAAAGACGACCTTGTTGGGTTGTGTCTTGCACGATATGACTTTGGGGATGATGCTGCCCGATAACCTTCTTGTCTTGGGTTGTACCTTTGGATGATACCCATGTGTGCTTGGGAAATATGTTTTGTTGAGTGGCCTATACAACACACTTTGTTGAGATAGTTTTACCTTGGTTCCCGATATCCCTTATCTACCCTAGAGTTAGGGTTTGGGCGACATGGTTGCTAAACCCTTGGATGGGCATCTTGGTCGATATGAAACCTCAACCCAAGCTTGGGTGTTAGTGTTGCTCTAGGTGACATGAGTTGTCTACCCTTAATGCATGATATGTCCTTGAGGTGTAATCCTTGGTAGGTAAGCTTGCTTGGGTGATCTTTGTATCCCTGGACGATATGCCTAGTGGAAACTTAGCTGGTGCCCGTCATGGTCCCTTGGAGGATACTCTTGGTGGAGTTTTTGGGTGGGCGATACACCCTTGATGAGATGTTGCCCGATACCCTCCTTAGGGTTAAGTCTTGGACGACACACCATGTAGAGAAGGTGCTCTATGCACTCCTTTGTCTTTAGGTGGCCTTGGCCATTATCCTTGAAGGCCTCTTGGACGATATGAAGAGGTTGGACGTTGGGGAACCTTGGGCGATACCCTTGGGTCGATATGGTCTTTGCTGATGGTTAGCCGATAGTGGAACCTAATCGTAACCCTAGTTCGGTGCACGATAGGTCTTGGGTCGATAGCATTTGTTGATGCACGATACACTCTTCCCGACACCATGAGTTGGTGAGTCCTTGTTGCACGATAGTTCATGTTGAGGTTGGCCGTTTAGTGGTGAGTTGCTTTAGGGTTGGAACCCTAGCCGGTACACCCTTTGGTGAGGGTTGGCGCTGCTCGCCATACCTGTAGTGAGGGTTGCAAGGAGTTTTGGTGAGGGTTTTGATAACCCAGAATGTATATAGTTGATGACTCTCTTTTAATAATGATAACACAAGTGATATGATGTAATCACCTTGCATCCTGCAAATATGATGATGAGATATAATGATAAGGTTGTGAACCAGGAAGCTGGGGAGCTTATGATGTTGCTTCACATGTTGATATAACACATGCATATGATCACAAGTATAAGGCATAACATATGCCCATGACTAATAATAATACTATGAATGATAAAGCTTGTGTGATATACTCACAGATGCTTATATACTTGATAGCATGATCATTCTATTAATCCATGATGGTTTCAGTAATCACTGTGAATGTGTATACTAACTATGCAGGTATTTCATGTGGATTTATAGCCTGGTAAGAGCTATGAGATATATGTGCTTTGACTAGCACAATGTGATGATAATCCTTGTTAATAAAGTAACAAGTTGATAGGTCTGAGGACCTGATATAAGGCAAAGTGCTTAGTTGAGGTGTTATCCTCTGATGATGAGATAAGGGATGCGTTCCCAGGATGCTAATGCATGTTTGTGATGCCTTGAGAGGCAATGGTTGATATCATGAGGGATTGAGGTCCCAGGACATTATGTTGATGACAATAATGATGTAATTCTATAAGGCCATGTTTGTACCTTGTTTTACCTCAACAATTGGCTTTAAATATACTAATTAATTATAGATGAACATATCATGTAGTTTTCCCTGGCCATAGACCCATTACCGTCAGTAATTGGTGATGGTGAAACAAGTTTATCCTGCGGGATTACCTGGAGCGCATATTGTTGAATTTGCGAGGTTTCCCCTAGCCTAAAATAGGAGGGTTGAGTACAACTGTGGTTGCAGACTCGGGATGTATGGAGCATGGTGAAAATACCCATGGCTCATGATATGTGATGATGAGAATGATGCATTCATGACTCGTATGTATGTACTAGCACCTATGATGAGGTGAGCTAGAGATATGGGTAGCAGGCGGAGCTAACCCAGAGGCTGAGGCCTATAAGCATAAGACTGTGGTCTTGCTTGATGATTCGTATACTGACCACGAGAAGGTGAGGTCATGGAGTTCGGATATCCTTAGACCTTGTATGGCACCAGATTGGGCTTTGCAGCCAATGGTTGGATTTGAGCAGGGAAGGCTCACTTCCTTAGGGCATAATAAAACATAATCCAACCGAATAAGTATATCTTGCTTAGAGAAAAACATGGAACATTGATTGAGGCCTTTCTTATATAGATAATCTAGTTACGCCTTGCAGATATGTGTACGATCTGTATATCTTGTGATAAGTTCTTATAGAGATTATCTTATCAATCATGTTCCATAAAGAAATACTTGGTTATATGCCTCCCGGATATCTTGGTAAGCTTAATGGTAATAATATCCTTGTTTAGTATACCGCTCTTGTTATATGCTTTATCAGTTATTTGTTGTTATCTTCTTTAACCTTTGAGGTTTTATAGTTGTGGTGGGGAGTTATTTTTCTCACTGGGACTATGTGTCTCACCCCGCTGGTTCACACCCTTTTTAGGTGATCACTCTAGACGTGGTAGTGGTCATGAGGTTGCGACCGAGCAGCAAGAAGAGCAGTAGAAGGCAAGAGATGGACATGTTGTTGTTTTGGTGGTTTTGTAGTAGAGTCCTAGAGTCATCCCTGTACTCTCAGGTCCTTGGAGGTGTTTGACGACGTTTCACGATGTTTAGCTGTTGTAATTTTTGTATATCCTACTGCTGGCCGTACGTGGCCTGTTATGTATGTATAAACAGGTGATGAACTAATATGCACTGTTGCGATAGTGGGTGGCTTTAAGATGTGAACATATCTGGAAGGTGACCTTGAATAAATCTATATATGAACTGATCTTCTTGCAGGGCCTGGTTGCAAATGTTCTGTACGTATGTTTCCGCAATCAGTGTTAATTAACCCGTGTTTTCAGTAATATATGGTTCCGCATGTTTTCGCGTGTCATCTCATTGTCTATGTGATGGCGGGGTGTCACCGTTTGTTTTCCTTTAAATCGTGGATAATTGAGAGGAATAAGAGGCAAAGAGGATAGCCTCATCCCTAAGGAAGAAAAGGGGGAATATGACAATAAAGTTGAGGAGATAATTCCTACTTTCTCTCTCTTAAATGAATTTTCAATAAAATTCATATATAAGCTCCTTTACCTTTGAGGTGAAGGGATAATTTCGAAACCCCTTTCACTTATTGCTTGCAAAAATGACCAAGGGAGCTGGGAGCAACAGAAGGACGACCCCCAACCTGTTGGTAAGCTTCTTGACCTTCATTCACCTTGATTCCATGGTGGAAATTGAAAATCAATGCATGAATTCTTCATATCTCGATCCCCTCTTCAATTCTAAGCATTCCTTTTCACTCAAAGCTTGAGGACGAGCCTTGGGATAGTGAAAGGAGTTGCATCCACCATTGTTGACGTGAGCTTGAAGCTTTGGAGCTCAATTGGAGGCGAGTTTTATAACTTGAACCCTTGATTTTGTCATTGCATTCAATTCCTTATCAATTGTTGATCCTTTCTTCATTCTCGAAATTTTATTTGGTTGATTGATGCAATAACCATGAAAATCACAGCAAGTTTCGTGGGTTTAGATCTTGATGATGATGATATCATCATAAGCACACACCTCCCCAAATATCTATTGCAAACGGTTTCCAAAAAAATGGTCCAAACGGTTTCCAAACCGTTTGGTGATTTGAGTCCCAAACTGCATGAGAGTATTGACCGATTGGATGGGTTAACCATTTGAGGTCAGACCCTAGAAAATGTTGGATGATGATCCAAGGGCTCCAATTGATTAATTCAACATATGAACAATCTTCCAAATAGAAACCCTAATCGGCTAAGTGCTGAATTTGCAATTGATTTTGTTGATGTTTTGGGTTGATTAGCCCAAACGGTTTCAAAACCATTTGGAGGTCACCCCAAACAGTCTCAAGACCGTTTGGAGGTCAACCAAGACCGTTTGGAGGTCTAGGGTTGAGTATGGTTGAGTAATTGAAGAGTTAGAGATATCAAATCAAAATGCAATCAATGGCTAAGTTGATGATCAATTCAATGATGCAAACCCTAATTGAATTTCACATATTTTAATGTTTTATAAGGCAAACGGTCTCAAGACCGTTTGGAGGTCATCCAAACGACCTCAAGACCGTTTGAGGTCAGGTCATAACACAATTTGATGATAAGTCATTGATTTTGATTGAATCAATTCCACAATGTTAACCATTGATGGATCCCCATTTTCAAAACCCTAAGTGATGGTTTCTTGATTATAAACCCTAGTTTAATTGAGTCCAAAACCTTAATTGAAGGTTCAATTGAAGGGTGATTCAATGGTTTAAATGATGAATGAATCAGTGGTCCAACTAATAGATGGTTCAATGATTGAAACCCTAAATTGACTAAGTGCTGGAAGACCCTTTTTGGTCCATTCGGTTTTGAGAGAGTTTGGGTAAAATGGTCTTAGGACCGTTTGAGTCCAAATGGTCTTGAGACCATTTGGGATCAAACAGTCTCAAGACCGTTTGGGACCTAATGGTCTCAAACCGTTTGGAGACCCAAGTTCATTCAGTTTCAATATGTGATGACTAAATGGTTTCAAGTACCAATCTTGCTAAACGGTTTCAAACCGTTTGAACTTAATTGGTCAAGACCGTTTGAGGTCTAAGTGACCAAAATTGTTTGGGGTCTAAGTGACCAAGACTTTTTAAGGTTCAAATTGGTTAAACCATTTGGACACCTAATATGATCAAAGGTGAGTTAGCTACTTGATTGATAATGATGTAGACTAAAGGTGATCATAATGGTTAACTCTAACTATGTGTACTTAAATGAAGAGTTGACCTAGATCACTCTTGGAGTACTTCAGATCCTAGAGAGGATGAGAGAGAGAGAGAATGAGATAGATGAATGCTTATATAATTAAGCCCTAATTCTCTCATTATGAATAAATATGTAATAAGGGTTTGATCCATATTAATGAGATCATGAAATCCTCATTGAAAAGATTATTCAGCCCTAACCCTAAACTAGGGCAAAACTAAGTGAAACCCTAAACTAGGGCAAAGCTAGGTGAAACCCTAATTGAGGAAGATGTCAAATGAAAACCTAATTTTAGGTAGAACTATGTGAAACCCTGACATAGAAGGATATTATGAGAAACTCTAATGAAGAGTGATGTTATGTGGAACCCATATTTATGGGAGATGCTATGTGAACCTCAATTTATAAATATGGAGAACCCTATTCCTAATAATGGAATAGTGATTAATGTATTGATAAAGGTAATACCTAGAGAGATTGATAATGGATATCCTTATATCAATAGCTCCTAACTCAAGAATGAGTCTATATCATTAGCAATGGTTGTAATTTCTAAATACAGTGACTTGTGACCAATACATTACATAATAAATGTGATGAACTAGTATATAAAGTATTAGGATGAGAAATACCCTAATACAAGCTAAGTGGATGAACTCAAGTAAGGTAATGGTGATGAAGGAAGTGATACATCAAAATATGATAGATATCACATCCAGCACCTCAAGTGTGATAGACCTTAATGTATTTTAAATCCAATATACTTGGATGAGTGACACATGAAGTGTGTCATGTCAGTTGTTACATTCAGATGTAATGCATTTTGATGAGTGTAGGCTAACCTGCCTTATGAAAAGGTTAATCCAAATCAATAAACTATGATGCAATTATATTATGAGAAAGAGGAGAGATAAGCTTATACTTTGCGATGATAATTCATTTAATGTTGAATGATGAGAATAAATAAGTATGATTGAATACTTATGTTATCCATATTGATTCCTAGCTGGGTGAAGCAATGGAATAGGACTTGATCATTAATAATATGATCTTGAGAACCTATATGGTTATTTCTGGAAAATCCTAATCCATGGTAATGATGTCTAAACCCTTAATATAGGATGATGAATGTGTTACAAAACCCTAATCTAGGGTGATGTTATCTAATGTTACAGTAAACCCTAAATTGGGTAAAAGAACATGATGAACCCTAATCTAATGTGAATAGTGCATCCTAACCCTAAATTGGGTAATAGGATATAATAAACCCTAATACATGGTAATGATATGTGAAACCCTAATACAAGGTGATGCTATGTGAAGCCCTAACACAAAGTAATCCTATGTGAAGCTCAAATACAGATTGATGAGTATGAATGTAATAAGAAAACCCTTTTATTGCATGGTACTGATATATATTTGTTATCATGAGTACTAATCATGTAGGTATGTTAAAATGATGAACATAGCCAGGTATGTGCTATGATGTTTTGTATATTGAAATTGTTTTATGGGCTTCTTAAGCCAAAATATGCCTTGTTGCTTATTAAGGGGTGATAAGAGGTGATATGAGCTCTGTGAACTATGTGGAATACTTTGTGTAGTAAGAATCCTAATGTCCTAGGTCAGATGACCTGAAGGTATTAAGTTACCTAATAAGTGGTAACAAGTATTCTAGGATGAATTAAGGGTTTGAATAACCATATTCTATAATCAAGTTGATGGACTTTTTAAGAAATGAAAATGTATTTGATAATATGAGGGATTAAGATCCCAATACTTTATTAAAAGTATATGGCTACAGGTCATGACTCCAGGCCATGACTCCAAAAAGACAATGTTGGGCTTTAGCTATGTGTTCTAAGCCTGAAGAGAGTACGTGATGCAGTTATAATTCTATAGTGAATAAATGTTACACATGTTCTTCATATTCCTTAATGAATAAGTAACATTCTGCTCTATCAAGTTATAGCTGCAATGATTTAGATAGGAATAATATTCTAATCTGTTGGATAATGAAATAACTGCGGTTAATCAATTATGATTCCTCTATCCAGGTTTATCCTATTAAACTGCAATAATAATGTTTCTGACAGAGAGTTATATCTCTCACTGGGGCAATTTTACAATTGTCTCACCCCCGTGGGAATCACATTTTTAGGTGGACGCGAACGAGGAGGCCGGAATCCTTCAGTAGGTGAAGAACAGCAACAACAGCAACAGGGACATCAGTGAATTCTCAGGTGGAGACATTGGTTGTTATGCCTTGGATAGATGTACATAGAGTCCTATGTGTCATCTCTGTACTCTCAGGTCCTCGGAGTAGTAGTTAGTACTTTTGAGATTTTGGCTCAGTGCCTCGAGATTTTATACTGTCTATGTTTAGTTTAACAGGACAGTTGATGCTTGTAATTCTCAGAAAAAGATGATACAGGACATGTACTTGTGACCTAGTATGTAATTAAATTACTTCAGTCCTTTGTGAAAGAGTTTTCCTATGTGTGGACCTTTTTGTAAAATGGTTTTAATTTTTAGTGATTTTCGGTAATCTGCTGCTTAGTGATTGCTTCCGCATTTAGTTAATCATGTTTATGTGAGTTGGATGCCACAATTTAGTGGTATCAGAGCTCTAGGTTTGTTGAGTCTACAGAGACATAGGACTAAGATGTTGAGTCTGTTCTAGTGTATTCCAGTTCATCTGATAGTGACTTCTACTCATATAGGAGGAGAAGAAAAACTTGAAGATGTCTGGGACACACGAAGAACACACTGTTGATAGCAGTGTTGCTGCACCAGGAGGAGGTGCAAGAGACCAGAATAGGGAAGGGCATGTACCTGAACAGCCCCAGATTGACCCATCTGTGATAGAAAACCCAGCCCTCCATGCTGTATTTGACAAATTCCTGACAACCATGACACACATGGCAGACAAGATGCCACTACCTTCACCTAGGGAACCATCCCATTATGAGGGATATGGAGCCGACAAGACTTTTGAGAGGCTTCGTCGGGTTGGAGCCATAGATTAAGCTGGTACATCTGATCCAGAAAATGCTGATTTGTGGTTGACAAAGCTGGAGAAGGCTTTCAGGATCCTTGATATTCCTGAAGCCGAAAAGGTAAGACATGTTGTATACCTTCTAAAAGGGAGACCAGGTGAAGAGGTTGGATGGGAGGTATTCCGATGATAGTTCGTCAGTAGATACTTCCCTAAGACATATCTAGATGAGAAGATCTCTCAATTCGAGAGGATCAGACAAGGACAGATGAACGTTAGTGAATATGAAGCTAAGTTCATGGAGCTGCTGCAGTTTTGTCCACAAATGGCAGCTAGTGATGAGGAAAGAATTCGACATTTTGAGAAGGGATTGAATGTTGAACTAACCACACCTGTGTCTACTTTAGAGAAAAGGGAGAGGTTTGCCACCTTTGTGAAGTTGGTAAGGAGGATAGAGAGGTCTGAAATCGAGAAACGACAGACCAGTGGAAAGAAGGTGTACACTTAGTCTCAAGGATAAAGATCTGAAAGTTTTAAGAAGTTGAGATTTTCTGCATCGGCAGCACCATCGAGATTCCATACCCAGACGCAATGGACTTCAAGTAGGGGTAGGGATCGTAGTATTGCTTCAAGTAGAGCCCCTGACATAACATCAACATCGGTGACTAGATCTCGCAGACACTATTTTGCGCCCAGGATCTGTTACCAATGTAGACAACCAGGACATCTACCAAAGGATTGTTCAGACGGGAATTCAATGATGACTCAACCTCAGGGGCAGAGTCAGCAAGGCTCACAGAAGAGACATTTTTCTAGTAACAATAGAGGACGTGGACAGACATCCCAGACAGGTCAGATGAAATAGTTTCGTTTTGATATTTCATTTGATAATTCTATGTGTTAAAAATAAGAAAGTAATTGTTTTGAGCTTCCTCTGATTAGTCCTATAAGGACACAAGGAAGAAGAGAACTCACATTTTACTAAGTATTCTTTAAAAATGTATTTATAATCTCACTTATCTATTTGATAAAAGATGATATATAGAAGTGATGCTAGAAGAAAAAAAGAAATCCAGAAATGAAAAAAAATCCTGCGTGTATAATGATATGAAGAGTGAGGAACATGATAGTAAATAAAGTGCATACTACCTAATCTCAATACTTGTATACTCTGGCCAGGTATATGGTTATTGGAGATAAGGAAAGTATGGAACTCTTAGATTGTTATCTTTCTGATTACTCTGATCAAGTAGTCATTCTGAAACAATCTAGATAGTATAATGAAATTGAATAGGAATTACTCAGTGAATTTTCCCAATTAAATAGAAAGAGATAAGTGAACCTTCCCAATTAAATAGGAAGAGCTAAGTGAACCTTCAAATTAAATAGGAAGAGCTAAGTGAACCTTCTCAATTAAATAGGAAGAGCTAAGTGAACCTTCCCAACTAAATAGGAAGAGCTAAGTGAACCTTCCCAATTAACTAGGTGAATCCTCCCAACTAAATAGGAAGAGCTAAGTGAACCTTCCAATTAAATAGGAAGAGCTAAGTGAACCTTCCCAATTAAATAGGAAGAGCTAAGTGAACCTTCCCAATTAAACATGAAGAGCTAAGTGAACCTTCCCAACAAAATAGGAAGAGCTAAGTGAACCTTCCCAATTAACTAAGTGAATCTTCCCAATTAAATAGGAAGAGCTAAGTGAACCTTCCCAATTAAATAGGAAGAGCTAAGTGAACCTTCCCAACTAAATAGGAAGAGCTAAGTGAACCTTCCCAATTAACTAAGTGAATCTTCCCAATTAAACAGGAAGAGCTAAGCGAACCTTCCCAACTAAATAGGAAAAGCTAAGTGAACCTTCCCAACTAAATAGGAAGATCTAAGTGAACCTTCCCAATTAAACAGGAAGCGCTAAGTGAACCTTCCCAATTAACTAAGTGAATCCTCCCAATTAAATAGGAAGAGCTAAGTGAACCTTCCCAATTAGCTAAGTGAACCTTCCCAATTAAATAGGAAGAGCTAAGTGAACTTTCCCAAACAAATAAAGAATTGTTGAGTTTACCTCTATTAAATGTATATGTTTCTCCTTTGATAAACAATCTTGGGTGATGATAGGAGTATGTTACTTTGTGTTTTCTTCCTTTCAATTAACATGACAATCAAGTAAGTTTATGAATTTTTATGTGCATGGATTAGAAATAACACGTTGATGGATACTTAGAAAAGTATCGGTTGCTTTTGACTTTGGTTCCAAGGTAATTAATGATATATGGAGCAAGCAATGTTTTAAGATAAAAGAAATACCTTGTGCATGAACCTTTGGTGGTAATAGCAGAGAAATGAATATGATAAGGATGAGATGTGTTCTCAACACATATGATGAATACCAAAGTAAGGATTATGGTACCTGAGAAATAATAGATGATTATGTTGGTTACCTATATTAGCCAACTGTGAAATCAATCTTGTTACCTAAAATAATATGGACATCATATGTTAGGGGTTTATGCTCTGCATAAACATAAACATTGATAAGGTTGAACTAATGGAAGGAACTTTGTGTAGACTAAAGATCTATGGTATCTCCATGACATTAAGATGTTATGTAGAGGCTTTATGGTATGATAAATGATTAAAAATTATCTCTCCTTTTTTCTGGGATTTTGGGGACAAAATCCTTGTTAGGGGTTTATAATTTGTAACATCCCTGACTTGAGTTATGCTTAACCCTAGATGTTTTACTTAATAAAGTTGATTATATGCTTGATTTTATCTCTTAAAAAGTAATTAAGGCCCAAGAGGAACTTATATTTCAATTTTAGTCCATATTGAACTATGTTGAAAATAATGTTTTACTTGTGTTGGATTAAAGTGCAAATTACCTAAGTTGAGGGGTTAAATTGCAAATTGTGCATGATAATATGTTCCTCATGTGTTGAAGCATAATGAGAATGAAGATGATGCAGAGGTAGGGCTTGTGGTAACCTGAGTACCAAGAAAGAGATAATAAAGCAATGCTTGTGCATTAAAACCTAGTTTTGGTGTAATGTGCAATTTACCCAAAACCTGGGGTTCAATATGTAGATTACCACTTCAATAAGGTCCCTTATGTTTCTTGGCATCATGTATAGCAAAGAAAATGAGAGGGGCATCTCATTTGAATCATTTTGAAGGAGAGAGAATATTGATATTAAAATAATCAAGATTTAAGCATAATTGAAAACCCTAATTCAATTTAATGCAAAAATAATTACATTAATTGGATTGCCCTTCAACCAAAACTATAATTTTTGATTTTGATTATGTGTGGAAGTCCTTGTGCCTTGAAAAGGCAAAGGAAATATCTATGTGAGTGGAGAACCCACTCACATTAAGAAAAGAAAAAGAAATATCCACTCACTTATGGATATTATTATAATATGATTTAAGGTGCGTAGTTTGTTTTCCTTTAAATCGTGGATAATTGAGAGGAATAAGAGGAAAAGAGGATAGCCTCGTACCTAAGGAAGAAAAGGGGGAATATGACAAGAAAGTTGAGGAGATAATTCCTACTTTCTCTCTCTTAAATGAATTTTCAATAAAATTCATATATAAGCTCCTTTATCTTTGAGGTGAAGGGATAATTTCGAAACCCCTTTCACTTATTGCTTGAAAAAACGACCCAGGGAGCTGGGAGAAATAGGAGGACGACCCGCAACCTGTTGGTAAGCTTCTTGACCTTCATTCACCTTGATTCTATGGTGGAAATCAAAAATCAATGCATGAATTCTTCATATCTCGATCCCCTCTTCAATTCTAACCATTCCTTTTCACTCAAAGCTTGAGGACGAGCCTTGGGATAGTGAAAGGAGTTGCATACACCATTGTTGACGTGATATTGAAGCTTTGGAGCTCAATTGGAGGCGGGTTTTATAACTTGAACCCTTGATTTTGTTATTGCATTCAATTCCTTATCAATTGTTGATCCTTTCTTCATTCTCGAAATTGTATTTGGTTGATTGATGCAATTACCATGAAAATCACAGAAAGTTTCGTGGGTTTATATCTTGATGATGACGAAATCATCATAAGCACACACCTCCCCAAATATCTATTGCAAACGGTTTCCAACAAAATGGTCCAAACGATTTCACCAAACCGTTTGGAGACCAAACAGTTTCCAAACCGTTTGGTGATTTGAGTCCCAAACAGCATGAGAGTGTTGACTGTTTGGATGGGTTAACCATTTGAGGTCAGACCCAAGAAAATGTTGGATGATGATCCAAGGGCTCCAATTGATTAATTCAACATATGAACAATCTTCCAAATAGAAACCCTAATCGGCTAAGTGCTGAATTTGCAATTGATTTAGTTGATGTTTTGGGTTGATTAGCCCAAACGGTTTCAAAACTATTTTGAGGTCACCCCAAATGGTCTCAAGACCGTTTGGAGGTCAACCAAGACCGTTTGGAGGTCTAGGGTTGAGTATGGTTGAGTAATTGAAGAGTTAGAGATATCAAATCAAAATGCATCAATGGCTAAGTTGATGATCAATCCAATGATGCAAACCCTAATTGTATTTCACATATTTTAATGTTTTATAAGGCAAATGGTCTCAAGACCGTTTGTAGGTCATCCAAACGACCTCAAGACCGTTTGAGGTCAGGTCGTAACACAATTTGATGATAAGTCATTGATTTTGATTGAATCAATTCCACAATGTTAACCATTGATGGTTCCTCGTTTTCAAAACCCTAAGTGATGGTTTCTTGATTATAAACCCTAGTTCAATTGATTCCAAAACCTTAATTGAATGTCCAATTGAATGGTGATTCAATGGTTTAAATTATGAATGAATCAAGGGTCCAACGAATAGATGGTTTAATGATTGAAACCCTAAATTGACTAATTGCTGGAAGACCCTTTTTGGTCCATTCGGTTTTGAGAGAGTTTGGGCCAAACAGTATTAAGACCGTTTGAGTCCAAACGGTCTCAAGACCGTTTGGGATCAAACGGTCTCAAACCGTTTGGAGACCCAAGTTCATTTGGTTTCAATATGTGATGACTAAATGGTTTCAAGTACCAATCTTGCTAAACGGTTTCAAATCATTTGAACTTAATTGGTCAAGACCGTTTGAGGTCTAAGTGACCAAAATCATTTGGGGTCTAAGTGACCAAGACTTTTTAAGGTACAAATTGGTTAAACCATTTGGACACCTAATATGATCAAAGGTCAGTTAGCTACTTTATTGATAATGATGTAGACTAAAGGTGATCATAATGGTTAACCCTAACTATGTGTACTTAAATGAAGAGTTGACCTAGATCAATCTTGGAGTACTTCACATCCTAGAGAGGATGAGATAGAGAGAGAATGAGAGAGATGAATGCTTATATAATTAAGCCCTAATTCTGTCACTATGAATAAATATGTAATAAGGGTTTGATCCATAATAATGAGATCATGAAACCCTCATTGAAAAGATTAATGAGACCTAACCCTAAACAAGGGCAAAGCTAAGTGAAACCCTAAACTAGGGAAAAGCTAGGTGAAACCCTAATTGTCAAGTGACATCCTAATTTTAGGTAGCACTATGGGAAACCCTGACATAGAAGGATATTATGAGAAACTCTAATGAAGAGAATGAGAATGAGAATGAAGAGAAACCCTAAATTCTCCTCAAGTGTTATGGAATTATAAGAATGAGAATGATGCTGAGGTATGACTTGCGGAAGCCTAAGTTCCAAGAAGGAGCTTGTTTGAGTAATGCTTGTGTATTGAATGCTAGTTTTGGTGTAATTTGCAAATTATCCAAAACCTTGGGTTGGATATGTAAAATACCACCTCTATTATGTCGCTATTGTTTCTTGGTATCATTTAGATAAAATAAAAAGAAAGGGGCATCTTTTTTGAGCCACATTTGAGGAGAGATAATCTTGATAATAAAATAATCAAGATTTAAGCATAATTGAAACCCTAATTTATTTTGTACCAAAAATAAATATATTAATTAAAGTGCCCATCAACTAAAAAGGATGTGATTGAAATCCTATAGTGCGAGGACGTCCAAATGCCTTGAGTGGCACCGAAATATCCTAAGTAGGTGAAGAAATCCACTCACATTTGTTAATTAAAAAGTAATGTCCACTAAAAATGGATAATAGTATTATAATGATTAAGGTGCTTAGTGGTTGCTTTTAATTCAAGGATAATTGAGAGGATATTGAGGTCAAGGAAGTTGGCTTCAGAAGTAAGGAAGTGGAGGGGGCATGTGGCACCTAGAATGGGAGTTGAAGATTTTCCTCCTACTTTCTCTCTCGTAGAAAATCAATTATATGTACTTGATTTTCTCCTTACTTGAAAGGCTATTTTTGCAAACCACTTTCTTTCCTTGCTTTGGCCAGCGACCAAGGAGCTTAGGAGATGTAGGAAAACGTTCCCCAAGCTGAAGGTAAGCTCCGTAATCATCTTCAACCTTGAATTGATGGTTGAAATCGGATTTCAACACTCATCTTCTTCTCTCTTCCATCCAATGCTCAACCTTGGCTATCTTTCACATCCAAAGGGTCAATTAGGGTTTCAGACGGGGTCGGTTGAATGAGTAGCAATTCTCGTATCGTGCTCTAGTATCGTGTGATAGGATTTTGCATGGAGTATCAGGCGATAACACTAATAGCACTAATAGCAAGGAGACTTTAGAGCAGCTCTCGTATCGTGCTCTAGTACCGTGCGATAGGCCTTTGCATGGAGTATCGGGCGATAGGCTTTTGCTGACAGAGATTTGATTATTGAAGCATACGGTATCATGGGGGGAGCTCTCGTATCGGCTTGTTCAAAGCTCCCGTATCGGCTTGATCAAAACTCCCGTATCGGGCGACATAAATTTTGGTGTCGTGCAGCTCCAGTGAGCAGATACAAGCTTGGTAGCCGATACGTTATAGGAACCGATACGCAAGAAAGCTAGCCGATACGCGTTGGCAAACCGTTACAGAGGAAACGAGAGTAAAGGATACCGTATCGTGCATGAGTTGAGCTCTCGTATTGTGCATGAGGGGGTAAGTACCCGATCAAGATGTTGCCCTCGCCCCTTTTGTGTAGGGTGACAAGACAGACCACGCGAGATCGCGGGACGCAACACGTCGTTGCGGAGAGGAGAAACAAGATGATATCGATTGCAGTCTCACCAGAGGAGGTGCTTCTCGACATTAGGGTTGTGATGACCAGTGAAGACACGTTGCATGACTCACCGTCTAGGGTTTCGGTGGTGGAAGAACGGAGGGATGATCGACCCGATCGTGCTGGGCCCGAGCAGACGGAGGTTCCAACGTCTAGTAGCCCATTGACGACGCAGCCGCAGGAAGATACCCAGGGTCCTGATGATGAGGGGGTGCCACCGCCGCCACCGAGGGAGGAAGGAGACGTAACTGCTCCTATGGTGATTGAGTCAGACTGCCCACCGATCGACCATACTGGTCCGGTGAATCAAGCGCCACGGTCATCTGAGATCAGAATGACGGAGGTTCTTGCTGTCCCAAACCCTAGGAAGGAGCCTGTTCCGACACCCATCACACAGCTGATCGTCTCGCAGCGGCCACAGAGGAAGACACCGCTATATGGGATCCCTCACGACACATGCTTCAGATGTATGGGGAGAGGCCATTGGCAGGCGCAGTGTAGAGGAAGCAAGGTTTGCTATAAGTGTCGAAGACCGGGTCATGTGGCTGCTAGATGCATGCAGTATATGCCAAGACCGAGGCCACCAGACGTACACTCAAGGGCGACGTTTCCACCATTGCTGTCGGGCATCCCGGCCAGGGGCATTCCGCAACACATCCCTAAGCGCATCGTTGTTGAGGTCGGACCTGACGATGAGATGCACAAAGTGAAGATGACGGCGCTTGAGAGGGCGGTGGAGATATCATGGCCATATGGTGTTCAATGGAAGGAGCTTTGCCCGTTCTTGCGGCAGTGCTGGCCCAATGCGGCGGACCTATATAGATTTGCAGAATGTAAGTCTGTTGCTTTCTCCTCATGCGATAAGGAGGCGAAGGAAGTAAAGGAGAAGGACATACCGGATATGCACGGGAAAAAAATTGATTTGCAACTCATGAGTAATGGAGAACAACACCAATGGAAGGAGGCTTTCTGGTTTTGGGTAGCAGACATCCCTATTACCTGTAGAGATGATGACACGATGGAGAAGATGATATCACCTTTTGGTAAACTGAGGTTCATTTCAGACTGGAAGAAGGAAAAAGATGACTTATCTGGATTGATTATCCTGGTTGAGGAATTCAGTGAAGATGTCCCTCAATTTGTATCTCTTACTTACGGGCAGCGTCAGACATCTGTGCAGTTCTTCATGTTGGCAAGAGGGCCGGTGGGGTCCAATAGCACGCAGCTTACTGAGTTTGGGAGAGAGTCAGGGATACCTAGGGAGGCCTTATCTATGCAGGGGAAGACGATTGTATCTAATTCCATGGTGGTTGTGTCAGACAAAACCTCAGATTCTAGAGTGATACCTCAGGCGCGGAGCTCGTCCCCGATCAGGAAGCACCATAGATCACCAAGACGAGTGGTCGTGGATAGAGAGGGCAACAACATATTTTTGTCGAACAAACGATTGGAGGATTTCATTTTCCTTGAGGGTGACTATGCTGATCATAGGAGGAAATCTGCAAGGAGTCATAGAAGACATAGAAGAGATGGGGATGATAGCCGGTACCACAGACAATATCATTCCAGGAGGAGACACTCAGACTACGATGGAGAATTCTTTGATGGATACTGGTCGGAATTGGAGGGGGGATATAGCCCCTGATCGTTTTCATCTTTGGTGGTGACGGAGGTACAAAGTTAATATGGACTTTACTTCTATTTTTTGGAACATTAGAGGGGCATCTAATAATCCTACGAGGAGAGTTCTGAGCAGAATTTGTGGTAGATATAAACCAGGTGTGGTTTGTTTGTTTGAGCCGTTTCTCCATACTGAACAGGCTGCATAACTCATGGACATTGTGAGGCTTGATTAGACGGTGGATAATGAAGAGGAGGAAGGGAAGATTTGGTTCTACGCAGACATAGATACAAATCCTTCTGTTTTCAAGAGACATAGGCAACACATCACGGTGAGATAGGAGGCCAGCGATGGGGCAAAGTTCTTTGTTACAGCCATATATGCCAGTTGTGATCACCTTGAGAGGAGGTCTTTGTGGGAAGAGATAATGACAATGGCGGAACATATAGGTGATGAGCCATGGATGATTGTAGGTGACTTCAATGTGGTACGTAATATAAGGGAGAGATGAGGCGGGAACACACCAGGTTATCAGGACATGCTGGATTTCAACACCTTGATTGCAGATGTTGCTTTGGATGAAATTCCGTTTGAAGGCAGTCAATTCACTTGGGTGAACAAGCAGATTATTACACCTACTATGTGGCAGAGAATAGATAGGTGTTAGTGAATGAGGCATGGATGGCGGCAAGGCCCGCAACCAGATCGATACACTTAACCAGAGATAGAGTTTCTGATCACAGTCCTATAGTGACAATTCCAGGCGATCAAGCAATAGAGCGAAAGACAGCACATTTTGTTTTCACGAAGGCGTGGCTCGAGCACGAAGACTGTTTAAAGGTGATTGAACAGGCTTGGAGTGAACAGGTGACTGGACACCCATCCTTCATTTTCTGTCACAAGCTTAAAAGAGTTAGATCAGCTTTGCGAAGATGGAGCAAAGAGTCCTATGGAGAAATCAAGCAGCGCATCAAAGACTTGGAGGATGTGGTGTTTACTACACAGGTGGCGTTCGATGGGAACCCAACTATGGCGAATGAAGCTAACCTGAGGATGGCTGAGAAAGAAATGCAAAAATTGTTGGATGAAGAAGAGGCGATGTGGAAAGAGAAAGCGAGGATAAGCTGGCTTCAAGACGGGGAGCGTAATACGAAATTTTATCATGCTACCATCAAAGCACAAAGGAAGCGCAGGAGGCTTAACAACGTGGTCTTGCAGGATGGCACGTGTATATCGGATCCTAAGATGATGGCGGAGGTGGCGGCAGACCTCTATAAACATTTCTTCAATGAGGTGGTGGAAACAAAGGTGCCTGACTTGGAGGATTTCTTGCATAATATCCCGGAGTTGGTATCTATGGATGAAAATCTTTCCCTTCTCGCTGTCCTACGTGAAGAGGAGGTTGTGAAGGCCCTACTAAAGATGGACTCCTCAACATCTCTAGGTCCGGATGGGTTGACTGGGATGTTCTTCCGAGCTGCTTGGTCAATCATTGTTGCGGATTTTATGAAGACGACAAAGGCTTTCTTTAGAGGACAACCTTGCTTTAGGGGCCTTTTCTGCTGCCGAATTCTGCTTATTCCGAAGGTGGATTGCCCAAAGAGACTACCAGAGGACTTTAGGCCAATCTCTATTGAAAACGTTGCCCTCCGTATTCTTGCACGTATTCTCAGTGATAGGATGGCTCCCATGATGCCGAGATTGATTTCCAAGGTACAAGGTGCTTTTGTTAAAGGATCCGACATCACTCATCATGTCAGGCTTGCGAAGGAGCTGATGCACGACATCAATAGAGGCCAAGGGACACCCAATGTGATTCTGAAGTATGATATGTCGAAAGCTTACGATAGGACTGACTAGAATGTTCTGTGGAGAGTGATGCAGCAATTTGGGTTTAGTACAGATATGGTGAAGATGTACTTAAGTTTCTTTTCTAATACATGGGATACCGTCACGGTTGGGGATGAAACTACATGATTTGTTCCGATGAGTAGAGGACTCAAGCAAGTTTGTGCGCTATCCCCTTTCTTGTTCATTCTTTTTGAGGAGATTCTATGTAGAAAATTTCTGAAGATAGAAGAGGAGGGACACATTTCGAGATTCAAGATCAGGGAGGAGGTGATTCTGCCAAGCATTCTATTATATGCGGATGACATTGCTTTATTCTTCAATGCTGATCAGAGATCGATGGAGAAGGTTAGGGATACTTTTAAGGCGTATGAAAGGGCCACGGGGCAAAGAATCAATAAAGATAAATCCATATGTGTAGTAGGTGGGAAAGATTTGGAGATGATAAATAGTGTGGAAGTTTGTATGGATATGGGGGCATCAAAGGAATCTATCACTTACCTGGGTATCCCTATAACAAAAGGAAGGATGAGACTCGATGACTTCGAGTTCTTGATGAAGAAGATTGTTAATAAATTCACAACTTGGAGATCCAAACTCCTATCCTTCGTGGGAAGAAGACTACTAATCTCTCACGTGCTATCATCCATTCCTGTATATACGGCGGCTGCGATTGGCGTTCTGGTGGGGATTGCAGACCGCATTGAGAGGAAGCTTTCTCATTTCTTGTGGGTGGGCAGGGATGAACAACACAGAAAAGCTTGGCTCAGTTGGCACAGAGTTGCAAGACCTTTATCTCAAGGTGGGCTGGGGTTTCCATCGCTCCGTCTGATAAATGATGCTTTCGTTGGGAAGGCTTGTTGGGAGGTGTTGATGGCGAATTCAATATGGGCCAGTTTATGCAGATGGAAGTATGCCAATGTGGTAGCAGGTCGTGATAATGTCTTTCCCAGTTCCTTGAAGTTGGGACCTTCTCCTTCTCCGTACTGGAAACGTATATGGGATATGATGCCTCAGGTGTTCCCTATGTGTAGATGGGTGGTAGGGAGAGGTGAAATTCCTTTCTGGGACTTGAGGTGGTGTGAGCAGTGTTTGACAAATCATGCTAGATTCGCTAGTGATAGAAGACACCCTTTTCTTATTAAAGACTTCTGGATTGAAGGCCAGGGATGGGATTGGGATTTACTGAGGATGATAGTTGACGATGATGGGTTGGATATCATCCGGGAATCTAACGCATGGATCACTGATGTGGAAGATAGAATGATATGGAGTCTGGGGTTGAGAGGTGTATTCTCTATGAGATCATTCAAAAAGCTACTGATGGTAGACGGAAGGGAAGGTCCTGCTGGGTTAGAGTGGATTTGGAAGAGTAGCTTCCCTAAGGCGACGACTTTCATTTGGAAGTCTGTTAGAGGGGCCACGTCAACTGATGATAATATTAAAGCTAGATGCTGCATTCCCTTTACATCTCGATGCAACTGCTGTGAGGAGCCGTACGAGGAGAGCATTGGACACCTGATTTTCCATGGAAAAATGGCGGGTTTCTTTTGTGCTAAGTTTGTTGAGCTGACAGATATGCATCCACCTAATGACGTCAGATCCCTAATAGATACCTGTGTTTTGGGGAAGAGGAAGAAACTAAAAGAGTGGCTAGCTGGAAACCTGGCGGTTCTAATCCCGTATAGCATATGGCGGTTGAGATGCCAAGCTAGATTCGAGGAGCAACATAGACCTTTCTCTCATGAATGGAGTTGGGCTATTGCGGCGCTGAACGTCCAGCTGAAGAGGAGATCTTTTGTGTTAGATACAGATAACAACATTTATGCACGGATGAGGGAGGCGAGCTTGACTGAGCCGCGAGTCTTGATGAGACAGATAGAGCTGGTGAGATGGCAGACTCCTGACCTGCATAATCTTAAGCTCAACCTCAAGATCGGGAGAGATAGAGATAACCAAGGAGTGTCTCGAAGGTGGGCGACGGGAGTTATAAGAAATCACAGGGCTAATATCTGCCTTGTATTCAGAGCTTGGTTCAGGAGTACGGATTACATACTTGCATATATGCAAGCGTGTGCTATCGGGTTGAAGATAGTGAGAGACCATGCATTGGTCATTTCGTGTATTGAGATTGATGAGGCGTACATGCATGACATCTTATGGAACAACAGGATGGAACCATGGAAGACGTCACCGTTCATTAGGGAGCTACGAGAGGAGCTTGATTCTGCTATGATATATGGGTCCTTGGTTCACAAGGTCATCAACTCGATACCTCGTGAACTAGGGAAATGGGGCAGCAGGTTGAATGAGCCATTCATTGCTTCAGATACACTGAATATACCACGTAGAGTAAGAGGTATGGCAGCTTTAGAGAAACGTAGAGTCCCTTACATTGTTTTGCGGAGTGCTGTTGGTTAGGTTGTTATGATGTTTCTAGTTTTTATTGCTTTTTACCTGCACTGTTATAAGCATGAGCTGTAATTTCTAGATGATTGTGCCCACAAGAGGGGTGTGGGATGAATAAAAGCGACCCCTGGCTTAACCAAAAAAAAATCTTTCACATCCAAAGAGTTGGAAACGAACCTTGGATAGTTGAAGGAGCTTTTTTCACCATTAGAGATAAGAAACTTGAAGCTTTGAAGCTACTTTGAAGGCATGCTATATAACTTGAACCCATCAATGTTATTATTGTTTTCAATTCCTCATCATATGTTGATCTTTTATTTCCTTCTTGAATAATTGATGAATTCATCATATATATGACAGTAGAATTCTGAGGTCTGAAGCTTGATGATGATGACATCATCTTGGCACACACCTCAAGAATATAAAAAACAAACAGTTTCAATTTTGTGGTCAAACGGTTTCAAACCGTTAGAGACCAAACGGTTTCAAACCGTTTGGTGACCAAATGGTTTCAAACCCTTAAGAGACCAAATGGTTTCAATGGATTAAAGGATCAATTGGTATCATAACCTAATAACTTCAAACAATCAAATTCAATTGATTTCAGAACCCTAGCTCAATTGGTTTCAAAACCCTAGATCAATTGATATCAAAACCCTAACTTATGTTCAAACGATTTCATCTCTGAATTGACCAAACAGTTTCAAAATGTTTGAGGACCAAACGGTCTCAAACCGTTTGAGGATCAAATAGACTCAAACCATTTAGGGTTAATCAATCTGCAAATCATTTGAAGGTCTTGGGTTGAAACACTTTCAAAACTGTTTGATGAGCAAAAGGTTCAAGACTGTTTGAAGGTCTAAACGGTCTCAAACCGTTTGAAGGTTTAGGGTAAGACCGTTTGAAGGTCTAAACGGTCTCAAACCGTTTGAATGTTTAGGGCTAGACCGTTTGAAGGTCTAAACGGTCTCAAACCTTTCGAAGGTTTAGGGCAAGACCGTTTGATGGCCTAAACGGTCCCAAATCGTTTGAAGGTTTAGGGCCAAACCGTTTGAAGGTTCAATTGGTCCAAATCGTTTGAAAGTCCAATTGATTCAAACCATGTAAGTATTAATAACCCCATAAGTGGTTGAAGAGTATCTCAAGGTTGATTTCAATGGAAGTACCTCTAAAGTATTTAGGTGATTAATACATTTAGAGTGATTATCACTTGATGCCTATGAAAGTAATAAATTCAATACACTATGATATGCATAGGTGCATGTACTTAGTGAAAGGTAAAGTCAATTGAATAAGGTATGATGGTGATGTGTGTTCCTAGTACATGGAACAATGATAAGTATGATTTAATACTTAAATAATGCTATGTGCTCCAAGATATGTGGAAGCACTGACTTAGGGTTTGGATTAATGAGGTTATCATAAAACCCTAATCAATGGAGAATGGAAACCCTAATCAATAAGGAAAATTACAATACATAAGTGTAATTGAATACTTATGAAGGTATTATGTAATTCTAGACATGTGGAACAATGAGTTAGGTTTTGGATATTAATTGTAATATCAATGCATTCTACAAGATGCATGGAGTTTTGAATTAAGGTTTGATCTTTGATAATGTGATCATGAAACCCTAATCGAGAAAGATGAGAAACCCTAACCCAAATTTTGGGTAATTGGTTGAGAAACCCTAATTGAAATGAAATGAGAAACCCTAACCCTAATATAGGGTGATGTTATGTGAAACCCTAATATAGGGTGATGTTATGTGAAACCCTAATATAGGGTGATGTTATGTGAAACCCTAATATGGGGTGATGTTATGTGAAACCCTAATATAGGTTGATGTTATGTGAAACCCTAATTAATAAAGATGGGAAACCTTAACCCTAATGAGGGAATAGTGATGTTACCTTTGTATTACATAATTTTGATATGTAATGGACATGATTGTTATCAAGTATATTAACCATGCAGGTATCATGAGATGATGAGAATAACCAGGTACAAGTTATGATGTTAATGGGCCTTGTGAGCCATTATTTTATTTATTGCCTAGTGAAAGGTGATAAGAAACTTAATATGCCTGGTGAACTATGTGAAATGCTTGTGTAACAAGTATCATGAATACCTTGGTCAGATGACCTGGAGGTAATAGTTACCTGATAAGCGGTAACCATGTTTAGTGATGAACTAAGGGTTTGAATAACCAGATCTAGTAAACATGATGATGGTATTGTTGAGGGATGTTAATTCCCAGTATTGAGATAAGGGATTGAGATCCCAATGTTTTATAAAGTTTTGAAAAGTACTTGATAGAAGATTTACATGTTTCTTTGTAGCATTTGTCATAATAATTCTTGTTTGAAAACTTGACTGATGCTAAAAGAATATGGTAATGTACTTAAATAATCAAGTGGAATTTTATCATGTAGATCCCTGGCCATAGATCCATCATCGTCAATAGCTGGTGATGGTGAAATGATTCTCCTACTGGTTAATCCGGAGCGGATATTGTTGAATATGCAGGGTTTCTCCTAGCCAAAAATTGGAGGATTAGAGTGCAACTTCGGTTGTAGACTCAAGATATGTATAAGAGCATGGTGAACAGGCCCATGGCTCAGTGTGATAGAGCATGAATGCGTTCATGGCTCAGAGTGCATGGTGAACTGGCCCATGGCTCAGATTTACTAGCACTGGGACCTATACCAAGGCGGGCTAGAAAATGGGTAGCCTATAGGAGCTAACCCTGTGACTGAGGTCACTTAAGTAAGAGACTGCGGTCCTACTTGTGGTCTCGCACTTACCGAGATGGATGATATCGTGGAGTCCGGTTCTTCCATTGATCTTATATGGCACCGGCTTTGGGTTTTGCAACTGAAGGTTGGATTTAAGCGGTACGGCTCACTTCCTCAGGGCATAAGTATGATTGTAAAATGTAATCAACCATGTAGAGCATTTCCTTAAGGATGAAGTACGAAAATAATTGGTTGATGTTACATTGCTTATGTATCCTAAATGGATAGATGTTATACATATTCTTCATATTCCTTATTAAAAATGGATATATGATTTACTGCTTTATCACTTATAACTGTAATGCTTTAAAAGATGATGTTGCTCAATTCTACTTAATATTGTTTAAATCCTGCTTTTAAATAGAGAATCCTCTGCTTAGTTTATTACTGTTTATCTGCAATAATAATATTTTTGGTAGAGAGTTATATCTCTCACTGGGACATGGGTCTCACTCCATTGGTCACCAACATTTTAGGTGGACGCGGACGAGGAGGTAGAGACTATACAGCAGGGGAAGGACAACATCATCGGGGACAGCAGTAACATCTCATGTGGAGATACTGACTGTCGTGTCTTGCAGATATGAGTCCTATGTGTCGTCTCTATACTATCAGGTCCTTGGAGTCAGTAGTTAGTGCTTTTATGATCAATCTGAGATCTTGGCATTGGATGCCTCGAGGTTATATGTTGCTTATGTGTAGATATAACAGAGAAACTGTTGTATGTAATCCTCGAGAAGAGAAGGTACATGGTATGTACTTTGTGGACCAAAATGTATACATAATATTTTGGTTCTTGTTATAAGAGTTTCATGGAAATGGATCTCTTTGCAAATGGTTTTAATTTTTAGCAATTTTTGTTATTCCTTTGTTTATGTTTAATTCCACAATTAATTATGCAGTGACAGTCTGATTTGTTGTCGGGTCATCACAAGGTTTTGGTATCAGAGCCTAAGGTTTGCTGAGTCTACAGAGACATAGGTTTAAGGTCGTTGAGTCTATTCTAATGTCTTTCAGTTTATATGATAGTGAATTCTACTCTTAAGAGAAGAAGTAAAGCTTGAAGATGACTGGATCACACGAAGAACATGCTGCTGAAAGCAGTGTTGCTGCACCAGGAGGAGGTGCAAGGGATCAGGCTAGAGAGGAATTAGTACCTGAACATCCGCAGCTTGACCAAGCTACACTAGAAAACCCAACTTTCCATGCTTTGTTTGGGCAGTTCATGGAAACTATGACACATATGGCGGATAGGATGCCACCACCTGCACCTAGGGCACTAGCTCACAATGAGGGACATGGAGCTAGAAAGACTTTTGAACGGCTTCAATGGGTAGGAGCCACTGATTATGCTGGTACAGTTGACCCAGCAGACATGGACTTGTGGCTGACTAAGCTGGAAAAGGCCTTCAAAATTCTTAATATACCAGAAGCTGAGAAGGTTAGACATGCAGTGTACCTGTTCAAGGGGAGTGGTGGCCATTGGTGGGTCATAGAAGAAGGCAAAAGGCCAGGTGTTGAAGTCGGATGGGAAGAGTTCTGATGAGAGTTTGTTAGTATATGTTTTCCTAAGACTTACATGGATGAGAAAATCTCTTAGTTTGAGTGGATAAGGCAAGGACCAATGCACATTAGTGAGTATGAAGCTAAGTTTATGGAGCTTCTACGGTTCTGTCCGCACATGGTTACTACAGATGAGGAGAGGATTCAACATTTTGAGAAGGGTTTGAACGCTGATTTAACCACACTAGTATCTGCTCTATAGAATAGAGAGAGGTTTTCCACCTTTTTGGAGTTCGTTAGGCGGATAGAAAGGTCTGTGACTGAGAAGCGTCAGGCCAACAATAACAAAGTATATACCCAGTGAAAAACACTAGAGGGGGGGTGAATAGAGTTTTTAAATAATTTTAACAATTTATTTAACTCAAACAACCACAATTAAAAAATTAGAAGAAGGAGACAGGTGTTTAGAGTGGTTCCAACTTTAGCAACTACTAAAGTTGTCAGTCCACTACCCGGTTGCTTACCCAACCGGGATTTTGAAAGTATTTATTTTATTACCTTCCCAAGGATTTATACAAAATACAATACTTTCCTTTACACCCTTTGAACAACCTTCACTTGAAGTAGGTGCACCAACTTTGAGGTAGCCTTCTTGAAGTAACTCCAAGCTCCCCCTTGAAGTAGCCTTCCTCTCTAGAAGTAACCTCCCGTTGCACCAGCCTTCTGAAGTAGCTCAAAGTCACCTTCTTCACCAAGAAGAACTCCACCCTCTCCAATCAGCAGCCTCCAACCTAGGAGTAGCAAGGAGAGTACAAACGGTAATAGAGAACAAGAAAGAAAAAGGAAATTACAACTTATCCTTTGTAGCCCAAGGCTTGATTTGCCTAGATCAAGCGTATAGATCTCCTAACCAAGTGTGTGGACTTGCGATTGCAGTGGGTAGGAGATACTAGCCTATAGGACACGAATTATGAGCTAAAGAAGGAAGTAGCCAATGTTCACAAAGCTCAATTTTCTCACAAACAGATTGCTCAAAGTATGCTCAAATAATTCTCAAGTGTAGCAAGTGTGTTTGAGTGTCCTATGGCTTGTCCTATTTATAGAAATGGCCTAAGGATGCTTAAGGACGTTCTAGACAACTTCTAGGGGTTTCTAAGTGCTTAAATAGCCGTTAGGTACAAAGTTGTTGCTTTAACAACGGCTAATTAATTAATTCTGCAGTTGCTGTCAGAGACCGTCTCGGTCGAGGAATGGTCGACCGAGACACCTACTCGGTCGAACTTTTGTCGACCGACAGGCTCTCTGGAACAAGTGATTTGCAACGTCTATCTCCAACTACCAACTACCTTGTCAGTTGTGTCTAACGGCTACTTTAGATCTTTCTCGGTCAAGAAGATTGTCGACCGAGAGTGTCTCGGTCGAGGAGTTTGTCGACCGAGATTGATCCTGTTTCAATGTTTCAATTTAGGCACTAATTATATGTATGAGTGTGCAAATGTGGCACTAATTATATGTATGAGTGTGCAAATGTGATCCTATTTGAAGGGAATGACTTATCTAAATGTGGTGTTTAGATAGGGAGAATCTAACGCTTGATTTACATGCAATCTAAGTACTTGTACATTATATATTTGTACAAGTTTTTACAAAGCGATTACATTGCATGAAAACATAAACATGTAAGCATAAGGATTTCCCTAGTTGCTTTGTCATCCACCTTAATCCTGCACACTCAAGTAGCTCGTTAGATCAATAAGAATGAAATGTTTGTCATAATCAAAACAAAGGGATTTATAGATGTCCATTTAGCTAACAATCTCCCCCTTTTTGAAGATGACAAACATTTCCAAAAAAATAAAGGAAATATAAACCATATGAGTTTCGTACCTTTAGATTACCTTTTGTAGCTTTTCCTCTTGGTTATAAAATGTGTGCTTATTATTCCCCTTGAATTTTGGAACATGAAATCCAATTCACTAGGGAATATAGCAACTTTCAATGTAAAGCCAAGAGTTTATTTATGAAACTCATTGATTGAGTGTTTCTAAGTTTTAGTTTTATATTTATTTCTCCCCCTTTGTCATTTCAAAAAGATATCCGTTTAGAAATAAAAACTCCCCCTTAATTAGATGTCCCATCAAATCTAATGAAAAAGATGTCCATTTAAAAGCCTAAATATCATGATGCAAATAAGAGTTTTTGTTTAAGTAGCACAAATATCAAAGAAAACATCTTCCAAAGGAGTGATAAGTAGTTGCTTCCTAATTTTGTTAAATTGATCTAGTGGAAGCGGTTTTGTAAAAATATCAGCCAATTGATCTTCCGTATCAACATGATGAAGGGAAACATGATTCTTGGAGATATGATTCCTTAAAAAATGATGACGGATTTCAATATGTTTAGCTCGGCTGTGTAAAATAGGATTGTGTGCTAAGTTTATTGCGCTCGTGTTGTCACAAAAAATAGGCGTAGATGAAAGAGTAAAACCATAATCGTTTAATACTTGTTGCATATAAAGCACTTGAGCACAACAAGACCCAGGTGCCATATATTCAGCTTCAGTTGTAGATAGGGCAACGGTATTTTGTTTCTTGCTGAACCAAGATACTAAGGCTCTCCCTAACAAGAAACAACCACCACTAGTACTCTTGCGATCAAGGTGACAACCAGCATAATCCGCATCAGTATAGGCTTTAAAATCCAAGGATTGTCCTTTTGGATACCATAAACCAAAACAAGTAGTGCCGGCTAGGTAACGAAGAATTCGTTTAACTGCTAGAAAATGAGAGTGCATAGGGTGTGATTGAAATCGAGCACAAAGACCAACGGGAAACATAATGTCCGGTCTAGAAGCAGTTAAGTAAAGAAAACTACCAATCATGGCTCTATATAAAGAATCATCAATAGGTTCCCCATTTTCATCCTTATCAATTTTAATAGAAGTAGCCATAGGAGTAGTAGCATGTTTGCACTGATCCATCCCAAAACGTTTTAAGAGTTCTTTAGTATATTTTTCTTGGCTTATGAATATTCCGGTAGGTGTTTGCTTAATTTGAAAACCAAGAAAGAAAGTTAGTTCACCCATGAGGCTCATTTCAAATTCTTTTTGCATAATATCACTAAATTGTGTGCACAATGAATCATTAGAAGCTCCAAAAATAATGTCATCAACATATATTTGCACAACTAGGAAATCAGATGTATATGTTTTGAAAAATAAAGTAGAATCTGAATTTCCAATAGAAAAACCATTATCAAAAAGATATGTCTTGAGCCTTTCATACCAATTTCTAGGTGCTTGTTTTAAACCATAAAGTGCTTTCTTAAGTTTATAAACATAGTCACCTTTTTCCGGTATTTCAAAACCAGGTGGTTGGGCAACATATACTTCTTCTTGAATGATGCCATTTAGAAATGCACTTTTTACATCCATTTGGTAGAGTTTGATGTTTTTATGTGCAGCAATAGCTAGTAACATTCTAATAGCTTAAAGTCTAGCTACCGGTGCATACGTTTCATCAAAATCTATTCCTTCTTGTTGATTATATCCTTGTGCTACTAACTGAGCTTTATTCCTTATTACTTCTCCTGCCTCATTTAGCTTGTTTCTAAAATCCCATTTAGTTCCTATTATGGTTTTATCTTGTGGTTTAGGAACTAAATCCCATACATCATTTTTAGTGAATTGATTCAATTCTTCTTGCATGGCTATTATCCAATAATCATCTTTAAGAGATTCAGATATCTTTTTAGGTTCAATGATGGAAACAAAAGCCATGTTTGCAACATCTTTGAAGGAAGACAGAGTTTTAACTTTATCATTAGGATCTCCAATAATTAATTCTTGAGGATGATCTTTAATAAGCCTAGGTGTAGGTTGTGGTTCAACTTGGTGATTATTTGTAGTACTTTTCTCACTATCATTTGGTATGTTTAAATTTTCGAATTGATTTGTGAGATATATGATTTCTAGATTTTCAGATTTGGACTCTTCATGAAAAGAAACATAAATAGATTCCTCAACTTTTCTAGATATAGTGTTATATACTCTAAAAGCTTTGCTAGAAGTGGAATATCCCAAAAAGAATGCTTTGTGTGATTTTGAGTCAAACTTATCTCTATCATCTTTGGTATTTAAGATATAGCATGTGGAGCCAAAGGTATGAAAATAGTCAACTCTAGGTTTCTTAAAATGTATTAGTTCATATGGAGTTTTCTTTAAATGAGAGTGAACAGTTACTCTATTTAGCACATAGCATGCAGTGTTTACAGCTTCAGCCCAAAAGGTTTTGGGTGTGTTATGTTCAAGCATCATAGTTCTAGCCATTTCTTGTAGTGATCGATTTTTCCTTTCAACTATACCATTTTGTTGTGGGGTGCGTGGAGCATAAAAATTATGAGTGTACCCTTGAGATATACAAAACTCTTCAAATGTATGATTTTCAAATTCTCCACCATGATCACTTCTAATGGTACATATTTTGCTTTGTAATAGATTTTCAATCTTGGAACAAAATTGTATAAAAACATGAATAGTATCATCTTTAGTTGCAATAAAGTGTACCCATGTGTATCTACTATAATCATCAACAATAACAAAACAGTATCTTTTACCGCCAATAGATTGTGTCCTCATGGGTCCAAATAAATCTATATGAATTAATTCTAAGGACCTACTGGTGCTAAGTACATGTTTTGGTTTAAAAGAGGTTTTGGTTTGCTTTCCCATTGTGCATGGTTCACAGTTTTCAACTTGATCAAAAGATAAATTAGGCAATCCACGAACAAGATCATATTTCACTAACTTTTTAATAACATGTGAACTAGCATGTCCTAGCTTTTTATGCCATACTTGTAAGGTATTTTCATTTGCAAGCAAGCATTTTCCCACTACTGATTTCATAGAGTTAGGTTTAAGAATATAAAGATTTCCAACTCTATTTCCTTCATAAATAACATTTGTAGTGTTTTCTATCAATAACTTGCAGCAAGTTTTGTTAAATAACACATCATAACCACTATCACATAATTGACTAACACTTATCAAATTATGGTGCAAACCATCAACGAGTAGAACATTCTTTATTTCGAGGTTTGTACCAACATTACCTATTCCAACGATTTTGCCCTTACCATTGTCTCCAAAGGTGACTGTTCCACTTTTCTTTTCTTCAAAGGTTTGGAATGCATCCTTGTTTCCGGTCATATGTTTGGAACATCCACTGTCAACCACCCATTCCTGCATTAAAATGTAGATTTTGGTACCCATGTGATGGTCCGATATGGTTAGAATCATTTAAGTACAGATTTGTATAAGAGTTCTGAATCAGAAGTCCATTCGGTCGACAATTGTTCGACCGACATATGTCTCGGTCGACAAATTGTCGATCGAGAAGATTACTGTATTACAAACCCGAAAACACAGAAATGTAGCTCGGTTGACCAATTTTCGACCGAAATAATTGCTGTAAATTTTGATATGTTACAGACATTCGGTCGGTCGACAATACTTCGACCGATTAATGGTTCGGTTGACAATACTTCGACCGACTAAGTTTCTGTTTCAGTACAACAATGCAGAAAATTAACAATAAGCATGAAATCTTTTGTTTAGTTGAGATAAGACAATATAAATAGCAAGATGGAGCTTTTTGGTCATATCTCAACTAAATTCTATTTGACTCTACTAAGTTTGAGGTTTTGGGACCCAAACTAATTCGGAATCCTTAGTTTTATAAGGGCATGAAAAGGAATAGTGTCCAAGACGTAAATAAAAATGGCAAGTAATAGAATCAACTTCATTTCTCTTTCTAGCCATTGTGTTCTTGGGTACAAACATAGTTTGAGTTCTTTTGGGTTGATTTTTCTTTGGAGCATATCCCAAACCTTTTCTTCCTTTGAAAACAGTACCAATGCTTAGAATGTTATCAAGTATATCTTTTCTTCTTAACTCATAAAGTTCTCTTTCCAGCTGAGCAATATCATTCATTTTCTTGTGTAAATCTTTTCTTGCTTGATCTAAATCAGATAGCAATGAATCTCTTTCTTTTATAACATTATCATAGTCTAGATGGTTACACAAAATAGGTTGAGTCTGAAAATCTTTTAGTTTAGCTAACAAGTCAGTCTTTTCTTTAGAAAGAAGATCAACATTTGTTTCTAAAGTGAGTAGCTTTCTATTGCAATCATCTAAAGATGTTTTTAAAGACAAATTCTCAAGATCAATGTTATTCTTTTCAGAAGAAAGATTATCTAATTTAGCAATTTGCTCATCATTTGATTTGATAACCTTCTTTAGTTTATTCTTGACATCAACATACTTATCATGAATTTCTTGTAGACTAGTGACTAACTCTTCTTTAGAAAGATCAAGTAGGCTTACCTCTTGAGAGTTTTCATCATCTTCTCTTGCCATTAGACAATCCACGGTTTCTTCTCCGCTTTCACTGTCACTTGACTCGTCCCATGCAGCTTTATAGGCTTTTTCTCCCTTCTTCTTGTGAGAGCTTTTCTTTCCTTTCTTTGCTTTAGGACATTCATTTTTGAAATGCCCTTTCTTCCCACATTCAAAGCACCTAGGAGGGGTAGAAGAAGAGATGGAAATTTTGTTAGATTTAAATTTTTTGTATTTCTTACCATTTACTATCAAGGCTTCTTCTCCCTCTTCTTCACTTGACTCCTCACTTTCTTGTGTGACAGCCTTTGAAGCTTTTAGAGCCACATCCTTCTTCTTTCCTTGCTGAAGTTCACGTGCTCTTCTTTCTTCCTCTTCTAGGGTTGCTTCATGAGCTTCTAAGTTGCCAATAAGTTGCTCCATTTTCAGTCGAGTGAGGTCGTTTGCTTCTTCAATGGCTGTCACCTTTGGCATATATTTTGGAGGAAGTGAACGAAGGATCTTTGATACCTGATCTTCTTTAGGGATAGGTTTTCCTAGAGCACTTAAGCCATTAACAATAGTAGAGAATTTTGCAAACATTTCACTAATTGATTCATTTGAATCCATACGAAAGTGTTCAAATTTTTGTTTAAACATGCTAATTTTGGAATTTTTGACTTGGACTGTACCTTCATAGGTTATGGACAGTCTATGCCAAATATCATAGGCTGTGTCACAATTAGATATTCTATTAAATTCTCCTACCGAAATAGAACAATATAAAATGCTTACAGCTTTTGCATTCATTTGGGCCAGCTTTACCGTATTTGCATCCCATTCTGCAAATTGAGTTTGAGGGAGCTCATATGGGGTTGACACCATTCTCCATAAGTCCCAATTGATGCCTTGGAAGTAGAACTGCATCCTTCTCTTCCAATATTGGTAGTTTGTTCCATCAAACGCTGGAGGTCTAGCAACAAGTGTTCCTTCAAGGTTAAGGTTGTTGAGCACTCCATCCCCCATTTCTTCAAGACCTTGTTAGGGTTCCTTGAAGCCTGCTTTGATACCAATTGAAAAACACTAGAGGGGGAGTGAATAGAGTTTTTAAATAATTTTAACAATTTATTTAACTCTAACAACCACAATTAAAAAATTAGAAGAAGGAGACAGGTGTTTAGAGTGGTTCCAACTTTAGCAACTACTAAAGTTGTCAGTCCACTACCCGGTTGCTTACCCAACCGGGATTTTGAAAGTATTTATTTTATTACCTTCCCAAGGATTTATACAAAATACAATACTTTCCTTTACACCCTTTGAACAACCTTCACTTGAAGTAGGTGCACCAACTTTGAGGTAGCCTTCTTGAAGTAACTCCAAGCTCCCCCTTGAAGTAGCCTTCCTCTCTAGAAGTAACCTCCCGTTGCACCAGCCTTCTGAAGTAGCTCAAAGTCACCTTCTTCACCAAAAAGAACTCCACCCTCTCCAATCAGCAGCCTCCAACCTAGGAGTAGCAAGGAGAGTACAAACGGTAATAGAGAACAAGAAAGAAAAAGGAAATTACAACTTATCCTTTGTAGCCCAAGGCTTGATTTTCCTAGATCAAGCGTATAGATCTCCTAACCAAGTGTGTGGACTTGTGATTGCAGTGGGTAGGAGATACTAGCCTATAGGACACGAATTATGAGCTAAAGAAGGAAGTAGCCAATGTTCACAAAGCTCAATTTTCTCACAAACAGATTGCTCAAAGTATGCTCAAATAATTCTCAGGTGTAGCAAGTGTGTTTGAGTGTCCTATGGCTTGTCCTATTTATAGGAATGGCCTAAGGATGCTTAAGGATGTTCTAGACAACTTCTAGTGGTTTCTAAGTGCTTAACTAGCCGTTAGGTACAAAGTTGTTGCTTTAACAATGGCTAATTAATTAATTCTGCAGTTGCTGTCAGAGACCGTCTCGGTCGAGGAATGGTCGACCGAGACACCTACTCGGTCAAACTTTTGTCGACCGACAGGCTCTCTGGAACAAGTGATTTGCAACGTCTATCTCCAACTGCCAACTACCTTGTCAGTTGTGTCTAACGGCTACTTTAGATCTTTCTCGGTCAAGAAGATTGTCGACCGAGAGTGTCTCGGTCGAGGAGTTTGTCGACCGAGATTGATCCTGTTTCAATGTTTCAATTTAGGCACTAATTATATGTATGAGTGTGCAAATGTGGCACTAATTATATGTATGAGTGTGCAAATGTGATCCTATTTGAAGGGAATGACTTATCTAAATGTGGTGTTTAGCTAGGGAGAATCTAACGCTTGATTTACATGCAATCTAAGTACTTGTACATTATATATTTGTACAAGTTTTTACAAAGCGATTACATTGCATGAAAACATAAACATGTAAGCATATGGATTTCTTTAGTTGCTTTGTCATCCACCTTAATCCTGCACACTCAAGTAGCTCGTTAGATCAATAAGAATGAAATGTTTGTCATAATCAAAACAAAGGGATTTATAGATGTCCATTTAGCTAACAATCTCCCCCTTTTTGAAGATGACAAACATTTCCAAAAAAATAAAGGAAATATAAACCATATGAGTTTCGTACCTTTATATTACCTTTTGTAGCTTTTCCTCTTGGTTATAAAATGTGTGCTTATTATTCCCCTTGAATTTTGGAACATGAAATCCAATTCACTAGGGAATATAGCAACTTTCAATGTAAAGCCAAAAGTTTATTTATGAAACTCATTGATTGAGTGTTTCTAAGTTTTAGTTTTATATTTATTTCTCCCCCTTTGTCATTTCAAAAAGATATCCGTTTAGAAATAAAAACTCCCCCTTAATTAGATGTCCCATCAAATCTAATGAAAAAGATGTCCATTTAAAAGCCTAAATATCATGATGCAAATAAGAGTTTTTGTTTAAGTAGCACAAATATCAAAGAAAACATCTTCCAAAGGAGTGATAAGAAGTTGCTTCCTAATTTTGTTAAATTGATCTAGTGGAAGCAGTTTTGTAAAAATATCAGCCAATTGATCTTCTGTATCAACATGATGAAGGGAAACATGATTCTTGGAGATATGATTCCTTAAAAAATGATGACAGATTTCAATATGTTTAGCTCGGCTGTGTAAAATAGGATTATGTGCTAAGTTTATTGCGCTCGTGTTGTCACAAAAAATAGGCGTAGATGAAAGAGTAAAACCATAATCGTTTAATACTTGTTGCATATAAAGCACTTGAGCACAACAAGACCCAGCTGCCATATATTCAGCTTCAGTTGTAGATAGGGCAACCGTATTTTGTTTCTTGCTGAACCAAGATACTAAGGCTCTCCCTAACAAGAAACAACCACCACTAGTACTCTTGCGATCAAGGCGACAACCAGCATAATCCGCATCAGTATAGGCTTTAAAATCCAAGGATTGTCCTTTTGGATACCATAAACCAAAACAAGTAGTGCCGGCTAGGTAACGAAGAATTCGTTTAACTGCTAGAAAATGAGAGTGCATAGGGTGTGATTGAAATCGAGCACAAAGACCAACGAGAAACATAATGTCCGGTCTAGAAGCAGTTAAGTAAAGCAAACTACCAATCATGGCTCTATATAAAGAATCATCAATAGGTTCCCCATTTTCATCCTTATCAATTTTAATAGAAGTAGCCATAGGAGTAGTAGCATGTTTGCACTGATCCATCCCAAAACGTTTTAAGAGTTCTTTAGTATATTTTTCTTGGCTTATGAATATTCCGGCAGGTGTTTGCTTAATTTGAAAACCAAGAAAGAAAGTTAGTTCACCCATGAGGCTCATTTCAAATTCTTTTTGCATAATATCACTAAATTGTGTGCACAATGAATCATTAGAAGCTCCAAAAATAATGTCATCAACATATATTTGCACAACTAGGAAATCAGATGTATATGTTTTGAAAAATAAAGTAGAATCTGAATTTCCAATAGAAAAACCATTATCAAAAAGATATGTCTTGAGCCTTTCATACCAATTTCTAGGTGCTTGTTTTAAACCATAAAGTGCTTTCTTAAGTTTATAAACATAGTCACCTTTTTCCGGTATTTCAAAACCAGGAGGTTGGGAAACATATACTTCTTCTTGAATGATGCCATTTAGAAATGCACTTTTTACATCCATTTGGTAGAGTTTGATGTTTTTATGTGCAGCAATAGCTAGTAACATTCTAATAGCTTCAAGTCTAGCTACCGGTGCATACGTTTCATCAAAATCTATTCCTTCTTGTTGATTATATCCTTGTGCTACTAACCGAGCTTTATTCCTTATTACTTCTCCTGCCTCATTTAGCTTGTTTCTAAAAACCCATTTAGTTCCTATTATGGTTTTATCTTGTGGTTTAGGAACTAAATCCCATACATCATTTTTAGTGAATTGATTCAATTCTTCTTGCATGGCTATTATCCAATAATCATCTTTAAGAGATTCAGATATCTTTTTAGGTTCAATGATGGAAACAAAAGCCATGTTTGCAACATCTTTGAAGGAAGACCGAGTTTTAACTTTATCATTAGGATCTCCAATAATTAATTCTTGAGGATGATCTTTAATAAGCCTAGGTGTAGGTTGTGGTTCAACTTGGTGATTATTTGTAGTACTTTTCTCACTATCATTTGGTATGTTTAAATTTTCGAATTGATTTGTGAGATCTATGATTTCTAGATTTTCAGATTTGGACTCTTCATGAAAAGAAACATAAATAGATTCCTCAACTTTTCTAGATATAGTGTTATATACTCTAAAAGCTTTTCTAGAAGTGGAATATCCCAAAAAGAATGCTTTGTGTGATTTTGAGTCAAACTTATCTCTATCATCTTTGGTATTTAAGATATAGCATGTGGAGCCAAATGTATGAAAATAGTAAACTCTAGGTTTCTTAAAATGTATTAGTTCATATGGAGTTTTCTTTAAATGAGAGTGAACAGTTACTCTATTTAGCACATAGCATGCAGTGTTTACAGCTTCAGCCCAAAAGGTTTTGGGTGTGTTATGTTCAAGCATCATAGTTCTAGCCATTTCTTGTAGTGATCGATTTTTCCTTTCAACTATACCATTTTGTTGTGGGGTGCGTGGAGCAGAAAAATTATGAGTGTACCCTTGAGATATACAAAACTCTTCAAATGTATGATTTTCAAATTCTCCACCATGATCACTTCTAATGGTACATATTTTGCTTTGTAATAGATTTTCAATCTTGGAACAAAATTGTATAAAAACATGAATAGTATCATCTTTAGTTGCAATAAAGTGTACCCATGTGTATCTACTATAATCATCGACAATAACAAAACAGTATCTTTTACCGCCAATAGATTGTGTCCTCATGGGTCCAAATAAATCTATATGAATTAATTCTAAGGACCTACTGGTGCTAAGTACATGTTTTGGTTTGCTTTCCCATTTTGCATGGTTCACAGTTTTCAACTTGATCAAAAGATAAAGTAGGCAATCCACGAACAAGATCATATTTCACTAACTTTTTAATAACATGTGAACTAGCATGTCCTAGCTTTTTATGCCATACTTGTAAGGTATTTTCATTTGCAAGCAAGCATTTTCCCACTACTGATTTCATAGAGTTAGGTTTAAGAATATAAAGATTTCCAACTCTATTTCCTTCATAAATAACATTTGTAGTGTTTTCTATCAATAACTTGCAGCAAGTTTTGTTAAATAACACATCATAACCACTATCACATAATTGACTAACACTTATCAAATTATGGTGCAAACCATCAACGAGTAGAACATTCTTTATTTCGAGGTTTGTACCAACATTACCTATTCCAACGATTTTTCCCTTACCATTGTCTCCAAAGGTGACTGTTCCACTTTTCTTTTCTTCAAAGGTTTGGAATGCATCCTTGTTTCCGGTCATATGTTTGGAACATCCACTGTCAACCACCCATTCCTGCATTAAAATGTAGATTTTGGTACCCATGTGATGGTCCGATATGGTTAGAATCATTTAAGTACAGATTTGTATAAGAGTTCTGAATCAGAAGTCCAGTCGGTCGACAATTGTTTGACCGACATATGTCTCGGTCGACAAATTGTCGATCGAGAAGATTACTGTATTACAAACCAGAAAACACAGAAATGTAGCTCGGTTGACCAATTTTCGACCGAAATAATTGCTGTAAATTTTGATATGTTACAGACATTCGGTCGGTCGACAATACTTCGACCGATTAATGGTTCGGTCGACAATACTTCGACCGACTAAGTTTCTGTTTCAGTACAACAATGCAGAAAATTAACAATAAGCATGAAATCTTTTGTTTAGTTGAGATAAGACAATATAAATAGCAAGATGGAGCTTTTTGGTCATATCTCAACTAAATTCTATTTGACTCTACTAAGTTTGAGGTTTTGGGACCCAAACTAATTCGGAATCCTTAGTTTTATAAGGGCATGAAAAGGAATAGTGTCCAAGACGTAAATAAAAATGGCAAGTAATAGAATCAACTTCTTTTCTCTTTCTAGCCATTGTGTTCTTGCGTACAAACATAGTTTGAGTTCTTTTGGGTTGATTTTTCTTTGGAGCATATCCCAAACCTTTTCTTCCTTTGAAAACAGTACCAATGCTTAGAATGTTATCAAGTATATCTTTTCTTCTTAACTCATAAAGTTCTCTTTGCAGCTGAGCAATATCATTCATTTTCTTGTGTAAATCTTTTCTTGCTTGATCTAAATCAGATAGCAATGAATCTCTTTCTTTTATAACATTATCATAGTCTAGATGGTTACACAAAATAGGTTGAGTCTGAAAATCTTTTAGTTTAGCTAACAAGTCAGTCTTTTCTTTAGAAAGAAGATCAACATTTGTTTCTAAAGTGAGTAGCTTTCTAGTGCAATCATCTAAAGATGTTTTTAAAGACAAATTCTCAAGATCAATGTTATTCTTTTCAGAAGAAAGATTATCTAATTTAGCAATTTGCTCATCATTTGATTTGATAACCTTCTTTAGTTTCTTCTTGACATCAACATACTTATCGTGAATTTCTTGTAGACTAGTGACTAACTCTTCTTTAGAAAGATCAAGTAGGCTTACCTCTTGAGAGTTTTCATCATCTTCTCTTGCCATTAGACAATCCACGGTTTCTTCTCCGCTTTCACTGTCACTTGACTCGTCCCATGCAGCTTTATAGGATTTTTCTCCCTTCTTCTTGTGAGAGCTTTTCTTTCCTTTCTTTGCTTTAGGACATTCATTTTTGAAATGCCCTTTCTTCCCACATTCAAAGCACCTAGGAGGGGTAGAAGAAGAGATGGAAATTTTGTTAGATTTAAATCTTTTGTATTTCTTACCATTTACTATCAAGGCTTCTTCTCCCTCTTCTTCACTTGACTCCTCACTTTCTTGTGTGACAGCCTTTGAAGCTTTTAGAGCCACATCCTTCTTCTTTCCTTGCTGAAGTTCACGTGCTCTTCTTTCTTCCTCTTCTAGGGTTGCTTCATGAGCTTCTAAGTTGCCAATAAGTTGCTCCATTTTCAGTCGAGTGAGGTCGTTTGCTTCTTCAATGGCTGTCACCTTTGGCTTATATTTTGGAGGAAGTGAACGAAGGATCTTTGATACCTGATCTTCTTTAGGGATAGGTTTTCCTAGAGCACTTAAACCATTAACAATAGTAGAGAATTTTGCAAACATTTCACTAATTGATTCATTTGAATCCATACGAAAGTGTTCAAATTTTTGTTTAAACATGCTAATTTTGGAATTTTTGACTTGGACTGTACCTTCATAGGTTATGGACAGTCTATGCCAAATATCATAGGCTGTGTCACAATTAGATATTCTATTAAATTCTCCTACCGAAATAGAACAATATAAAATGCTTACAGCTTTTGCATTCATTTGGGCCAGCTTTACCGTATTTGCATCCCATTCTGCAAATTGAGTTTGAGGGAGCTCATATGGGGTTGACACCATTCTCCATAAGTCCCAATTGATGCCTTGGAAGTAGAACTGCATCCTTCTCTTCCAATATTGGTAGTTTGTTCCATCAAACGCTGGAGGCCTAGCAACAAGTGTTCCTTCAAGGTTAAGGTTGTTGAGAACTCCATCCCCCATTTCTTCAAGACCTTGTTAGGGTTCCTTGAAGCCTGCTTTGATACCAATTGAAAAACACTAGAGGGGAAGTGAATAGAGTTTTTAAATAATTTTAACAATTTATTTAACTCAAACAACCACAATTAAAAAATTAGAAGAAGGAGACAGGTGTTTAGAGTGGTTCCAACTTTAGCAACTACTAAAGTTGTCAGTCCACTACCCGGTTGCTTACCCAACCGGGATTTTGAAAGTATTTATTTTATTACCTTCCCAAGGATTTATACAAAATACAATACTTTCCTTTACACCCTTTGAACAACCTTCACTTGAAGTAGGTGCACCAACTTTGAGGTAGCCTTCTTGAAGTAACTCCAAGCTCCCCCTTGAAGTAGCCTTCCTCTCTAGAAGTAACCTCCCGTTGCACCAGCCTTCTGAAGTAGCTCAAAGTCACCTTCTTCACCAAGAAGAACTCCACCCTCTCCAATCAGCAGCCTCCAACCTAGGAGTAGCAAGGAGAGTACAAACGGTAATAGAGAACAAGAAAGAAAAAGGAAATTACAACTTATCCTTTGTAGCCCAAGGCTTGATTTGCCTAGATCAAGCGTATAGATCTCCTAACCAAGTGTGTGGACTTGTGATTGCAGTGGGTAGGAGATACTAGCCTATAGGACACGAATTATGAGCTAAAGAAGGAAGTAGCCAATGTTCACAAATCTCAATTTTCTCACAAACAGATTGCTCAAAGTATGATCAAATAATTCTCAAGTGTAGCAAGTGTGTTTGAGTGTCCTATGGCTTGTCCTATTTATAGGAATGGCCTAAGGATGCTTAAGGACGTTCTAGACAACTTCTAGGGGTTTCTAAGTGCTTAACTAGCCGTTAGGTACAAAGTTGTTGCTTTAACAATGGCTAATTAATTAATTCTGCAGTTGCTGTCAGAGACCGTCTCGGTCGAGGAATGGTCGACCGAGACACCTACTCGGTCGAACTTTTGTCGACCGACAGGCTCTCTAGAACAAGTGATTTGCAACGTCTATCTCCAACTGCCAACTACCTTGTCAGTTGTGTCTAACGGCTACTTTGGATCTTTCTCGGTCGAGAAGATTGTCGATCGAGAGTGTCTCGGTCGAGGAGTTTGTCGACCGAGATTGATCCTGTTTCAATGTTTCAATTTAGGCACTAATTATATGTATGAGTGTGCAAATGTGGCACTAATTATATGTATGAGTGTGCAAATGTGATCCTATTTGAAGGGAATGACTTATCTAAATGTGGTGTTTAGCTAGGGAGAATCTAACGCTTGATTTACATGCAATCGAAGTACTTGTACATTATATATTTGTACAAGTTTTTACAAAGCGATTACATTGCATGAAAACATAAACATGTAAGCATATGGATTTACCTAGTTGCTTTGTCATCCACCTTAATCCTGCACACTCAAGTAGCTTGTTAGATCAATAAGAATGAAATGTTTGTCATAATCAAAACAAAGGGATTTATAGATGTCCATTTAGCTAACACCCAGTTCCAGGGATAGAGGTCTGAAAGTTTTAAGAAACCAAGGTTTTATGCACCAACAGCACCACTGAGGTTCAATACCCAGACACAGTGGACATCCAAAAAGGGTAGAGGTCGTAGTTTACCACCAAAGGGAGCCCACAACTCAGCATCAATGTCAGTAACATGGCCATCTAGACCACAGTGGGAGAACAGAGTCTGTTATAAATGTGGTAAGATGGGACATCTGATGAAAGATTGTTTAGCTAGAGACGTGAGTGTAACCCAACCACCAAGGCAGAGTCAACAAGGCTCTCAGAAGCGACAATTTAGTAGTGGCACTCGAGGATGTAGATAGGATTCCCAAGCTCGCTCATCTACACCCAACAATAGGGCGAGCGGTCGACAACCAGCAACTGCAAGATTCTATGCTATGAATCAGTCAGAAGCACTGGTCAATCCATGAGTTGTGACATGTCAGATGGAATTGTTTCATTCTGATATGTCTTCATCCTACTTTGTATCTATTTTGATTGATCCGGGTGCTACACATTCCTTTATCACTCGAGAAGTGATTCATGACTGCAATATGACTGTCAGTCATAGAGCTGATAATTTGTTATTAGAAACTCCATTAGTTGGATCTGTAGTGTTGCGGGAGGTATGTTCTCCTTGTGTTCTTTCTTTTTCAGAACATAGCATTCATGTGGATCTTATACCACTTGAGATGCATGGGTTCGACTTAATTCTTGGGATGGACACCCTAGTAAAGTATAAGGTTGTCTTGGATTGCGGTTGCAAGCAAGCTATGTTCATAGACAATGGTGTTACATGGATCTCTTAGGGGGACAGAAAGATTCTTCCAACCTGTTTAGTGTCAGCTATGGTAGCTGAGAAGTTGATGAGACAAGGATGCTTCACATTCTTGGCATATGTGGTAGTTACCAGGGCAGAGAGTCCTAGTCTTTCTGAAGTTCCAATTGTTAGGCAGTTTGAGGATGTGTTTCCTGAGGAACTTCCAGGTGTTCCTCCACCCCGAGAGATTTATTTCGAGATTAATCTAATCCCAATTACACAACCAATAGCTCAAACACCTTATAGAACGGCACCTGCTGAGATGGCAAAGCTCAAGAAACAGTTATTGGAGTTGCTTGAAAAGGGTTTTATTCGACTGCGTACTTCACCATGGGGTGCTCCGGTTCTCTTTGTGAAAAGAAGGATGGGTCTATGCGATTATGCATCGATTATAGATAGCTAAACAAAGTAACCATAAAGAAAAAATATCCTCTGCCAAGGATAGATGAATTGTTTGACCAGTTGTGTGGTGCAACTATATTCTCTAAAATAGATCTGAGGTCAGGATACCATCAGTTACACATCAAGGAGAGTGACATACCTAAATCAGCCTTCAAGACAAGGTATGGTCACTATGAGTTCATAGTTATGTTGTTTGGACTAACTAGTGCACCAACTGCATTTATGGAACTCATGAACAGAATCTTCCAGCCATTCCTTGATCAATTCATAGTAGTCTTTATGGATGACATCCTGATTTATAGTAAAGGTGCTCGACATCATGAACAACATCTTTGTCAGGCCCTGACTTTACTGAGAGAGCACAAGCTATACGCCAAGTTTAGCAAGTGTGAATTTTGGTTATCAGAAGTGTCTTTCCTAGGACATGTAATATCTGTTTTAGGTATCCGTGTTGATCCTAAAAAGGTAGAATCTGTCTTGGAGTGGGAACAACCAAAGACACCAATGGAGATATATAGTTTTCTAGGATTGGCATGCTACTATAGGAGGTTCATTACGAACTTCAGTTCTATAGCATTACCCCTAACTAGGTTAACCAGGAAGGAGGTTCTTTTTGTCTGAAATGACAAGTGTCAACATTCTTTCCAATTGTTGAAAGAAAGGTTAAAGAGTGCACCTATGTTAGTGTTACCTGAGCAAGGGAAGGGATATATTATTTCTGTGATGCTTCTAAGAATGGTCTAGGATGTGTGTTGATGCAGGATAATCAAGTGATCTCTTTTGCCTCTCGACAACTTAAGAAACACGAGGAAAATTACCCGATACATGATCTAGAATTAGCTGCTATGGTTCATGCATTGAAGATCTGGAGACATTATCTCTATGGAGAGACATTCCATATTTTCACAAACCATAAGAATTTAAAATATATCTTTTCACAGCATGAGTTGAACATGAGACAATGTCGCTGGATGGAGTTAATCAAGGACTACGAGTGTACAGTTAATTATCATCTAGGAAAGGCTAATGTAGTGGCTGATGCACTAAGTAGAAAATCATCATCACCAAACATGGACAAAGCACAGTTGAACTCTTTAGTGTGCTTTAAACGAGACATGCTTGTCTCTTTGAGGAAAAACTATGTACAGCTTAAAGTATCCTTGTTAGCTGGACTATTAGCTGAGATGCACATATAACCTACTCTGTAACAACAGATCAAAGAGGCACATCAGGTTGATACTGTGATTCAGCAGATCAAATCAGAGTATGGTAGTGAGAAACGGGATGGGTTTCATGAGTCAGATGATGAGGTAGTTTGTTACCATGGTAGGATGGTAGTACCTGATGACAATGACTTAAGTAAGTTAGTCATGGAGGAAGCTCATTTGTCTATGTATGCAATGCATCCAGGGAGCACCAAAATGTATCATAACATGAAAGATATGTATTGGTGGCCCAGTTTGAAGAAAGATGTAGCTAAGTTTGTTATACGGTGTTCGGTGTGTCAACAGGTTAAAGTTGAACATAAAAAACCCACAGGAACAATGCAAACTTTACCTATACCGCAGTGGAAATGGGATCATGTAACCATGGACTTCGTGGTTGGTTTACCCAGAATAGCCAAAAGTCATGATTCCATTTGGGTGATAGTTGATAGGTTGACTAAGTCAGAACATTTTCTTCCTATCAAAACAACCTATACTGCTGTGAAACTTGCATAGATCTATATAGATGAGATAGTGCGTTTACATGGGGTTCCAGCTACAATTGTTTCTGATAGAGGTCCCCAGTTCACGAGTCATTTTTGGGAACGACTACATAAAGCTTTGGGTACACAGTTAAGATTTAGTACCACCTTCCACCCACAAACAGATGGACAATCTGAAAGGACTATACAAACTTTGGAGGATTTACTTAGGGCATGTGTCCTTCAGTTTGTAGGAAGTTGGGATCTACACTTGAGCTTAATAGAATTCACTTACAACAATAGTTATCAACACAATATTGATATGGCACCATATGAAGCATTATATGGTAGACGTTGTAGATCTCCATTATGCTGGTATGAAATAAGGAAATATCAACTTTTGGGTCCTGAATTAGTGCAACATACAACTGAAAAGATTAAAGTAATATAACAACAGTTAAAGGATGCACAGGATAGACAGAAGTCATACGCTGATAAATGACAAAGACCTTTAGAACTCCAAGTTAGATACAGAGTATATCTCAAGGTATCACCTTGGAAAGGTGTTCTTAGATTTGGGAAAAATGGTAAGTTAGCTCCTAGATTTATGGGGCCTTATCCAATTACTAAACGGATTGGAAAGGTAGCCTATAAGTTGGAGTTGCCACATGAACTACATAGATTGCATCCAGTATTCCATATATCCATGATGAGAAAGTGTCACCCTGACACAGAGTTAGTTTTGCAACCTGTGGAGGTAGAATTAAATGAAGATATATCCTATGTAGAAGGACCAATGATGATTCTTGTCAGGAGAATAAAAAAGTTGAAAAAGAAAGACATAATGCTTGTGAAAGTTCTCTGGAATCATTGTGGCATTGAAGAGGCTACGTGGGAGATGGAGGAAGAGATGAGGAGGAAGTACCCTTCTCTTTTTTCTTGACGATTTCGGGGACGAAATCCCTGTTAGGGGTGGATAATTGTAACATCCCTGACCTGGGTTATGCCTTAACCCTAGAAGTTTTGCTTAAGTAAGTCGTTTAGATTCTTGTCTTTATCTTTTGAAAAGTAATTAAGACTAAAGGAGAACTTATGTTTAAATTTTGGTCCTATTTGAATAATGTTGAAACAATATTTTACCTATTTTGGACTAAAGTGCAATTTATCCAATTTAAGGGGTTACCTTGCAAATTTTACATGATAATGTTCCTCAAGTGTTATAGAATCATAAGAATGAGAATGATGCTGAGGTATGGCTTATGGAAGCCTAAGTTCCAAGAAGGAGCTTGTTTGAGTAATGCTTGTGTATTGAATGCTAGTTTTGGTAATTTGCAAATTACCTAAAACCTAGGGTTGAATATGTAAAATACCACCTCTATTATGTCCCTGTTGTTTCTTGGTATAATTTAGCGAAAATAAAAAGAAAGGGGAGTCTTTTTTGAACCACACTTGAGGAGAGATAATCTTGATAATAAAATAATCAAGATTTAAGCATAATTAAAACCCTAATTTATTTTGTACCAAAAAAAATATCAATTAAAGTGCCCATCAACTAAAAAGGTTGTGGCTGAAATCCTATAGTGCGAGGATTTCCAAATGCCTTGAGTGGCACCGAAATATCCTAAGTAGGTGAAGAAATCCACTCACATTTGTTAATTAAAAAATGTCCACTAAAAATGGATAATAGTATTATAATGATGAAGGTGCTTTAGTGGTTGCTTTTAATTCAAGGATAATTTAGAGGATATTGGGGGCAATGAAGTTATCTTCAGAAGCAAGGAAGTGGAGGGGGCATGTGGCACCTAGAATGGGAGTTGAAGATTTTCCTCCTACTTTCTCTCTCCTTGAAAATCAATTATATGTACTTAGTTTTCTCCTTCCTTGAAAGGCTATTTTTGCAAACCACTTTATTTCCTTGCTTTGGCTGACGACCAAGGAGCTTAGAAGTAGGAGGAAAACGTTCTCTAAGCTGAAGGTAAGCTCCATGATCATCTTCAACCTTGAATTGCTGGTTGAAATCGGATTTCAACACTCATCTTCTTCTCTCTTCCATTCAATGCTCAACCTTGGCTATCTTTTGCGCCCAAAGAGTTGGAAACGAACCTTGGATAGTTGAAGGAGATTCTTTCACCATTAAAGATGAGAATCTTGAAGCTTTGAAGCTACTTTGAAGGTGGGTTATATAACTTGAACCCATCAATGTTATTACTGTTTTCAATTCCTCATCATATGTTGATCTTTTATTTCCTTCTTGAATAATTGATGAATTCATCAAATATATGATAGTAGAATTCAGAGGTATGAAGCTTGATGATGATGACATCATCTTAGCACACACCTCAAGAATATAAAAAACAAATGGTTTCAATTTTGTGGTCAAACAGTTTCAAACCGTTAGAGACCAAACAGTTTCAAACCGTTTGGTGACCAAACGGTTTCAAAACCGTTAGAGGTCAAATAGTTTCAAAACGTTAGAGACCAAATAGTTTCAATGGATTCAAGTATCAATTGGTCTCATGACCTAATAACTTCAAACAATCAAATTCAATTGATTTCAGAACCCTAGCTCAATTGGTTTCAAAACCCTAGATCAATTGATGTCAAATCCCTAATTTAGGTTCAAACAGTTTAATTTCTGAATTGACCAAACTGTTTCAAAATGTTTGAGGACCAAACGGTCTCAAACCGTTTGAGGATCAAACAGTCTCGAACCATTTAGGGTTAATCAATCTTCAAATCATTTGATGGTCTTGGGTTGAAACGGTTTCAAAACCGTTTGATGAGAAAAAGGTTCAAGACCATTTAAGGATGTTGAGACCAAGACCGTTTGAAGGTCTAAATGGTCTCAAACCATTTGAAGGTTTAGGGCAAGACCGTTTGAAGGTCTAAACGGTCTCAAACCATTTGAAGGTTTAGGGAAAGACCGTTTTAAGGTCTAAACGGTCTCAAACCATTTGAAGGTTTAGGGCAAGACCGTTTGAAGGTCTAAACGGTCTCAAACCGTTTGAAGGTTTAGGGAAAGACCGTTTGAAGGTCTAAACGGTCTCAAACCATTTGAAGGTTTAGGGCAAGACCGTTTGAAGGTATAAACGGTCCCAAATCATTTGAAGATTTAGGGCCAAACCGTTTGAAGGTTCAATTGGTCCAAATCATTTGAAGGTCCAATTGATTCAAACCATGAAAGTACTAATAACCCCATAAGTGGTTGAAGAGTATCTCAAGGTTGATTTCAATGGAAGTACCTCTAAAGTATTTTGGTGATGAATACATTTAGAGTGATTATCACTTGATGCCTATGAAAGTAATAAATTCAAGACACTACGATAAGCATAGGTGCATGTACTCAGTGAAAGGTTAAGTCAACTGAATAAGGTATGATGGTGATGTGTGTTCCTAGTACATGGAACAATGATAAGTATGATTTAATACTTAAATAATGCTATGTGCTCCAAGATATGTGGAAGCAGTAACTTAGGGTTTGGATTAATGAGGTAATCATAAAACCCTAATCAATGGAGAATGGAAACCCTAATCAATAAGGAAAATTACAATACATAAGTTTAATTGAATACTTATGAAGGTATTATGTAATTCTAGACATGTGGAACAATGAGTTAGGTTTTGGATATTAATTGTAATATCAATGCATTCTCCAAGATGCATGGAGTTTTGAATTAAGGTTTGATCTTTGATAATGTGATCATGAAACCCTAATCGAGAAAGATGAGAAATCGTAACCCTAATTTTGGATAATTGGTTGAGAAACCCTAATTGAAATGAAATGGGAAGCCCTAACCCTAATATAGGGTGATGTTATGTGAAACCCTATCATAGGGTGATGTTATGTGAAACCCTATTATAGGGTGATGTTATGTGAAACTCTAATATAGGGTGATGTTATGTGAAACCCAAATATAGGGTGATGTTATGTAAAACCCTAATTAATAAAGATGGGAAACCTTAACCCTAATGAGGGAATAGTGATGTTATCTTTGTACTGCATAATGTTGATATGTAATGGACATGATTGTTATCAAGTATAATAACCATGCAAGTATCATGAGATGATGAGCATAACCAAGTACAAGTTATGATGTTAATGGGCCTTGTGAGCCATTATTTTATTTGTTGCCTAGTGAAAGGTGACAAGAAACTTAATATGCATGGTGAACTATGTGAGATGCTTGTGTAACAAGTATCATGAATAACTTGGTAAGATGACCTGGAGGTAATAGTTACCTGATAATGTAGTAACCATGTTCAATGACGAACTAAGGGTTTGAATAACTAGATCCAGTAAATATGATGATCGTATTATTGAGGGATGTGAATTCCCAGTAATGAGATAAGGGATTGAGATCCCAATGTTTTATAAAGTTTTGAAAAGTACTTGATAGAAGTATTACATGTTTCTTTGTAGCATTTGTCATAATAATTCTTGTTTGAAAACTTGACTGATGCTAAAAGAATATGGTAATGTACTTAAATAATCAAGTGGAATTTTATCATGTAGAGGCCTGGCCATAGATCCATCATCGTCAGTAGATGGTGATGGTGAAACGGATTCTCATGCTGGTTAATCCAGAGCATATATTGTTGAATATGCAGGGTTTCTCCTAGCCAAAAATAGGAGGATTAGAGTGCAACTTCGGTTGTAGACTCAAGATATGTATAAGAGCATGGTGAACATGCCCATGGCTCAGTGTGATAGAGAATGAATGCATTCATGGCTCGGAGAGCATGGTGAACTGGCCCATGGCTTAGATTTACTAGCGTCGGGACGTATACCAAGGCGGGCTAGAGAATGGGTAGCATATGGGAGCTAACCCTGTGACTGAGGTCACTTAAGCAAGAGTCTGCGGTCCTACTTGTGGTCTCGCACTAACTGAGACGGATGAGATCGTGGAGTCCGGCTCTTCCATTGATCTTGTATGGCACCGACTTTGGGTTTCGCAACCGAAGGTTGGATTTGAGCGGGGTACGACTCACTTCCTCAGGGCATAATTATGCTTGTAAAATGTAATCATCCGTGTAGCGCATTTGCTTAAGGATGAAATATAGAAATTATTGGTTGATGTTACATTGCTTACTGTATCCTAAATGGATAGATGTTATACATGTTCTTCATATTCCTTATTAAAATATGGATATATTTTTACTAAATTATAACTTATAAATGTAATGCTTTAAAAGATGATGTTGCTCAATTCTGCTTAATATTGATTAAATCCTGCTTTTCAATAGAGAATCCTCTTCCCAGTTAGTATTTATCTGCAATAATAATATTTTTGGCAGAGAGTTATATTTCTCGCTGGGACATGGGTCTCACTCCATTGGTCACCAACATTTTAGGTGGACGTAGATGAGGAGGTAGAGACTATACAGTAGGGGAAGGACAACATCATCATGGACAACAGTAACATCTCAGGTGGAGATACTGATTGTCGAGTCTTGTAGATATGCGTTTTATGTGTTGTCTCTGTACTCTCAGGTCCTTGGAGTCATTAGTTAGTGCTTTTATGATCGATCTGAGATCCTGGCATTGGATGCCTTGAGGTTTTATGTTGCTTATGTGTAGATTTAATAGAGCAACTGTTGTATGTAATCCTCGAGAAGAGAAGGTACATGGTATGTACTTTGTGGACCAGAATGTATACATAATATTTTGGTTCTTGTTATAAGAGTTTCATGGAAAAAGATCTTTTTGCAAATAGTTTTAATTTTTAGCGATTTTTTTATTCTACTATTTATCTTTAATTCTGCAATTAATTCCACAGTGACGGTCTGATTTATTGTCGGGTCATCACAGTATGAGGCTTTAAACAAAGAAACTAGCCAATAACAGATATAAATAGAGGATTTGCATGTAAATTAATATGTCTACCTAACTAAGTAGGGTTGAGGCACCTACTGGACCTCTACCCTATAGGTGAGGGGAGAATAATACATTCCATGTCACCTACACAATGTTTTGGGGAGAATACAAACATTCCCCTAGGGCGATTATATACATGCCCTCTATAGGTGGTTGTACATAAGTACCTGTACTTTAAAATTAAATAGAACATATAACTACATATTATAAAAGAAGTTATGGAAAGAGTAATCAATTTATTTAAATAACATGGCAATGGGGTATAAGACCCAAATGAGATAATACTACAACTAATTTTGAGGCATAAACAAATTAGGTTTCAAGAATAATGGATTAGGTCAAATTAATCCTCATTAGGGAACATATGTAAAGATATAATAAAATTCCCAACTGAATATGTAGATGCACATACCTTTAATTTTGATTCCAATTATCAACTTACACCACTGAATCGATTCCAAGTTCCACTTTTCCTATTTTCAACGTATTAACATGCATTAGGGTTTTGCATATGCATAAAGGTAAATAAAACCCATATTTAGGACTTTTCACATAAAACTCTGATTTAGACTATGTAAACATCACCATTGTCTTAGTTAGGGTTTTCTAATCAAAATAACATATAATATGATGTATTGAAGATATTAACTTTTAGGGTTATTTTTGATGATTTTTAGTTAATTAAATCATCCAAAAAAACACATATTTGAAAAACTCAAAATCGAGCATTGAAAGTATTTTTAGTAGAAATATTATGTTTTTTTCATTCCAAATCATATTTTACTTTTAATTTTGGACCAACGATTAAAAAGATACAATTTTTCGAAGATCAGCCAATCGCACATTGCCACGTAGGCAAACCCATCGAATAAAGAGAGAGAGAGAGAGAGCGAGCGGGAGAGAGAGGGGCAAGGCCCTCTACTTAGCCAATCACTACGGGCCAAGTCAGTGACCTTCCTCGCTAGCTACAGAGCTAGCTTTGGTCAGCGGCGGTCAAAGCCAAAAGAAAACAAAACAAAAGACAGAACTGCCCTTATGTGATCATAGAGAGGGAAGAGAGAAAGCTAGTGAGGATAGGAGGGTAAATGTAACATCCCAGGATTTGAGGCCTCGGATAACATGATCTTAAAAGGAATGATTGGACTACCCATATCACCAAGGTGCACCTCCTTTTCAGGAAGCCCATCACTAAAGAACTCCATAGTTAAGTGTGCTCAGCTTGGAGTAGTACTAGGATGGGCGACCAGTCGGGAAGTTGATCTGGCTTGCGCGTCAGTGTGGACAAAGTGCGCAGTTAAGGCTAGTGGTGGTCTGTGGGGCCAGTCGTCATTCCTGAAACTCTACTAGAGCCTTGGACAGTGGGCCCGTGCATTACAAATAGTATCAGAGCCAATTCCCCTCCAGTAGGTGGGCCCCGCATGGGCATGGCATGCCAGTCTTGAGCCGTGCGGTCCAGGCATGTAGGAAAGAGTTGTCCATGGTTGACGTAGCCACCCTTACGCTGGTATTCTGTGATCGGGAGCTGAGTGTCCATGGGCCATTGTGGAAGCCCATAACTAAAGAACTCCATATTTAAGCATGCTCAGCTTGGAGTAGTACTGGGATGGGTGACCAGTCGGGAAGTTGATCCTGGCTTGCGCGTCAGTGTGGACAAAGTGCGCAGTTAAGGCTAGTGATGGTCTGTGGGGCCAGTCGTCATTCCTGAAACTCTACTAGAGACTTGGGAAGTGGACCTAGGCATTACAAAAGAATGTGGGGTCATCTCCCCCAACACCCATGCACCATGGCCGGCACGCGCAAGGAGTTTCTTGCTAGGGATATTGGTTGAACGCGGAATACTCAACCAAATTCGATGTTCGAGTACTTGAAAGAAAGAAGAAGAGATCCCGAACCTGATGGTGCTCTTAATTGCATTGAAGGTGATGTGATAAGTGAGATAGAGGCACCACAATCTCCACATATTTGGTGGCTCATTGGCGGTCGAAACAGTGACAAATCGAGCAATTGGAAGTTGGGTTGAGATGCAAACGAGAGGGGGAAACTCAGGGTAGCGATATTTATAGATGAGGAGAAGTAGATAAGGGTTTTCATACTTGGGGTGAGAGAGGGGACTTCAGACGACTTAGAAAATCTCAAATATTCACCAAATCATGAAAACTTTGGGATAAGCATGTACAAAATTGAGAAAGGAATTTAGAGAACAAAAAATCACTTGATTTGGCTAAGTATCGAGTGAGATATTTGGATCTAAAAAATCCGCAAGAGTCCTCACTATTCTTGACTCGGACCAAGGTAGAAGATGAATGCCCACTATCAAATTAGTGGACCCTGGGTCCACCGTGGATCCTCGACCATCTGATCGCATGGAAGAGACCAAGAAGCCGTGTGACACATAATCCTAATTACATTAAAATTTGACTAAAGTGATTTAATGTTTTTCTCTATCCTATTTTGGAGGCCCAAATGATTTCCAAAATTAACCAAAATTTACACCCTGACTGATTTTGTCGTGTAAAATCCAAATATGGAATTAGTTTTACCTTATGGGGACATTTAATAGGATACATCATTAAATTGTCATTTTCCCTTTCCTCCTCCATTAGTGGTGATAAGATGCCTCAAATTTTGTGAAACTTTACCCATATGTCTCTCTAAGCGACTAGAACATGATTTTGTCAATAATTTCACAAGTTGAGATTATTTATTTACTTATTTAATTTATAGAAGATTCTACACACTTTCTCTCTCCTATTTTTACTCATTATCCAAACATTATCCAAATTAGTAGCAAATTTTCCCAAAGGCTTATTTCTGTGTTTAGATCATGAACTTGGTGTTAGTTTTCCAATTTGTGGAAATTAAATATTTTAAATCACTTAATTGGCTTATTCCGTATTTTCTTTTGACAAAGACATCAATATATGCATTTATCTTCCAAATTAGGTGATACTTGGCCCTTAAGTTTCTTTTGGCTCAAGGAAACAAATTTTCATATCAAATTATCTCATGGCTTCCTATCTATGGTTTTTGAAACAACATATTCATCATTATCCTCCTTTAGTCAATATATCCCATAATATCTCCAATTATTGCATTTATCATCTCCTTTGTCTATATTTTTTATTTTCTTTCTTTTTCATATTTTTAAAACTACTAGAAAGTTCTAGGACAAAATATCTTATCCTTTTCATTACTTAAGTGGACATTTTATATAGTAAGTCCATTACTAAGCTTTCACTGAGGTATTTGTGCATACACCCAAATATTGGTAGAAAACGTGATCAAATGTTCATTTAGCCATCATATTCTCCACAAATTGAACAGAAAGGCCAAAGAGGATAGAAATGAAAGGAAAAGATGGAAAATATGATCAAAAGACAAAATGTCCAGATTTTGGTATGTTACAACACTCCACCCCTTAAAGAGGATTTCATCCCCAAAATAACTAGCAATTAGGGAAGGGTGAGTGTGGATCCTCACATCACAAAACATCATATTGTTCCTCCAACCATAAAACTTCCACCAAAACTTATACTTCAACTACACCTAAGGGTTCAAAATCTTCACATACAGCTCATCATAGGTTGGGTTCTCAAGGCTCACCTAGGGTTTCATTATTAAGATATTATTTTTAGGAGACTTAACATTATTTACATTTATGTCTCATTAGGATTACATTCATTATGATATCACATTATCATTATTATTTTAGTTATGTCATGTCATATTCACTTTATTGCCAAAAGGGTTATATTTCATTATCATCCATGAAACATTATATATGTATCTCATTTTTCTTACTAAGAATTTTGGCACAATTAGGGGTTACTCAATTATCTCAACATTCATTATTATATTTGATCATTGTCCTTAATAATTCGGATTTATACTTCATTATCCTCATATTACCACTTTATTAATTTTAATAAATTATTTTACATGAAATAAGACATTCTATTCAATTTGTGGTTAAGCATACAATTATTCCAATTAATTTCACATTAGTTACTTATACTCATATTAAACATTGTCACATTGTAACATTATATTTATTGCTCACAGTAATGTCATCATTAATCATTATGCATTTGTATTATTCATTTTGCATGTTTATGTGAATCCAATCACTTCATATTCACATTGAAGCCATTACATGTATTTTAATGATCAAGGTGAGACATATTACATATTAATGAATCGATTCACATTAGATGACTAATCACATGTGTATTAGATAAAAAGGTAACATTCATTTAATATAGATGACTTGATAAATATGTGAACAAATGATTATATATATACCATTGATGTGTATGACAGTATGTTAACTGATTATGGAACTTAACATCATTAATTTATCATGAAAGGCATTAAGGATGTACTTTTTAAGGTTACATTCTTACAACTTAGGGTTTAGGATCAACTTGATCATTTTACTTCATTATAGAATGCATTAATGTCAATATTAGGTTACACTTTTCTTTCTCATCATATCATTAAGGTTTATCGGTTCATGACATTATTAACATCTTACATGTTAACAATTAGCGTTGATATTCATGTTATGTGCATTAGATATTCATTAGGGTTAGAACTTATGAATTATTCCTCATATGATCATTATATGTTCATTAAATATAAACAAACATGTTAGGGTTACCACTATTACTTATTTGGACAACACTAAGGATTCAAGCACAACAACCTCCTAAGTATAGAGTTAGGGTCTCTAAAGATAGATAGATATCGAGATGTCATAGGGTTCCATCCCCCTAAAGAGGATTTAGTCCTCGAAATATAACCATCCAAATGCCATAAAATAGACTATACTCCACCCCTTAAAGGGTTCAACCTATGAAGCCAAACTACACTAGGATTAGAGGATGAGTCTAATGAAACCTTATACAAGATCCATCACGCTTCCACTGCGCACTCCGATACCTCACTTAACCCCAAACATCAAAGTCTAGGTTCTAGGGTTAAACTATCCAAGCATGTGGTCCTAAGGGACATAAAGAAACTACCTTGGTATCCATCCTCACACAAGTCATCATACACCTATAAACTTAGGGTTCCCAAAGATATATAACATAGAAGTCTAAGGTTACTATTACCTAAAACAAAACTATTTTGGGAAATTCATATTAGCTCAGGCTAGACCAGTATCATATGGGAACAGGAGTCCTCGTAAACCAAGCTAGTGGCACGGAGGAAAATATTGCCAGCCCCCGAAACCCTGATCCTTTCTAGACACCGTTTGCTTCAACTTCATGCTCTAATAGTTGCCTAAAGGCAAACCTAAACAACATCAAGTTATACACATTTTAATTATGAACATATTATAGTTTTATTCATCAAGATTCTAATGTGGAACTATAGGGTTCTAAATCAACCTTTCATCATCCATAGATCAACTTTAGGGAAAACATGTTACTTAAAGGAAACTATTCAAGTCTAGGTCTCTAACTAGGGAGACAAAATTGAAATAGTCAGATTCTGACTACCATGGGCTGTGATACCATGTTGTAAAGAGTGTGAGATCACCTCCTTACGAAAATACAAAACACATTGGAAAGTAGTGGAATAAAAATTTCTGACTAAATCAATTTCATAAAAGATTGTACAAAAATACATCAACAATCTCCCTTTTAGGGTTACATCAACATACATAAACTATGATCCAGAAAGAGGGAAGTCTAACTACCATAATCTTGTCTCCAAGCAGCAACTCCATCAACTAAATCCATGCCAAAGCTAAGATTTTCATCTCTTATCCATCAACTTGGTAATCACCTGGGTGGTTGGGAAAGCACCCAGCAAGAGGGAAAGGAAAATAAAAGTATGTGTCACTAAACTATACTAAAGGTGACAAGATAAATATAACAAGTAAATTAGGCTAGGGATTCATCAAAAGATGAGACCTCAAGAGTATGAGGCTTTAAACAAAGAAACTTGCCAATAACACATAAATAGAGGATTTGCATGTAAATTAATATGTCTTCCTAACTAAGTTGGGTTGAGGCACCTAGCGGACCTCTAACCTATAGGTGAAGGGAGAATAAAACATTCCCTATCAACTACACAATGATTTGGGGAGAATACAAACATTCCCCTAGGGTGTTTGTATACATTCCCTCTGTGGGTGGTTGTACATAAGTACCTCTACTTTAAAATTAAATAGAACATATAACTACATGCTAGCAAAAGAGTTATGGCAAGAGTAATCAATTGATTTATATAACATGGTAGTGGGGTATAAGACCCATACGAGCTAATACTACACCTGATTTTGAGGTATAAACAAATTAGGTTCCAAGAATAATGGATTAGGTCAAATTAAGCCTCATTAGGGAACATAGGTAAAGGTATAATAAAATTTCCCAATCGAACGTGTAGATGGACATACCTTTCACATTGATTCCAATTATCAACTTACACCACTTAATCGATTCCAAGTTCCACTTTTCCTATTTTCAACGTATTAACATGCATTAGGGTTTTGCATATGCATAAAGGTAAATAAAACCCATATTTAGGACTTTTCACATAAAACTCCATTTTAGACTCTGAAAACATCACCATTGTCTTAGTTTGGGTTTTCTGATCAAAATAACATATAATATGATTTATTTTGAAGATATTGACGTTTAGGGTTATTTTTGATGATTTTTAGTTAATTAAATCATCCACAAAAACACATATTCCAAAAACTCAAAATCAAGCATTGAAAGTATTTTTAGCAGAAAGATTATGCTTTTTGTATTCCAAATCATGTTTTACTTTTAATTTTAGATCAACGAATAAAAAGATACGATTTTTCGAAGATCAGCCAAACACGCATTGCCGCGTAGGCAAACCCATCGAACAGAGAGAAAGAGAGAGCGAGCGGGAGAGAGAGAGGGGCGGGGCATGCTTCTTGGCCAATCACTGTTGGCCAAGTCAGTGACCCACCTCACTGGATGTAGAGTTAGCTTTGGTCAGCGGTAGTCAAAGCCAAAAGAAAAATAAAGCAAAAGACATAACTGCCCTTGCATGATCACAGAGAGGGAAGAGAGAAAGTGAGCGACGGTAGGATGGTAAAAGCATGTGAGGTCATCTCCCCCAACTCCCCTATGCCATGGCTGGTACATGCAAGTAGCTTCTTGCTAGGGATATTGGGAGAATGTGGAATACACAACCAAATTCGATGTTCGACTACTCAAAAGAAAGAAGAAGAGATCTTGAACCTGATGGTGTTCTTAATTGCATCGAAGGTGGTGTGAGAAATGAGATAGGGGCGCCGCAATCTCCAAATCTTTGGTAGCTCGTCGGCGGTTGAAGTAGTGACAAGTGGAGCAATTGGAAGTTGGGTTGAGATGCGAACGAGAGGGGGAAGCTCAGGGTAGCGATATTTATAGATGAGGAGAAGTAGATAAGGGTTTTTGTACTTGGGGTGAGAGAGGAGACTTCGGCTAACTTAAATAATCTCAAATATTTACCAAATAATGAAAATTTTGGGATAAGCATGTGCGGAATCAAGAAAGGAATCCAGAGAACCATAAATCACTTGATTTGGCTGAGTATCGAGTTAGATATTTGGATCTAAAAAATCCGAAGGAGTCCTCACTGTTCCCGACTCGGACCAAGGTAGAAGACGAATTCCCACCATCAAATCAGCGGATCATGGGTCCACCGTGGATCCTCAACCGTCTGATCACGTGGAAGAGACCAAGAAGCTGTGTGACACATAATCCTAATTACATTAAAATTCAACTAAAGTGATTTAATGTTTGTCTCTCTCCTCTTTTGGAGGCCCAAACAATTTCCAATATTAACTAAAATTTACACCATGACTGCTTTTGTCGTGTAGAATCCAAATATGGAATAAGTTTTACCTTTTGGGGATATTACTTGGTTAAATAATTAAAATGTCATTTTCTCTTTCCTCCTTCATTAGTGGTGATAAGATGCCTCACATTTCATGAAACTTCATCCATAAGTATCTCTAAGCGACTAGAACAAAATTTTGTCATTAATTTCACAAGTTGAGATTATTTATTTATTTAATTAATTTATAGAAGATTCTACACACTTTCTCTCTCCTATTTTTACTCATTATCCAAACATTATCCAAATTAGTTGTAAATTTGCCCAAAGGCTTATTTCTATGTTTAGATCATGAATTTGGAGTTAGTTTTCTAATTTGTAGAAAGTAAATATTTTAAATTACTTAATTGGCTTATTCCCTATTTTCTTTTGATATAGACATCAATGTATGCATTTATCTTCCAAATTAGGTGATGCTTGGCCCTTAAGTTTCTTTTGGATCAAGGAAATTAATTTGCATATCAAAATTATCTTGTGGCTTTCTATTTATGATTTTTGAAACAACATATTCCTCATTATCCTCCATTATTCAATATATCCCATATTATCTCCAATTATTGCATTTATCATATCCTTTGTATATATTTTGGATTTTCTTTCTTTTTCATATTCTAAAAACTACTAGAAAGTTCTAGGAAGAAATATCTTATCCTTTTCATTACTTAAGTGGACATTTTACATATTAAGACCATTACTAAGCTTTCACTAAGGTATTTGTGCATAAACCCAAATATTGGTAGAAAAGTTGAAGTTCATTTAACCATCATATTCTCCACAAATTGAACAGAAAGGCCAAAGAGGATAGAAATGAAAGGAAAAGATGGGAAAGAGGATCAAAAGACAAATGTCCAGATTTTGGTATGTTACAACTTGCTTCAGGACCAGGTATAAAGCTTGTAACCTTTCTTCCTATTAGATAGTTGTTGACGTGATCTACTATCCAAGGGGAATATAAAATTTTTGTTTCCGTTGTCATATCTAATTTCATATTTTCCTATAGTGGTATCAGAGTCACGTCAATTTACTATGTTTTGGAATTTAATTAATATGACCAAATTATGATTTTCATCACTTATTCATTACATGCCATGCAAATATTTAAATAATTAATGTGCATATCCAATTAAAGACCATATACGATCCATATATATATAAGCAATTTATATGTGTCACCCTAAAATTGGTTTTGGTGGTGGATGTTAGCATGGTTATGGCCAATAACCCTACATCTTTGTGCTTGGTCAAATGATTGTTTATTCTTGTTTATATCTCTATTTGTATAATGAGCCTATATCTTCTCTTCCATATGTAAAAGTATTAATCATTCTCTTCCTATGCTCCCCTCAAATGTAACTCAAGGTTTCCCAATTATAATGCAATATGATTAGGATAGTTTTAATTCCTGTTATGGTAAGGAAGACGTTCTACACCAGAAAAACCACCCATTTGAAAAGGTGAACCGATTGGCTAGAGGACCAAGAAGGACTGACGAAAAGAGAAGCTGAAGCAATTGGTTGGTGACCCAACCTACCATATGGAGGTGACGTGGCTTTTTGAATGCACTAACAAATTCACCCGGGGCTGAAATCCCCGAGCTTTTACCTAAACCAAGTGCAATAATACCACCCGCAAGCGGACGAGTCTTATCGCAGTATAGTTGAGGATCAAACCCAAGGACAACGTTTTTAAGAATCCTAGTCAGCTGGATCTAGCTCAAGTAAAACTAATATTTAGAACAATAGGTTGGTTTTGGTTTGTTAAAACTATTGCAGGAAAGTAAATGCAGAATTAAAGATAGATTTAGATCAGTGATGTGGAATCGCTGGGATGGTACCGGGTTTGACCACCGCTACACACACAAACATACTCCTTTGCAAACAATCCAGGCAAGATATAGTGCCCCAGGTAGAGCTACTGCAGGACCCCCCATACAGGCGTCAGGTCCGTGTAAGAATCACCATAGGCATTAGATGTCTTGTCACCATCCGGATCACATGACTTACGGCTCTGAAGATACAACATCCAACTAAGGCTGTGAACCCCCCATACGGGCGTCAGGCGCACAGAAGCGTCACCGAAGGTTAGATGGCTCGTCCCCTCGCGGATCATACACTTACAACCTCAAGGAATCCCATCAGAAGTTCTTGTCAAGGAGTCAACCGCATCAACCGATAAGCACGTGAGCGATTATAGTACGAGTAAACATCGACGATTAACAAGAAGATACAAAATCCAACTAAGGTTGTGAACCCCCCATACGGGCGTCAGGCGCACAGAAGCATCACCGAAGGTTAGATGGCTCGTCCCCTCGCGGATCACACACTTACGACCTCAAGGAATCCTATCAGAAGTTCTTGTCAAGGAGTCTAACTTGCTAAACGACGTTCATACCCATGCATTGAAGTTCTCGCAACATAGGGAGCACAAAGATGAAAACAAGCACATAACCAACCTACGAGCTTAACGGTAAACGACAAAATGAAGAGCTATATACATTGCAATGGAAAGTTTAACAAAAGAACATGGTTTGCATGGGCAGTGGGGCTAGTCCCCACACCCCAGTGAAAAAGGACTACTCGCTCATGATGCGAGATACAAAAAGGATGAGAGAGAAAGAGAGATCCGCCATGAGCTCGGTGTAGAGAGTGGTCGCAGCCCGGTGAAGAAGATGCGCTCCTTGCTCAGTCTTCCTTCTCTTCTCAGCCTCCTTGGATGCAACACTAGTAGTAGGTGGAGTGGAACTTGATCGGAGTGGTGCTCTGGCAGCCTAACGTCATTCAGATCTGATGCCCCCAAATGAGGACCCTGGGGGTCTATTTATAGGTTTAGATCTGATCCCAAACGGTTTGGATAAGTTGCTGGAAATATCTTCTCCAAACGGTCTGGAGACCGTTTGGGGCCAAACGGTTTGGAGGCCGTTTCGGCGTCAAACGGTTTGCGTCGATCGATCTTGGGGTCGGTCTCGGTCTCGGCGTGAATCACGCGGCTTCTGCTCTTCAATCGATCTTTGTTCTTGCGGCAAACGGTCTTGGAAACCGCATGGATCCAAATGGTCTTGAGACCGCATGAACCCAAATGGTCTTGAGACCGCATGGACCCAAACGGTCTTGAGACCGCATGGACACAAACGGTCTTGAGACCGCATGAACCCAAACAGTCTTGAGACCGCATGGACCCAAACGGTCTTGAGACCGCATGGGCCCAAACGGTCTTGAGACCGCCTGAACCCAAACGGTCTTGAGACCGCATGGACCCAAACGGTCTTGAGACCACATGGACCCAAACAGTCTTGGGACCGCATGGTTTTCTTTGGCGACCGATTTCGTCATTCGATCTTCGTGTATTCCAGCAAACGATCTTGGGACCGCATGAACTCATACGGTCTTGAGACCACATGGATTCAAACGGTCTTGGGACCGCAAGAGCTCAAACGGTCTTGGGACCGCATGCGTGGAATTGCTTGATATACCTGCATTAAATGAATGATATTTGGTTAAAACCTTGATTATTGAATCATCTAAGTAGTTTTGTACATTATGATTCCAATTAGGATGAAATATGTGAAATAGAGATGAAAATGTTCCAAAAAGGCAATTGAATTCCATGATGAGTATGCACTCATCAAAACACCCCGAACTTAAACGTTGATCGTCCTCGAGTAACATAAAATTCGAAATTGTTGCCCAATGAAATACTTTCGATCCGTGTGATTGCTTCATCTTCGCATCATGAATGTTTTCTTTCTGCTCAGTATGAATCAGTACCTCAACTTCCTGGGACCACTAAACACATCTTACCATAGCTTCGTTCCTGAGTTCATTTTCCAACATCACTTCCTCCTCACTTTTTTCCAACAAAAAGCATGTCAAAGAGTTTTGTAAGAGTCCAGAGATACCCGCTGAATCAACAAGTTGTGCATCCGATCTGACACTGGTGTATTTAATGATGGTGGGGGCATGCATTGTGCCCTTAGGTAGAAAAAGGAGTGAAAGGTGGTATGGAAAGAAGAAGTAAATCTCTCCTCTATTTGACTTGAGATTTTTATTTGTTTTGCAATTTCATTTATTGCATTATTTTGTGCAAATCTCTCCTCTATTCGACTCGAGATCACATTTCTTTTTGTGTGCACTTTGGCATCTTTTGTTTGCAAGTCTCTCCTCTATTCGACTAGAGACTGCATTTTTGGTGGTACGCCCCTATTTATTGCGAGGGGTATGGAAGAAGTGGATAAGGGGGAAATGGCGTGCCACCCCGAACTTAGGGTTTGGCACAATTTTGGCTATTTTGTTGCTTTTTGATGGATGGAGGGGTACGAAGATGATAGAAGAAGTGTAGAAGAGAGTTCATATCAGAATGCATCTTGATTTACAATTCAAGGCCTGGGTTATTCTCCTTGTCATACTCTGCTCAAATAGACTTGATGCGGATCCGGTGGGGATTCCAGGCCATTGTTCCACTAGACAGTTAGGAAGCACGACATGTTTGATCCCTATCAGTTTGACAGATACTTATCATTTTTGTAAAAGGTATTATGATGTTAGGAATCATAAGCTTCACATGATGATTTCAGGAAAAAGGCAAGTTTCAAAATTTAGTCCTCTTGAGGATTTACTTCGAATAAGGAGGATATTATGATTGAAGATGCATAGCAAAATGGTTAGTTACATTTTATCAACAAGTGTCAAAAATCCATCAAATATCTGTTCAAAAATTTTGAAAATTTTGAAAAATTTTATGATAGAGACAACTTGAGTATGAAAAGAGGGTGTATGTGGAAGTGAAGTACGTACCACCCACCCTCCACCCCGAACTTAGAAATTTGCTCGTCCCGAGCAAATCCTAAATCCAAGATGGAGGGGAAAGGTTACACCAGTTATGACCGCCGAGTGTGATTGCGTTCTGATCAGCGCGACTCTGGTCTTTTATCTGAAAGAAGAGAAACTGTCTCAAAAGGAAAATTTTATTTAAGGAAAGGTTAACTAGAAAACAAAATTTGAAAAGGAAAAGTAAAATAGAATTATTGATCGGGTTGCCTCCCGAAAAGCGCCTTTGTTTTATGTCGATGGCTCGACAGAGTCCTTTGTATTCATGGTGGGTCTTTTGGATTGTCCAGTTCTAATGTTGCGTCAGTGCCTATGTCAATTGAGGTAAAATATCTCTTCACACGATGACCGTTTTCTAAGAATTTGCCTGTCTTGTCACTCCATAGAGAGAAAACACCATGTGGTGAGATGCTTTTGACGATGAATGGCCCAGACCAGCGGGAACGGAGTTTTCCCAGAAATAACCGTAATCTTGAGTTGAATACTAGAACTTGGTCTCCTTCTTGTATGTCCTTTCTTTTTAGATGTCCATCGTGCCAAAGTTTTGTACGTTCTTTATAGATTCGTACATTCTCATAGGTTGTCATTCTGAGTTCATCCAGCTCGTTGAGTTGCAGAATTCTGGCTTGGCCCGCTTCTTTCATATCAAAGTTCAATTGTTTTATTTCCCACCATGCCTTGTGTTCTAGTTTGACTGGCAGGTGGCAAGCCTTTCCATATATCAATCCAAAAGGGGTAGTCCCAAGGGGAGTTTTATAAGCAGTACGATAGGCCCATAGGGCATCGTTGATTTTTGTCGACCAGTCTTTTGGATTACGTCCAATGGTTTTCTCAAGGATAGCTTTTAGTTGTCGGTTAGAGACCTCTACCTGTCCACTAGTTTGTGGATGGTAAGGTGAAGCTACCTAGTGCGAGACACCATATTTTCTTAGTAAAGCTTCAAAAGCTTCTTTCAATGAAGTGGGAGCCTCCGTCAGATATTACGGTTCACGGTACTCCAAACCGTGGGAAAATGACATCTTTGAATAATTTGATGACTGGTTTTGAATCACTAGTGACGGTTGGTATAGCTTAAACCCATTTGGAGATGTAGTCCACCGCCATTAGGATGTACAAGAATCCATTAGATGATGGGAATGGACCCATATAGTCCACCCCCCAAACATCGAATATCTCGACTTCTTGCCATAGATTCAGCGGCATCTCATCTCTCTTGGTTATATTGCTAGATCTTTGACATTTGTCACATGATAGGACAAAGTCATAAGAGTCCTTGGATAAGGTTGGCCAGAAAAATCCACATTGTAAAACCTTTAAGGCAGTCTTTTTAGAGCTCATATGCCCACCTACAGGTCCTGAGTGACATTGTTCTAGGATAGATTGAGCTTCTTCTTCAGCGATACAATGTCTATACAAACCATCAGTGCAAAATTTAAAAAGATATGGTTCATCCCAGTGATAGTGCTTTACATCATGCATAAATTTCTTTAGTGCATTCCCGGTGCATTGGGGATGGATGACTCCAGCAGCAAGGTAATTTACAATATCAAAATACCATGGTATAACTTCCGAGACCTTCACAAGCTGATCATCTAGTAGGGAGTCATTGATCGGAATCTTCTCAGCGTCCAGAGTGTGGATGCGACTGAGGTGATCTGCTACAACATTTTCCGTCCCATTTTTATCTCTTATCTCCAAATCAAATTCCTGTAGTAATAGGATCCATCGTATCAGCCTTGGTTTAGCGTCTTTCGTTTCCAGAAGGTAACGAATAGCAGCATGGTCTGTGTAGACAATGACTTTCGAACCGACAAGGTATGACCTAAACTTGTCGAAAGCATATATGACTGCTAGAAGTTCTTTCTCAGTAGTAGCATAATTCCTTTGAGCTTCGTCGAGAGTTTTCGATGCATAGTAGATCACAAAATGTTTCTTTTCTATGCATTGCCCTAAGACGGCACCCACCGCGTAATCACTGGCATCACACATAATTTCAAAAGGATGGTCCCAGTCGGGAGCTCTAATGATGGGGGTAGTGGTAAGGGCGTTGTTCAGCGTGTCGAAGCTTTTGATGCATTCTTCATTGAAATTAAAATCAACATCTTTTAGAAGCAGGTTGGTCATTGGCTTAGTTATCTTGGAGAAATCTCTTATGAATCTTCTATAGAATCCAACATGGCCAAGGAAGGCACGAACTTCTTTCACATTCGTGGGAATAGCCAATTTAGATATCACTTCAATCTTGGCTTTATCAACTTCAATTCCTCTACTGCTGACCCTATGGCCCAGGACAATGCCTTCCCTTACCATGAAGTGGCATTTCTCCCAATTTAGCACCAGATGTTCTTCTTCACAACGTTTGAGAACCATAGAGAGATGCTTAAGACAAGAATCAAATGAGTCTCCATATATAGAGAAGTCATCCATGAAGACCTCCATAACAGTTTCAGTAAGCCCCGCGAATATTGCAGCCATGCAACGTTGAAAAGTTGCAGGAGCATTACAGAGACCAAACGACATTCTTTTAAAAGCATACGTCCCGAAAGGACATGTGAAAGTCATTTTTTCTTGATCATCTGGATGTATGGGGATCTAATAGAATCCACAGTAACCGTCGAGGTAACAAAAATATTCTTGGTGAGCCAATCTCTCTAAGACTTGATCGAGGAAGGGCATAGGAAAATGATCTTTTTGAGTAGCCTTGTTTAATTTTCTATAATCAATGAACATCCACACCCGGTGATTGTTCGAGTGGGGATGAGCTCATCGTTCTCATTCCTTATAACAATTGTTCCACCTTTCTTCGGCACAACATGTACTGGGCTCACCCATGGCGAATCCGATACCGGGTAGATTATTCCAGCTGTGAGAAGTTTGATGATCTCGCGACAGACCACTTCCTTCATATTCAGATTCAACTTCCTTTGATGCTCGATAGTTGGCTTGTAATCTTTCATCATAGGGATCTTATGCATGCACAAGGCTTGACTGACCCCTGTGAGGTTGCTCATTCTATAGCCTATTGCTTTCTTTCATCCCCTTAATTCCTCCAGAAGTTTCTTTTCTTGTTCATTTGTCAAATCGGAATTTATGATCACTGGACAAACCTTGTGATCGTCCAAAAACATGTACTTTAGCCCTTCAGGTAGGGGCTTCATTTCGGGGGCTTCAAGCTTTTCGCTTCTCTCTTCTGTAGTTTCAGTAGCCTTGAGTTCTTCATAGGTTGTGTCAGTATCTTCTTCAGCAGAGTCGAGGGGTTCGATGCAGTCCTCTGCTTGTTTGTCTATAGGTACATCGATCGGTAGGTCAGATAAAGCAATTTCCATGGGGTCGTATGATTCATCATATTCTTGAGTCAGTTGTGACAATTTCTCAACGCAATCAATCAGATAGACTTCTTCTTGTATACTTGGTCTTCTCATACTTTCGAAAACCTTGAACTCCAGAGTCTTTTTGCCTAACCTGAGCAGTAAGGTACTTGCTTCAACATCAATAAGGGCTCTAGCAGTGGCGAGGAATGGACGACCAAAAATAAGAGGATATCTAGTGTCTTCTTTTATATCCATAATGATGAAATCACATGGAACATATGCATCCTTGCCCACCTTGACCGGGATATCTTTGAGGATTCCTAACAGTCTCTTTATTGAAATGTCTGCAAGTTGAATGGTCATAGCGGTAGGAAGCAATTCTGCAAACCCTAATCTCTTGCACAGACTGAATGGCATAATAGAAATACTTGCCCCAAGATCTGCCAGTCCTTTCTTGCATGATGAGTCACCAATGTGACATGAAATTTCAAAGGATCCTGGGTCTTTCTGTTTCTTTGGCATCTTGCTCAGTATAATATCTGATGTGGTTGTAGCCAGTTTTACAGTTTCATACTCTTCAGTTATGTACTTCTTGGTGAGAAGTGACTTTAGATATTTAGTCCAGGTTGGTATCTCAGCAAGAGCATCTAAGAAGGGTATATCAACATGGAGTTTCTTCATGGCCTCTTTGAACCTGACGAATCTTGTATCAAGCTTTGTTTGCCTTTGGCAGGATGGGAAGGGTATACGAGGCTTATATACAGGAATATCCGTCTCTGGTGTTTCAACTTTTTCATCAACAGATTTTTCAGGACCTTCCTTGTCAGTCTTATCTTCCTTTGGTTGCAATTTTGGTATTGTCGAGTTTTGGTCCATCACAACTTCATCTTCGTCAGTAATAACTACAGGTGTCTTTACTGGGGGATTCGAATAATCTTTCCTAGATCTAGTGTTGACGACCTTCAACTGTTCAGGATGTTTCATATTGTTTTCAGGTTGGCCGACAAAGACTCCAGCCTCTGGCTTTATGCTAGCTGCAAGTTGAGCTAGATGAGTTTCAATAGCTTTCTGCTGAGCCTGCTGGTTAGCTATCATAGTTTGCTGAGTTTGTAACATCTTTTCAATGGTGGATAGCTTGTCATCAGGGATAGCTCCTGTTTGTCCTTGTTGTTGGTTCAGGTTCTGATACTGAGAGTTGTTCTGATAATTATTGTAGTTCCTATTCTGAAAGTTTTCTTTGAAGTTTCCTTGATTCCCAATGTTCTGTTGTTGGTTAAACTGGAATCCTGATGGGCCCCTTGGTTGATTGTTGGGACCGAATTGATGCGAGTTCATAGCTCCTGAAGGGTTTCCATCTTGGAAGCCTGGGTGATTCCTATTTTGATTCGGATTGTAATAGTTCTGCCCAGGGATGGTGTTGATAGCATTTAGATTTTCCATCTGGCAATTATCTCCTTGTCCACAAGCATTGCTTAGAACAACATCGTAGAGAACATTGCATGATAGAGTGGAATGATCTGTGCCTTTGCATGCTTCACAAAACAGAGAAGTGGACTTGACTTGTTCTTGTTGCCTAGTGGGTGAATGTCCTCTTCCAATCGCCGCAAGGGATGATTCTATATGGTCCTTCTTTGCAACTAAGACCTTCAAGGTTTCTGCAATAGACTTGTACTCGGGGATAGCTTCAGCCATAGCTACCTTCAAGACTCCTTTTCCTACAGATCTGCCCCAGTTGGCTTGATTTTCTGCTCCCAGGGTGACGACTCTCTATGCGCTATCGTAGCTTTGACGCATGAAGTTTCCTCCGGATGAGGAATCTAGGAACATCTTAACATCATCCTCCAAACCCCTATAGAAGATTTCTATGAGTTGATTCTTTGGAATTCCATGGTGTGGGCATTTGTGTAGGAGCTCCTTGTACCTATCCCACGCTTCAGCGAGGGTTTCTCTAGGGACCTGAGTGAAATTTGTGATTCGCCCCCAGATTTCATATGTAAGAGATGGGGGGTAGAACTTTTCCAGAAATGCGTTTTGGAGTTGCTCCCAGGTGGTGATAGGTACTTCACTCTGTAGTGAATTGTACCAATTGATGGCTCTATCAGCAAGGGAATACTTGAAGAGACAGAGACGAATGGCATCATCGGAGACTCCATTTTGCTTTGTCATAGCACATAAGTCAATGAATCTCAGAAGATGTCCTTGGCTGTCCTCCGCTTGTTTGCCATAGAACGGGTTGTTTTGAAGCAATGTGATCCAATGTGCTCTAATCTCAAAATTGGCAGCTTCGATGGGAGGAGGTTGTACTGGATGATACACATTTGCAACTTTTGGGATTGAGAACTCTCTAAGATCTTTCTGTAGTTCGGCTGCCTGCACTGCTGCTTGTGCTGCTAAGATCTCCTGTTGAACTGCAGCTCTGGCTTCTTGCATGAGCCTTTCTCTTTCAGCGTTGATGGCTTGAGCCACTCTTCGTGCTACCTCTTCTTCTTGCGCCATCCTTTCTTGATTTTCTCTAATATGACGATGGAAGGTTCTATCAATTTCGGGATCAAAGCTTGCAGTGAGTCCGAGACTATCTGAATGGTGCATACACTATGCGTTGAAGAGCACCTGAAAATTGGAAAGATTTAAAAATGAGATACACAAAGAAAAATCAAATTCAAGTAGATAAGCGATAGTTTCAAAAGAAAAGCAAAATCCTAGATTAGTCTTAAAAGAACTAGATTAGACTGACTGATTCTGTTGTCCCCGGCAACGGCGCCAGAATTTGACGTGGCTTTTTGAATGCAATAACAAATTCACCCAGGGCTGAAATCCTCGAGCTTTTACCTAAACCAAGTGCAATAATACCACCCGCAATAGGACGAGTCTTATCGCAGTATAGTTGAGGATCGAACCCAAGGACAACGTTTTTAAGAATCCTAGTCAGCTGGATCTAGCTCAAGTAAAACTAATATTTAGAACAATAGGTTGATTTTGGTTTGTTAAAACTATTGCAGGAAAGTAAATGCGGAATTAAAGATAGATTTAGATCAGTGATGTGGAATTGCTGGGATGGTACCGGGTTTAACCACCGCTACACACACAAACATACTCCTTTGCAAACAATCCAGGCAAGATATAGTGCCCCAGGTAGAGCTGCTGCAGGACCCCCCATACGGGCATCAGGTCCGCGTAAGAATCACCATAGGCATCAGATGTCTCATCACCATCCGGATCACATGACTTACGGCTCTGAAGATACAACATCCAACTAAGGCTGTGAACCCCCCATACGGGCATCAGGCGCACAGAAGCGTCACCGAAGGTTAGATGGCTCGTCCCCTCGCGGATCATACACTTACGACCTCAAGGAATCCCATCGAAAGTTCTCGTCAAGGAGTCAACCGCGTCAACCGATAAGCACGTGAGCGATTATAGTACGAGTAAACATCGATGATTAACAAGAAGATACAAAATCCAACTAAGGCTGTGAACCCCCCATACGGGCGTCAGGCGCACAGAAGCGTCATCGAAGGTTAGATGGCTCGTCTCCTCGTGGATCACACACTTACGACCTCAAGGAATCCTATCAGAAGTTCTCGTCAAGGAGTCTAACTTGCTAAACGACGTTCATACCCATGCATTGAAGTTCTCGCAGCATAGGGAGCACAAAGATGAAAACAACCACATAACCAACCTACGAGCTTAACGATAAACGACAAAATGAAGAGCTATATACATTGCCATGGAAAGTTTAACAAAAGAACATGGTTTGCATGGGCAGTGGGGCTAGTCCCCGCACCCCAGCAAAAGAGGACTATTTGCTCATGATGCGAGATACAAGAAGGATGAGAGAGAAAGAGAGATCCTCCATGAGCTCGGTGTAGAGAGTGGCCGCAGCCCAGTGAAGAAGATGCGCTCCTTGCTCCGTCTTCCTTCTCTTCTCGGCCTCCTTGGATGCAACACTAGCAGTAGGTGGAGTGGAACTTGATCGGAGTGGTGCTCTGCAGCCTAATGGCGTCCGAATCCGATGCCCCCAAATGAGGACCCTGGGGGTCTATTTATAGGTTTAGATCTGATCCCAAACGGTTTGGATAAGTTGCTGGAAATATCTTATCCAAATGGTCTGGAGACCGTTCGTGTGCCAAACGGTCTGGAGACCGTTTGGGTCCAAACGGTTTGGAGGCCGTTTCGGCATCAAACGGTTTGCGTCGATCGATCTTGGTGTCGGTCTCGGTCTCGGCGTGAATCGCACAACTTCTTCTCTTCAATCGGACTTTGTTCTTGCAGCAAACGGTCTTGGAAACCGCATGGATCCAAATGGTCTTCAGACCGCATGAACCCAAATGGTCTTGAGACCGCATGAACCCAAACGGTCTTGAGACTGCATGGACCCAAACGGTCTTGAGACCGCAAGAACCCAAACGGTCTTGAGACCGCATGGACCGAAACGGTCTTGAGACCGCCTGGACCCAAATGGTCTTGAGACCGCATGGACCCAAACGGTCTTGAGACCGCATGGACCCAAACGGTCTTGGGACCGCATGGACTCAAACGGTCTTGGGACCGCATGGTTTTCTTTGGCGACCGATTTCGTCATTCGATCTTTGTGTATTCTAGCAAATGATCTTGGGACCGCATGAACTCATACGGTCTTGAGACCGCATGGATTCAAACGGTCTTGGGACCGCAAGAGCTCAAACGGTCTTGGGACCGCATGTGTGGAATTGCTTGATATACCTGTATTAAACGAATGATATTTGGTTAAAACCTTGATTATTGAATCATCTAAGTAGTTTTGTACATTATGATTCCAATTAGGATGAAAGATGCGAAATAGAGATGAAAATGTTCCAAAAAGGCAATTGAATTCCATGATGAGTATGCACTCATCAGGAGGCATCTAGAAGACGCTTGGAATGGAAACTAAGTAACCCATCTGAGAGACCAACTGACTGACCAGAGGGTGAACTGATCGGTTTAAGAGTTGAACTGATTGATCGCATTGGTTCGAGCACAAGCCTTCATCACAAAAGGTTGTTACATATGATGTAGACCTTAGGTGGTAGTAGTTCCTTGTGGCTCTAAGAAATTTCAATAGTATGACCATTATCATAGTCTATGTTTTACAATTACATGTTTTTGTTTGTGGGATATAACATGTATACAATACATATTATAAGTATGTGGTGACTGGATATGTATATGTATATATATAAATATAAAATCTCTCAATAAAATCACACTCTCGTGGAAGTATGATGGTAGTCATGTGGGCCTGCCAAGAAGGGTGCATCACTATCTTGTTGTGTTTTTTGTCAGATTTAACCAGGTGATCTTAATGAGATTAAGTACCTAGAAGCATGTAGATGACTATGGAAAAGAGTTGTGCACACCATCTATCTAAGAATTTCATAAGATGTAATTGGTAAAAGTTACCTACCTTAATGACTGATTATGGACAATGGTGTTGTTCAGGTATAACTCAGGGTCTCGACTCACTAGAAGGTTGTGTGTTGCAATTTTTTGAATTGATATGTGAGGGCTATCAATTTGAACAAAATAGTGGGAGAGATACTAATTAAACATCGTTAAATTTTATTTTTAATCAAATCAAATGAAAAGAGTTTTGATAAATTATAATTTTTTCTTGTAGAATCAAATGGCAACTAATAACACATTTTTCTTGTGAGTAGTCCTTGACAAGGATAGGTTGAAGGGGAATAATATCCATGACTAGTTTAGGATGTTGAGAATTGTTCTCATGCAAGAGCGCAAGCTCTATGTCCGAGAGACACCAGAGCCAGATGAACTTGCTCCCATTGCACCTAAGGCTGACAGGGATGCTTACAAGAAGCACTCTAAAGATGTCATTGATGTCAAGTGCCTAATGATTTTCTCAATAAATTATGATTTGTAGAGATAGCATGAGAACATATATGTTATTAAGATGGTAACACATATTAAGAACATGTATCAAGATCAGGAAAGACATGAGAGATATGATTTCCCCATGGCATTGTTCAAGTGCAACATGGTAAAAGGAGATCCAGTGGGTCCCCACGTGCTCAAGCTTATTGGGTATGTAGAGAAAATTGCTACATTGGGGTTTCCCCTGGGTTAAGAGTTGGTTACTAATGTGGTTCTGTAGTCGTTTCCCGAGTCATATAGCCAGTTTGTCATGAACAACAACATGAATGATTTTGATAAGCCATTGTCAGAATTACTTGGCATGCTGAGAATAGCTGAAGCACAGATAAAGGACAAGTCCAAGTCTGTGATGGTGATCAACAGAGGAAAATGGAAGTCCAATGGCAAAGGTAAGCTAAGAAGAGTTCTAAAACTAGCCAGAAGCCCAAGTCTTCTACACTCAAAGTAAAGGGAGGGGTGAACAAGGGAGGCAATTTTCACCACTATCACCAGCATGGACATTGGAAGAGGAATTGCCTTCTCTACATGGAGGAATTGAGGAAGAATGAGGGGATAGAGATCTCTGATTTAGGTATATATGTTATTGAGATATATTTGTCTACTTCTTCATCATGGGTACTAGATACTGGATTTGGATCTCACATATGTTAGAATATGCAGGATCTGAAAAGAAGTAAGCCTTTAAGAACGGGCGAGGTTGAACTATGTATTCTAAAGGGAGAAAGAGTTGTTTCCAATACAGTTGGAACCTATAATTTATCTCTACCGGGGGGTATGAAATAGAGTTAAAGAACTACCATTTTATACTTGTCATAAATAGAAACCTAATTTCTATATCTTGAATGGACAATGATGGATATGAATTTCATAGAAGAATGGTCAATGTTCTATTTCAAAAGATGAGATCTTTTAATGTAGTGCCCCAATGTCTTATGGTCTTTATTTGTTGGATCTAAAGACATATGTTTATAATGCAAATACCAAAAGAATAAAACTCAATAACTTAAACATAACATATCTTTCGCATCGTTGTCAAGGGTACATCAATGAGAATCACATATCTAGACTCCATAAAGATGGTTATCTAGACTTTTTTGATTTTAAATAGATAGAGACATTTGAGTCTTGTTTGTTGGGCGAGATTACAAAGACTCCCTTAATTGGTAACAGTGAAAGGGTTAGTGATATATTAGGACTCATACTTATGGATATATGTGGTCCTTTTAGAACAAATGCTAGACGTGGTTTTCAGTACTTCATTACCTTTATTGATGACTTCAGTAGTTATGGTTATGTTTACTTGATGAAACATAAGTTAGAAACTTTTGAAAAGTTCAAGAATTTCATGAATGAAGTACACAACCAACTTATTAAAAGTATTAACACACTTCATTCTTATCCATGTGTAGAATACTTAAGACAAGAGTTTGAGGACCTTGTGTGAGACTGTAGTATCATATCACAATGGATTCCACCTAGAACACCACAACATAATGGTGTCACAGAAAGAAGGAATCACACATTGTTGGATATGGTGCCATCAATAATGAGTTTTGTTGATCTTCCAATTTTCTTCTGGGGTTATGCTCTAGAAACTGCCACATTTACACTAAGCCATGACTGTCTAAATCGGTTCAAAAGACGCCATATGAGATATTGTTTGGGAAGTGTCCTGATGTGTCTTTTATGAGAATTTGGGATTGTGAAGCATATGTGATCAAGTAGTTCCCCAAAAAACTTGGACCCAAATCAAATAAATGTTATTTTGTTAGCTATCCTAGGGAAACAAAAGGATATTACTTTTTTACTCCATCTAACAACAAATTATTTGTTGCTAGGGATGTTGTATTCCTAAAAAAAGAATTCATTTCCAAAGGAATCGTTTGAGGATAGTAGAACTTGAACAGGTTAGAGACCAATAAGAGAACATTGAACCTATAGAGGTAAGATAGGAACATTGAGAGTCACAAACTATTGTGGAATCTAAAATTCCACATGTAACACAAGAACCCCGCAGATCTAGTAGGACACACCTTGAGCCAGGTAGATTTGGTTATCTAGTGACTCAAGAAGGCAATTAGTTGATTATTTATGATGAGATAACTACCTACCTAGAAGTTTTTGAGGGACAAGAATATGAGAAATAGCTTGAGGCCATGATATCTGAGACGGAATCCACATACACCAACAAGGTATGGACCATGATGGATCCACTTGAAGGGGTAAAACCCATATGGTGCAACTGGGCCTTTAAGAAGAAGATTGGCATGGATGGTAATATACAAACTTATAAAGTTTGGTTAGTTGCAAAGGGTTTTAGGCAAGTTCAAGGTGTTGACTATGATTAAACCTTTTGTCTAGTTGCCCTGGTTAAGTCCATCAGGATCATGCTTTCCATTGCATCTTATCATGACTATGAGATTTGGTAGATGGATGTCAAAACTGCATTCCTTAATGGGAATTCTCTTGAGATGTGTACATGACACAACCTGAGGGTTTTAAAAATCTAAAGGATGCAAATAAAGCCTATAAACTACAAAGGTCAATCTATGGATTGAAGCAAGCATCTCAAAGATGGAATCTTCCATTTAATGAAATAATCAAATAGTTTGGCTTTAGTCAGAATGAAGATGAACCATGTGTTTACAAGAAGGTTAGTGGGAACATGATTAAATTCCTCATATTGTATGTAAATGACATACTATCGATGGGGAATGACATCCTTACTTTACAGATGGTAAAGACCTGGCTAGGAAATACATTCTCTATGAAAGATTTAGGAAAAGCATCCTATATTCTAGGAATCAAGATCTATAGAGATAGATCTAGAAGGCTTCTTTGCCTAAGCCACATCACAAACATTGACAAAGTATTGAAAAGGTTCAATATATAGAGCTCAAACAGAGGAAACTTACCCATGTCTCATGTATGTTAATATCTCTTGGGATCAATGTCCAAATTCTTGTGAAGAATGGGAGCGGATGAGTAAGATTCCATATGAGTCCGCAATTGGATCTATCAGGTATGCAATGTTATGTACTCACACTAATGTCTCATATTCCTTGAGTATGACTAGTAGGTATCAGTCAGATCCCAGTGAATGTTACTAGACTATCTTTAAGAATATCCTTAAATACTTGAGAACTACTAAGGATATGTTTCTTGTCTATGGTGGTGAGGAAGAGTTGGTGGTAAAGGGTAACACCGATGCAAGCTTCCAAACTCACAAAGATGACTATAGATTGCACTCTAGATTTATGTTTTGCCAAAACAATAGAGTTGTAAGTTGGAAGAGTTCTAAGCAACAGATCGTTGTGGATTCTACGATAGAGGCTGAGTATATAGTTGTAGAAAAGGAGGTTGTTCGGATCAAGAAATTCATTTCTAAACTTGGGGTGATTCCAAGCATCAATGATGCAATTGAGCTATATTGTGCCAACAATGGAGCTATTGCACAAGATAAGGACCCTGGATTTCATTAGCATTCCAAGAACATACAATAGTGGTTCCATCTCATACGAGAGATCTCACAATGAGGAGATGTGAAGATTTTTGGAGTACCAACTGAAAGCAATGTGGCTAACCCCTTAACAAAAGCATTGTCACAGTAGAAATACAAAGGTCATGTTAGATCACTCAGGATTAAGTTCATGGGTGATTGGATCTAAGTGCTAGTGGGAGTCCATTGTTATGTATGCTCAGAGAGGCAATCATATGATAATTGTAATGGCATATCTTGTGAACAATTTGATTGATAATAAAGGCAACCTTCTAATTTATTCTGTTTATTCAGTTATGAGATAATGATGTAACATAATAAATGTCTATAGAATGATATTACTCGGTGATGTATGTCTTCAGGTTGAGGACCTAAACAATGAGATCATACAGATATCAAGAGTATACACATTCTTGTTATGTCCCTAGTCGGATGATTATGTGGAAGGCTAATAGACAAAAATAACACATAAGAGTAGAGTATGTGTTGGTTGATGATAGAATCTCATTAGTCATGATATGTGATATCAAACCAAACACATAAACATTTGTTAGAGAACAATGTATCAGATAGATCCACCTTGAGAGTGATGTGTGGAAACTATTATATGGTAATCAGAATCATCTCTCTTAGTGATGGTGGTGATTGTAGTTCTTAGACCTGAAGTCACTACACTCATGACATGTCATGTGATGTACTTTGAAAACATCCACCATGAACTTGAATAAGGGTTGCCATAAAGGTGGTGCCTGGGTGCATTTTGACACATGGGGATGATTTTGAATGATTTAGATGGGATTTGTCCCTCCTATAGGAGTATGATATTCTGGTTACTTGATAAGAGAGACTAAGAAATGCATGGCCATTCTCGTGTGAGTCAATATGTGATATTGAGCTTACATATATCTCAAATAGTCTTCTCTAGTTCAAGGAACATGGATTGAATGTTGAAGAGGATGACAATTCCATGCCTTAGAGTTCAATCTTGATATTAGTGAATAAGGAACTATACAAACACTATAACACCAATCAAAAACCGTAGGTTGAAGTTGTTCTCCAACGATCTGATTACTAGGGTAGAAATGATGTCTTGCTAGATACCACTCATTGCTTGTGATGTCATAAATTAGTTAAGGACATTCACTGCCAACGTAACTTGAAACCTATAGAGTCATACACACAGGATACACCTAGAATAGGAGTTTATTCACGAATGATGTTCAACTTTATTACTAAAGTGTTAGGTATGAATTTAAAAAACAATGGTTGAAAGTTGTCTGACTAGACTGTGAACCAACTAGTTCAAGTGTTGAATCGGTCAATTCAAGTGTTAGGCCAATTTGAACTAGCATTGGCAATCAGAACTCTAATGACCAGTTCAGAAAGTGAACCTATCATCTCATATATGTGAACCAACTGTTTGGTTGATCAATAAGATTGGATCAAGGATTTATGTTCATGTCATGTTGTGCATTAATTGAATATAAATTTCCAATACAAATACAAATAGGGAATATTGTGAAATGACCACTTCAAGAGTTGAACTGATTGTCTCCTATGAACCAACTAGTTCATTGGTGAACCGACAGGTTCATTGTTCGCAAGTTCTAAAAAATTCATAAATTTTCATCCTTTTGACCCTCTCTCAAACTAGTACTCCAAACCCTGATCCTCCTATAAATAGAGGGGTAGTCGAGGCTTTCTAGACACACAACAAAGCTCTAACAGTTGTTGTCTTCTCACAATTGTGGTAATGTGAGAACCCACACAAGTTCTACCTATCATAAGAAGGAACAACAAGTTAGAGACAATTGGGAGAGCAAGTCGATGCTACCACGTTGACTAGAAAGGACAAACTCCTTCTTGTCTGTTCATCTAGAATGATAATAGTTCCCAGTGGTCTCTATGGATTACTATAGAGGTGGCAAAGTTTTTCCCACCCGCTAGGAGGATGTAGACAACCACCATCCATGGTGATCAACCAGGAGGCCGCTACTAACAACCCTCCAGGTGAAACTTGAACAAAGGAGCACAAATTAGTAAGGGATTGTTGCTAGACTTGCTCCAGGACTAGGTATAAACCTTGCAACCCTCCTTCCCATTACATAATTGTTGACATGATTGATTGTCTAAGGGGAATATGGAAGTCAAAATTTTGTTTCTGTTGTCGTGTCCGATTTCTTCCTACACAAATTCACTAGGGATAAAATCTATAGATTTTACCAAATTAATAGGGTAATGATCTCATGTACAAGCAGACAAATCTTATCACAATATAGTTTAAGGTTAAACCGAAATGACATTGTTTTAAGAATTGTTTGATTGATTTAATTAAATTAGGAAGAATATTTAAAATAAAGGATGGTTATTTTTTGTTACATTGAGAGAGAAAAGTAAAAAGGCTGAATTAAATCTAAGATTATCAATGGATGAAAATATGAGGGTGACTGAGTTTCACCACTACTACCAACATTCACTCTCTTCCTTGCATCACAAACAAACTTGAACAAACAACATTGAGGTTGAGTAAATCCCCCTTTTAGCATTAGGATTGACCCAAGTATATATAACCCTAGGCTTGTTGTTGTGCTAGAGAATCTATAACTCATTGCCTCAAAAAACACCTTTTCCAAGTTCGTATCAAGGGTTCAACAACAAACAATTGACATACTAGATCCTAAATGCAATGCTATCTACACACATGATCACGATTAACATGTGAACTTGTTGATCGGACTAGAAAACAAGCTAAAATAATTGATTCAAAATGCAACAAATTTTAATAAATTTGGATGTAGCAAAAGAACAAAAGTAGGTAGTGGGGATACTCCCCACACCCACGCATAAGAAAGTACTCACTCCTCATAGATGGATAAGAATAAACATAAACAAGGGAAGAGATAGCCACCATCTTAGTGGATAGAAGGGATGCAACCTTGATGTGTGCGACAAAAACCTTCATGCACAAAGATGGGGTTGATCTAATGCGATATGAGAATATACCCAAAATTATCGTTGGTTGGTAGTTCTTCTTTTTCATCTTTCTTGCTTGGATCTAATCTGCTATAAAGGAAATAGTAGGTGGGTGGATGTGGAAGTGATGTTATCAATCTTTCACTTTGAGGTCATGAGGTAAAGATTTGGTGGAGCAGAGGTTGTAGAGTGTTGAGAATGCTTGATGGAAACAACCGATGGAGATCGTGTTCTTGGGGTGAACTACAAAGCGCAAAATCCTAGCAAATGGAGAAGCAATGTTTCATGAGAGAGGCTGTAAGCTTGTATTTATATGTGGTGGGTTAGAGTTTTTAACTCTCCTTAGTCATCTATAGTTGGATTTGACTGACATGAAGGTAGGAGAGAAGCATGAGGAAGATAATTCATGCACTATTTGGGATCCTCATCAGTTGGCGGACATAAGCTTCATTGTTGTTGGCATTGTTCAGTTTCCATCGATACGCATGGGAGTAGTGTTTCTGTCAGTTGATGGAGTGGAGGTTTCTTTAGTTGAGGGCATAGAAGTTCCATCAGTTGATGGGTGCAAGAACCCCATCAGTAGGCCCTCATTAGTTGAAGCTTGTTTGTGCTTCAATCGGTAGGTAGTGTGCAACTATTTCATTAGTGGTCTGTGTAGGAACCTCATCGACAGGAGACAACCAAGTATGGTTGTATTTGACATGCACAAATTTTCATCAATACAAGAGTAGCAACATTTCATGGGTAGGCCTTTGTAGGGTTTCTATCTAGTATGCAACCACTCGAGTTTCTTCATATGGCATCTGCCTCGATTTCCATCTGTAGGTAGATTTGGTGGATTTCACTCATAGACAACTTTGCCATTTGTGGACTACTGGACTCTCTCGATTGACTAGTGTAGGGCTTCTGTTAGGATGTGCACACTTGACTTTGATCAGTTGGAAGAGATGTAAACCAATGAAAATGCGGATAAAGCAAACCACCCGGGGGCTATTGGCGTGTGGAGAAGGGCCAGCATTGATGAGGACACATATCGATGAAATATTCCAACAGATGAGAGGAAAGATAGATGAAAATCCTATCCTATATCAAATTTTCTTTGGGCATGTTGGTCGAACAGTAGGACCACCATCTATTATGTTGGTGTGTAGGGATTGAAGCTTGAACCTGCCTCGACAACCAATGAATTGGATCAAAACCCTAATAAATTACATAAAACTAAGGAAAACTAAATGGAAGTTAATTCTAAAGTGAAGTGAGGAATATGAATGTAATACTAAGTTAAAATTTATATTAAAACTAGGATGAATATGCATTCATAAAATGACCTTGAACATGCATGATTCTCGTTCTAGAGTAACACAAAATCTAAAAAAGGATCCAGATAAATTGTGGGCTCTGATCTCCAAACCACGATATAAACACGATTCAAACTTAGCGGAAGCGATTCGATTAACAGCGGAAGACAAAAATCACGTAAAATTAAAACTTTTCAAAACAAGAGCTTGAATCCATAAAAGCTTCTTTCCTAACAAGAGATAAACTGTTTACATCTCATGATAATTACTTCTTGAGTAATTATATACATCAAGATATAAAATCTCAAGAACTCATAACAAAAGACTCCAAGACCTGAGAGTACAGAGGACACATAGGACTGACTCTAACTACACCACATGGCAGGCTAAATCTCCACCTGAGATTTACTGCTACTCCTAGTGCTGCTGCTGCTACTGCTGGGACTGGTCACCTGTAGACCGGTTCCTCCGTCTCTGAAGTCCACCTAAAAAGTTGAAGTCTACGAAGTGAGACAATTTTACATAATTGTCCCAGCGAGAGTTATAACTCTCCGCCAGAAGCTTTATTATAACATCAAAGAATATCTTAAGTAGTAAAGATTTCAAAGTATTCAATAGTAGTTGCAGCTATAAACAAGACCTAAACATTTATGAGACATGAAGAATATAAGCACTATTACAGTGTATCATCAATCAACTAACTCGTAGTTATCTCTAACATGTATACTACGCGGTTGATTATGTTTTACAAACAATATTATGCCCTGTGGAGATGAGGCATACCACTCATACTCCAACTGATTGCTAAGAAGTCACATCAGTATCATACATAGGTCATTAAGAGAGCCGGATTCTTATGACCTTCACCTTCCTCAGTCAGTAAGAGGATTACTTGTAGGACATCTTGTGTCTCTACTATTATAGCTCACCAGGGTAAACTGGTCCTTCACTATTCTAGAGTTACAGTGGCGTTCTGTACTCTCTTCGTCATTAGGAGATTTCATGTTTATCTCCACTGATACGGATATTTATGTTTTCTTCGTCATCAGGAGGTTTCATGTTTACCTACTACTGATACGGTATGGGATTGTAGTGAAGGATTGACGGATTACATATCTACATCAATTTCCTACACTAGGATGTAAGGTTCTACACATCCATATACCCCACATACTCACTAGTATGTGATCCAGGAGTTCCCTTAGGAAAACCTGTTTCGCCATCATTTGATCTCTGACAATGATGGGTCTATGATCAGGGATCTACATTATACTTGATTAGTTAGGTACATTTAGTATTCATTTAACATCACACTTTGTTCTCCAAACAATAACAATAGCATAACAACTATAAAAGGAGAATACTAAATGTAACAAGCCTAACTCACATCAATCATCATTTCTCATTATACTCATCACAAGTCATCTCTAAAGCATGACTTTGATGGTATTCATGGCTCTCACAGCCCATTATTATCATATAATGCCACTGACAAGGCATCAAGATACTTTATTTATTCATAAAGCTATCAATATGCCTTTAATGAATATAGTATCATCATCCATACCTGGATATGATCACCTCCATATCAGAACCTGCATGGTTAATTCAACTAATAAAGGTAATTCAAAACAATGATTATACTTTCCACTCTTGTCATAAGAGCTAAGTTCTTTGATTCTTATCAACTAGAGTTTAATACTCATATAACATGTCATCACCTCTGAATTAGGGTTTACTATTCACATCACATGTCATTACCCTTGAATTAGGGTTTACTATTCACATCACATGGTGAATTGAACTCATAACATCATCATTGATGCTCTCAGATTAGCTTAAGATTCATCATATATCATAATTAGGGTTTTCATGATCTCACATAGGTGGATCATACCCTAATCATGTACATTCATGTGTATTGAAGGTTCTTTACTTGAGTTTCCACTCTAAAAGGGTACTTTCTCTCTCTTAAGGTACTTTCTCTCTCTTAAGGTACTTTCTCTCTCTTAAGATGCTTTCTCTCTCCTCACACTAGTAGATGGTGATAACACCTCTCTAGATCAGGTTGGGTTAAGTCCTCATGGGCTAACATAAGCCAAAACATCATTAACATGTGATTATGGTTTTATTAGAAACATGTATTACTCAATTAAACCCCTCAAGGGTATTTTGGTAATTTACCTCATGATCACCATCATGGGTCAATTCATTAATCACTTAGTCCCTTAATGTTCTAAGATACCATTAAGATTTAGATTAGATCACCATTGAACCAATTACCACTTCAAGTGATTATGTATAAATAACATTGAAAACCTCCAAACGGTTTCAACCTTCAACCACCAAACGGTTTGAAACCGTTTGGGTGCGTTGACCATTTGCTAGGTTTGACTCCAAGACCGCATGACCTCAAGGTCATTTGCCCAAACCGTTTGGGTGCGTTGACCATTTGGAAAGGTTGACTTTCCAAACCGTTTGAGCTTATGCGGTTTGAAACCGTTTGATCAACTTGTCTTGAGATCGATTGGTCCAAACGACCTTGAGATCGTTTGAGACCAAACGGTCTTGAGACCATTTGGCCTCGAACGGTCTTGAGACCGTTTGGATCCAAACGGTCTTGAGACCGTTTGGTCCAAATGGGCTCAAACCGTTTGGACCTCCAACATGGTTCAAAAGTTACAAATGTTTATGATTAAGTATGTTGAAGCCCTCAATTGGCCAAAGCCATGTTAACCACTTATAAATTGAGTCAAGTAGGATGAGCCTCAATCAATTGGACACCAAATTAACCCTCAATTGAAATCAAATTAGGGTTAAGTCCATCTCAATCAGGGTTTCAAATCGGATGGTCATCAATATTCAACAATGTGAATCAATTCAAGGTTGAACCTATCAATTGACCTCCAATTGGGCCCAAACTTGGCCGAAACTGTCTTGAGATCGTTTGGATGACCTCCAAACGGTCTTGAGACCGTTTGCCCAAGAAATCATACAAATCTAAGTTGATTTGATAGGGGTTGAACCTTAATTAAGTCACAAATCAGCAATTTGATTATTTCAATAACCCATTGTAATTGGGCTCTCAATTGATCAATTTATCTTAACCCTAGACCTCCAAACGGTCTTGGGTTGACACCAAACGGTCTTGAGACCGTTTGGATGAATTCCAAACGGTCTTGAGACCGTTTGCCCATCCAATCTTTGGACTCTAGTGAAAATTCATCAAGGTTGGATCTATTGAGTTGATCATCACATCAATACTTAATTGCAATATGATTTGGTACCTTTGGACCTTCAATTGGTCAACTATACTTTGCCCCAGACCTCTAAACGGTCTTGAGTAATCCCCAAACGGTCTTGAGACCGTTTGGATGATTTCCCAAACGGGCTTGAGACCGTTTGGGCTAATCAACCCAAAAACTCTAACTAACTCATTGGGATTTCAGCACTGATTTCAATTAGGGTTTTCCCTATTAATCATCCTTCAACTCATGACTCGTTTGGAATTAATCCATAAAATTTGGTGAGTCATTAATCAACATTATTATGAACAGTAATCCCAAACGGTCAACGCTTGGTCAACCATCTTAAATGGTTTTGAGACCGTTTGCCCAAAAAGGGCAAATTAAATAGCTTGAAAAACAGGACTTAATTCAATTGGATTTGCTAATTGATTTGCTTATATCTCACGATGCCTTTGGAGTTAACCCCTCAATTTTTGTGGGTATCAGCCTACATAATTAGGAACAGGATTCTCATACGGTCGTCGCTTGGTCAACTGGACCAAACGGTCTTGAAGACCGTTTGACTCCATGCGACCCTGAATCCGTTTGCCCACCAAACGGTTGTGCAAACCGCATGGGCAATTGGTTAGGACCGTTTGGTAAAGTGGAAATCCGTGGATAAGCATAGGAATTAACGCCCTTATCTTCTACCTCAAGAACAGTAGTAGTTCTTCTTGATTTATCTTGCAAGGATACAAGGGAAGATAGGGAAGAAGAAGAACTAGCAACTATATGCATAGAAAAAGATGTATAATCAAAGCATAAGGTTTAGAGTTATAAAACCCGCCTAAAGGTTGTTCCTTGAGCTCCAAGTTTCCAAGATTCAGGTCTTTAATGGCGTCTTTGAGCTCCACAGGTCGGCCAAGGTGAATTCTCCAAGGACAAGTTGGAAAGAGATGGCTAGAAAGATAGAGCTAAGTGAGCTAGCCATGAATTTGACCTTGAATCCGAGTTTCATCCATGAATTCAGGCAAAAGGGATGATCCAAACTTACCTTGAACTCCCTGGTCGTTATCCTATGCTCCATAGCTCTGCCTTAGTGGGTTTGAGCAAGGGGGATAAGTGAGGGAATGAAAGAAACGTTCCTTTGCTTGCAAAGGAAGTGGTATATATATATATATTGGGTGAAATTCCAACATAAGAATATATGTTTTCCTCGTTTCTCATCTAAGTCCTTCCTTTCTTCTTTGCACGTCCCCACATCTTATTTCTAAGGACAAAATTCTTCTAAGATCAAGAATTGAAGGCAAAGAGGATCAACCCATCACTAAAGCATACACATAAAAGGGCTATTATACATACACCTTGTTTATTCAATCACAAAGGTGTTCTTTGTTATATGATTATTCAAATGAAGTGCCCTCTTCATCATTTCTACTCTAAATGATGACAAAAGTTATAAAAGATATTTTAGATGATGTATTTTACAAGTTACACCCCTCAAATTGGGTAAATTGCACTTTTCCCCAATTTAGGGTTTTCAAGCACCGGGATTGCTTCCACAGCTGCACCTTGGTGCCCAAGCTTGGGAAATCCCTCAAACCTTACCATCATCATTATCATGATGTCTCAACATCAGAGGAACATCTCAACATGTGCAAATTGCAAGTTAACCCTTCTAACTGGGTAATTTGCACATAGGTCCCTGTATTACAAAACAATGCTACAACTTTATATAAAAAGGAGCAAAAACTGAAATATATGCTTCTGAGAAACTTAATTACATGCCCAAAGTTAATCACAAGGATTTAATTTAATATTTAGGCAAAACACCTAGGGTTAACTCATAACCCAGGTCAGGGATGTTACAAATTATCCACCCCTTACAAGGATTTCATCCCCGAAATCGATAAGACATATTAAGAGAAAAGGGCAGGATACTTCCTTCTCATCTCATCCTCTAATTCCCAAGTAGCTTCTTCAACACCACGGTGGTTCCAGAGGACTTTCACAAGACTTATATCTTTCTTCTTTAACTTTTTAATTCTGTTATCAAGGATTGACACTGGTCCCTCCTCATAGGATATATCATTATTCAATTCTACCTCCATAGGTTGTAGAATTGACTTGGTGTCTGGGTGACATTTCTTTAGCATAGAAATGTGAAACACAGGGTGTAACTTCTGTAACTCTTATGGAAGCTCTAGTTTGTAGGCTACTTTTCCAATCCGTTCAATGATTGGATAAGGTCCCATAAATCTAGGAGCTAACTTCCCTTTCTTTCCAAAACGAAGGACTCCTTTCCAAGGCGAGACCTTGAGATACACTCTGTCTTCAACCTGGAACTCTAAGGGTCTACGACGCTTGTCAGCATAAGATTTCTGCCTATCTTGTGCAGTCTTAATCTGTTGTTGTATTATCTTAATCTTTTCTGTAGTCTGCTGCACAAGATCAGGACCTAACAACTGACGCTCACCAGTCTCGAACCAACACAGAGGTGATCTACAACGTCTACCATACAAGGCTTCATAAGGTGCCATATCAATACTATGCTGATAGCTATTGTTATAGGCAAATTCTATCAAGCTTAGGTGTAGATCCCAACTCCCGGTAAATTAGAGAACACATGCTCTCAACAAGTCTTCTAAGGTCTGTATGGTCCTTTCTGACTGTCCATCAGTCTGTGGATGAAAGGCCGTACTAAACCTTAGCTTGGTGCCTAAGGCTCTGTGTAACTGTTCCCAAAAATGACTTGTAAACTGAGGACCTCTGTCAGAAACTATTGTGACAGGAACTCCGTGCAAACACACTATCTCTTGCACATACAACTGTAATAACCTTTCAGCAGAATAGGTTGTTTTGACAGGTAAGAAATGCGCTGTCTTAGTCAACCTATCTACGACTACCCAAATGGAATCATGTCCCTTGTTTGTCCTGGGTAGGCCAACAACAAAGTCCATGGTCACATGGTACCACTTCCACTGTGGTATGGGTAAAGGTTGCATTGTTCCTGCAGGTTTCTGGTGTTTAACTTTAACTTGCTGACACACAGGACATCTCAGAACAAATTCTGCAACATCCTTCTTCATTCCAGGCCACCAATACAGATCTTTCAAATTTCGATACATCTTGGTGCTCCCTGGATGCATAGCATACATGGAAGAATGAGCTTCTTCTAGGACTAACTTCCTCAAGTCATCCACATACGACACTATCATCCTTCCATTATAACAGACTACTTGGTCATCTGAGTCATGGAAACCATCTCGCTTCTCATTTCCATACTCAGATCTAATCTGCTGAACTGCAGCATCAACATGTTGTGCCTCCTTAATCTGCTCTCTTAGGGTAGGTTTAATATGCATCTCAGCCATCAACCCGACCAACAATGACACCTTCAACTGTACATTGTCTTGCCTTAAAGAGATAAGCATATCTCTCTTAGAGCATACTAAAGAGTTTAGTTGTGCTCTATCCATGGTTGATGTTGCTGATTTCCTACTCAAGGCATCTGCAACAACATTGGCCTTCCCTAGATGGTAATCAATTGTACAATCGTAGTCCTTGATTAACTCCATCCAGCGACGTTGCCTCATGTTGAGTTCATGCTGAGAGAAGATATACTTAAGGTTCTTATGGTCAGTGAAAATCTGAAACATCTCTCCATAAAGATAATGTCTCCAGATCTTCAAGGCATGAACCATGGCAGCTAACTCTAGATCGTGTGTCGGATAATTCTCTTCGTGTTTCTTAAGCTGTCGGGAAGCAAAAGAAATCACTTGTTTATCCTGCATCAACACACATCCAAGTCCATTCTTAGAGGCATCACAAAAGACTACATATCCTTTTCCTTGCTCAGGTTGCACAAGCACATGTGCACTTGTCAACCTCTCCTTCAACAACTAGAAAGACTGTTGACACATATCACTCCAAGAAAAAGGAGCATCTTTCTGGGTTAACTTGGTCAAAGGTAAGGCTATAGAGCTAAAGTTTTTAATAGACCTTCGATAGTAACCAGCTAACCCCAAGAAGCTTCGAATCTCCGTCGGTGTCTTCGGTTGTTCCCATTGTAGAACATATTCTACCTTTGCAGGGTCAACACGAATTCCCGAGGTAGATATCACATGTCCAAGAAAAGATACCTCTGGCAGCCAGAACTCACATTTGATAAACTTAGCATACAACTTATGTTCTCTTAGCAAGGTCAAAGCTTGGCGAAGATGCTGCTCATGCTGCTGAGCATCCCTACTATAGATCAGAATGTCATCTATGAAGACGACAACACACTGATCAAGGAAGGGTCGAAAAATTCTATTCATGAGTTCCATAAATGCAGCTGGTGCATTGGTTAGTCCAAACGACATAACCGTGAACTCATAGTGACCATATCTTGTCCTAAAAGCAGACTTGGATATGTCACTATCCTTAATACGAAGTTGATGATATCCAGATCTCAAATCTATCTTTGAGAAGACTGTTGCACCACGCAACTGGTCAAAAAGATCATCAATCCTCGGCAAAGGGTACTTGTTCTTTATTGTTACTTTATTAAGTTGTCTGTAGTCAATGCACAACCGCATTGACCCATCTTTCTTTCTAACAAACAAAACCGGAGCACCCCATGGTGAAGTGCTTGGTCGGATAAAGCCCTTCTCAAGTAACTCTTGAAGTTGTTTCTTGAGTTCTGCCATCTCGGCAGGCGCCATCCTATACGGAGTCTGGGCTATGGGTTTTGTATCTGGGATCAGATTGATTTCAAAATCAATCTCCCGAGGTGGTGGTATACCAGGAAGTTCTTTAGGAAACACATCCTCGAATTCCCTGACTATGGGAACTTCAGTAGGATTGGGACCTTCCTTGGTAACATCTACCACATGGGCCAAGAATGCATAACATCCTTGCCTCAACAGCTTATCGGCAACCATAGCTGATACAAGACAGGTGGGCAGAATCTTTCTTTCACCTTGAAAGATCCATGTGTTGCCTTCATCAGCAAACACAGCCAACTTGGATTCACAATCCAAGACAACTTTATACCTTTCTAAGGTATCCATCCAGAGGATTATATCAAATCCTTGCATATCAAGTGGTATAAGGTCCACTTGAATGCGATGATCAGAAAAGAAGAGGATGCAGGGAGAACATACCTCCTGCAAAACGGCAGACCCACTCAACGGAGTCTCCAACAACAAACTATCTTCCCTATGACTAACCGTCATATTGCAGTTACGAATCACTCTCCGAGTGATAAAAGAGTGCGTAGCACCCGGGTGAATCAGAACACATACAACACAGGATGTAGACATATCAGAATATAAAAGTTTCATCTGACCTGCCACTACCCGTGGATTGACCACTGCTTCAGGTGGGTTCATAGCATAGAACCTCGCTGTTTCCTGGTGTTGAGGTGGTGCTGATGATCCAGCTTGAGATGCTTGTCAACGTCCTCGAGCTGCTCCTTGATGTTGTCTATTCTGAGGTCCTTGTTGATTCTGTCTCGGAGGCTGTGTCACACTGACAGGCCTAGAACGGCAATCCTTCATCAAGTGTCCCACCTTACCACAGTTGTAGCAACTCCTCTCCTATTGTTGTGGTTTGGGTGGTCCAGTTACTGACATTGATGCAGAACTGTGCGTCCCTTGAGGCGGTTGACTCCGTCCTCTAACTCTGCTTGGTGTCCATTGAGTTTGAAAACTTGACCTGGGTGGTGGAGGGTTATGTGCAGAGAATCTAGGTTTCTTGGAATCCCTAGATGAAGAACCCTGGAACTGTGGATATCTTTTCTGAGTTTGTCTCTTCTCAACCACAGATCTCTCTATCCTTCGGACTGACTCAACGAAGGTAGAGAATCTCTCTCGGTTTTCTAAGGCAGACACAGGGGTTGATATATCAGCATTCAAACCCTTTTTGAATCTTCTGATTCTTTCCTCCTCTGTGGCAGCCATGTGCGGACAGAACCGTAGCAACTCCATGAACTTAGCTTCATACTCTCTAATGTTCATCATACCCTGCCTTAGTCTCTCAAACTGAGAGATCTTCTCATCTAGGAAGGTCTTTGGAAAATATCTATTGATAAATTCCTGACGAAACTCTTCCCATGAGAACTCTATTCCAGGTCTCTTCTGCTCTTCCATGTTCCACCAGTGACCAACACTGCCTTTGAGAAGATAGACAACATGTCTAACCTTCTCAGCTTCCGGGATAATAAGAATCTTGAAAGCCTTCTCCAACTCTGTCAGCCATAAATCAGCATCTGCGGGGTCGGCAGTCCCAAAGTACTCGGTAGCTCCGACACGACGAAGTCGTTCGAACGTCTTACCGATACCTTGTGTTTCAGGTTGGACATGCACCCTAGGTGTAGGCATGGGCATCCTGTCAGTTATGTGTGTCATGGCAGTCATGAACTGCCCGAACATTGTCTGTACAGCTGGGTTACCCATGTCGGCTGGGTCAAACTGGGGTGGCTCTCTTGGTGACTCTGGTGCAGGCTGTTCTATTCTTGGAACCCTTGCACCGCCTTGAGGTGCACTAGCACTACTCTCTGGCACGTGCTCATCATGAGGCTCAGCCATCCTTATGTATCTTCTTCTCCTGAGGAGCAGAAGATTCTATTAGATAAGGAAGGAGTACTAAAGATAGACTCGACATCCTAAGTCCTATGCCTCTGTAGACTCAACTGACCTAGAGCTCTGATACCACTAATTGTGGGCTCTGATCTCCAAACCACGATATAAACATGATTCAAACTTAGCAGAAGCGATTCGATTAACAGCGGAAGACAAAAATCACGGAAAATTAAAACTTTTTGAAACAAGAGCTTGAATCCATAAAAGCTTCTTTCCTAACAAGAGATAAACTGTTTACATCTCATGATAATTACTTCTTGAGTAATTATATACATCAAGATACAAAATCTCAAGAACTCATAACAAAAGACTCCAAGACCTGAGAGTACAGAGGACACATAGGACTGACTCTAACTACACCACATGGCAGGCTAAATCTCCACCTGAGATTTACTGCTGCTCCTGGTGCTGCTGCTGCTACTACTGGGACTGGTCACCTGTAGACCGGTTCCTCTGTCTCCGACGTCCACCTAAAAAGTTGAAGTCTACAGGGTGAGACAATTTTACATAATTGTCCCAGCGAGAGTTATAACTCTCCGCCAGAAGCTTTATTATAACATCAAAGAATATCTTAAGTAGTAAAGCTTTCAAAGTATTCAATAGTAGTTGCAGCTATAAACAAGAGCTAAACATTTATGAGACATGAAGAATATAAGCACTATTACAGTGTATCATCAATCAACTAACTCGTAGTTATCTCTAACATGTATACTACGTGGTTGATTATGTTTTAAAAATAATATTATGCCCTTTGGAGATGAGGCATACCATTCATACTCCAACTGATTGCTAAGAAGTCACATCAGTATCATACATAGGTCATTAAGAGAGCCGGATTCTTATGACCTTCACCTTCCTTAGTCAGTAAGAGGATTACTTGTAGGACATCTTGTGTCTCTACTATTATATCTCACCAGGGTAAACTGGTCCTTCGCTATTCTAGAGTTACAGTGGCGTTCTGTACTCTCTTCGTCATCAGGAGATTTCATGTTTATCTCCACTGATACAGATATTTATGTTTTCTTCGTCATCAGGAGGTTTCATGTTTACCTACTACTGATACGGTATGGGATTGTAGTGAAGGATTGACGGATTACATATCTACATCAATTTCCTACACTAGGATGTAAGGTTCTACACATCCATATACCCCACATACTCACTAGTATGTGATCCAGGAGTTCCCTTAGGAAAACTTGTTTCGCCATCATTTGATCTCTGACAATGATGGGTCTATGATCAGGGCTCTACATTATACTTGATTAGTTAGGTACATTCAGTATTCATTTAACATCACACTTTGTTCTCCAAACAATAACAATAGCATAACAACTATAAAAGGAGAATACTAAATGTAACAAGCCTAACTCACATCAATCATCATTTCTCATTATACTCATCACAAGTCATCTCTAAAGCATGACTTTGATGGTATTCATGGCTCTCACAGCCCATTATTATCATAGAATGCCACTGACAAGGCATCAAGATACTTTATTTATTCATAAAGCTATCAATATGCCTTTAATGAATATAGTATCATCATCCATACCTGGATATGATCACCTCCATATCAGAACCTGCATGGTTAATTCAACTAATAAAGGTAATTCAAAACAATGATTATACTTTCCACTCTTGTCATAAGAGCTAAGTTCTTTGATTCTTATCAACTAGAGTTTAATACTCATATAACATGTCATCACCTCTGAATTAGGGTTTACTATTCACATCACGTCATTACCCTTGAATTAGGGTTTACTATTCACATTACATGTCATTACCCTTGAATTAGGGTTTACTATTCACATCACATGGTGAATTGAACTCATAACATCATCATGTATGAGGAACATCATCATTGATGCTCTCAGATTAGCTTAAGATTCATCATATATCATAATTAGGGTTTTCATGATCTCACATAGGTGGATCATACCCTAATCATGTACATTCATGTGTATTGAAGGTTCTTTACTTGAGTTTCCACTCTAAAAGGGTACTTTCTCTCTCTTAAGGTACTTTCTCTCTCTTAAGATGCTTTCTCTCTCCTCACACTAGTAGATGGTGATAACACCTCTCTAGATCAGGTTGGGTTAAGTCCTCATGGGCTAACATAAGCCAAAACATCATTAACATGTGATTATGGTTTTATTAGAAACAGGTATTACTCAATTAAACCCCTCAAGGGTATTTTGGTAATTTACCTCATGATCACCATCATGGGTCAATTCATTAATCACTTAGTCCCTTAATGTTCTAAGCTACCATTAAGATTTAGATTAGATCACCATTGAACCAATTACCACTTCAAGTGATTATGTATAAATAACATTGAAAACCTCCAAACGGTTTCAACCTTCAACCACCAAACGGTTTGAAACCGTTTGGGTGCGTTGACCATTTTCTAGGTTTGCCTCCAAGATAGCATGACCTCAAGGTCGTTTGCCCAAACCGTTTGGGTGCGTTGACCATTTGGAAAGGTTGACTTTCCAAACCATTTGAGCTTATGCGGTTTGAAACCGTTTGATCAACTTGTCTTGAGATCGATTGGTCCAAACGACCTTGAGATCATTTGAGCCCAAACGGTCTTGAGACCGTTTGGACCCAAACGGTCTTGAGACAGTTTGGATCCAAACGGTCTTGAGACCGTTTGGTCCAAATGGGCTCAAACCGTTTGGACCTCCAACATGGTTCAAAAGTTACAAATGTTTATGATTAAGTATGTTGAAGCCCTCAATTGGCCAAAGCCATGTTAACCACTTATAAATTGAGTCAATTAGGATGAGCCTCAATCAATTGGACACCAAATTAACCCTCAATTGAAAGCCAATTAGGGTTAAGTCCATCTCAATTAGGGTTTCAAATCGGATGGTCATCAATATTCAACAATGTGAATCAATTCAAGGTTGAACCTATCAATTGACCTCCAATTGGGCCCAAACTTGGCCCAAACGGTCTTGAGATCGTTTGGACGACCTCCAAACGGTATTGAGACTGTTTGCTAAAGAAATCATAAAAATCTAAGTTGATTTGATAGGGGTTGAACCTTAATTAAGTCACAAATCAGCAATTTGATTATTTCAATAACCCATTGTAATTGGGCTCTCAATTGATCAATTTATCTTAACCCTAGACCTCCAAACGGTATTGGGTTGACATCAAACGGTCTTGAGACCGTTTGGATGAATTCCAAACGGTCTTGAGACCGTTTTCCCATCCAATCTTTGGACTCTAGTGAAAATTCATCAAGGTTGGATCTATTGAGTTGATCATCACATCAATACTTAATTGCAATATGATTTGGTACCTTTGGACCTTCAATTGGTCAACTATACTTGGCCACAGACCTCTAAACGGTCTTGGGTAATCCCCAAACGGTCTTGAGACCGTTTGGATGATTTCCCAAACGGTCTTGAGACCGTTTGGGCTAATCAACCCAAAAACTCTAACTAACTCATTGGGATTTCAGCACTGATTTCAATTAGGGTTTTCCCTATTAATCATCCTTCAACTCATGACTCGTTTGGAATTAATCCATCAAATTTGGTGAGTCATTAATCAACATTAATATGAACTGTAATCCCAAACGGTCAATGCTTGGTCAACCATCTTAAACGGTTTTGAGACCGTTTGCCCAAAAAGGGCAAATTAAATAGCTTGAAAAACAGGACTTAATTCAATTGGATTTTCTAATGGATTTGCTTATATCTCACGATTCCTTTGGAGTTAACCGCTCAATTTTTGTGGGTGATCAGCCTACATAATTAGGAACAGGATTCTCATACGGTCGTCACTTGGTCAACTGGACCAAATGGTCTTGAAGACCGTTTGCCTCCATGCGACCCTGAAACCGTTTGCCCACCAAACGGTTGTGCAAACCGCATGGGAAATTGGTTAGGACCGTTTGGTAAAGTGGAAATCCGTGGATAAGCATAGGAATTAACGCCCTTATCTTCTACCTCAAGAAAAGTAGCAGTTCTTCACGATTTTTCTTGCAAGGATACAAGGGAAGAAGAAGAACTAGAAACTATATGCATAGAAAAAGATGTATAATCAAAGCATAAGGTTTAGAGTTATAAAACCCGCATAAAGGTTGTTCCTTGAGCTCCAAGTTTCCAAGCTTCAGGTCTTTAATGGCGTCTTTGAGCTCCACAGGTCGGCCAAGGTGAATTCTCCAAGGACAAGTTGGAAAGAGATGGCTAGAAAGATAGAGCTAAGTGAGCTAGCCATGAATTTGACCTTGAATCTGAGTTTCATCCATGAATTCAAGCAAAAGGGATGATCCAAACTTACCTTGAACTCCCTGGTCGTTCTCCTATGCTCCAGAGCTCTGCCTTAGTCGGTTTGAGCAAGGGGGATAAGTGAGGGAATGAAAGAAACGTTCCTTTGCTTGCAAAGGAAGTGGTATATATATATATATTGGGTGAAATTCCAACATAAGAATATATGTTTTCCTCGTTTCTCATCTAAGTCCTTCCTTTCTTCTTTGCACGTCCCCACATCTTATTTCTAAGGACAAACTTCTTCTAAGATCAAGAATTGAAGGCAAAGAGGATCAAACCATCACTAAAGCATACACATAAAAGGGCTATTATACATACACCTTGTTTATTCAATCACAAAGGTGTTCTTTGTTATATGATTATTCAAATGAAGTGCCCTCTTCATCATTTCTACTCTAAATGATGACAAAAGTTATAAAAGATATTTTAGATGATGTATTGTACAAGTTGCACCCCTCAAATTGGGTAAATTGCACTTTTCCCCAATTTAGGGTTTTCAAGCACCGAGATTGCTTCCACAGCTGCACCTTGGTGCCCAAGCTTGGGAAATCCCTCAAACCTTACCATCATCATTCTCATGATGTCTCAACATCAGAGGAACATCTCAACATGTGCAAATTCCAAGTTAACCCTTCTAACTGGGTAATTTGCACATAGGTCCCTGTATTACAAAACAATGCTACAACTTTATATAAAAAGGAGCAAAAACTGAAATATATGCTTCTGAGAAACTTAATTACATGCCCAAAGTTAATCACAAGGATTTAATTTAATATTTAGGCAAAACACCTAGGGTTAACTCATAACCCAGGTCAGGGATGTTACATAAATACTTTCAGAGCATATGATTTCTCACCTTCATAGCATGCTCATTTCCCTACAACCTGATATGTCCAAGCAGCCCAACTTCCAAAGATCACATAAGCATCGATCTATGTCTTCATTTTCTGATTTGTATTTGCAAAAACACTTCCTCACCGGTCTCCCTAGTACCAAGCATGTATAACAGTTTCATGAGAGTTCAAAGGATCTCACATATTAACAAGTATGCATATGATCCAACATTTGGGTGTGTAAAAAGTATATCAAAATTTAGACATTCTTGGTGTGCCTGGGTGGAAAAAAGAGAGAATGGGGGTGCAAAAGGAAGATGTGAATCTCTCCTCTATTCAACTCAATATTGCCTTATTATTTTCTCAGTTTTCCTTTAATGGTTGACAAGGTTTGTCTGTTGGGTAGATTAGCATGTTTTCATTATTTTTGGTGGTCTGACTCTATAATATAGAGAGGGGTAATGGAAAAAGGGGATAAAGTAGGGAGCGTGTGCCTCCTCAAACTTAAGGTTTAACACTTTTTGTGGGTTTTTGTCTTCTATTATGTGGATGGAAGGAAAGAAGATGGAAGAAGAAGCGTAAGAGGGATAAGATCTAAATACAACTTGATTCACTATTCACTATAGTGGGCGGTTCTCCTAGAGCCACTACACTTCAAATAACGACATGATAAGGATAAAGTACTAATTCCATGATTTTTTCACTACTTATTCAGAAGAACATTGTGTTTAATCCTTCTTAGTTCCTTAAATACTTGCCATTTAAATGTGATGTTAGGGATCCTAGGCCACATAGTATGACCTTTAGCCATTGGTTTTCTTAAAACATTGGGCATCCTTGAGGTTTTATTTCAAGTAAGGGGAATTAAATAATCAACATGCATGGGCACAAACAATAATTTGAAATTAAGGTAGCTAGATAATGTCTTTGTTTACATAAAGAAAATTTTGAAATTTTTATCTAAATGATATGCTACTAAAGTTGAAAGGAAGAAATTAAAAAAAATGGTGTGGGTGGAGTGAGATAAATACCACCACCCTCCACCCAAACTTAAATATTTTCTCATCACTCTGCAAACACTAAATTGAAGATAGAGGGGAAGAAATACCTAGGGCTCAACCAAGCGATCTTGGAAACCCAAAGAAGGCTCAGATAAAAGGAATGTTGACATGAGTTGGAACCTTGATAGGAATAGTGTCCTGGTGCAACCAACGAGTGGGTGGTTGTGGAAAGTCAAAGAGACTTTCTAGATTATCATATTGTTATTGATTTTCACCTTGAAACCCATTCATTAGGATCAACAAATCCTCATTCATTAGTAGAGGAAGTGTTGAACCCATATGCAGATCTAGAGCAAATTCACAGAATAGAATTGGTACTTGTCTGATGTATTTTGGATTGTCTCTCATCCAAGAAGACTTGTGGTGGATCATCTTTGTCAGAGATGAAGGCAATAAGTGTTGAACTCACCATCTATAATTCCAAACATGGTAGATCATGTGGAGGGCCTGGCTCTGACTTCTCCTTTTCACCTGGTCCTGCATGAAGGAGGTGTGGTGCTCACATGTGAGGAACTATCTTGCCAGTTAAATCAGCCTGCTAGAGATCTTGATTTGGTTCTATGTCCTCCAATAGTATCATCCAATCAGCATTGGAGTCCAAGTAGTGAGATCCTTAACTCTGTCTAAACCATGCTCTGATTCCTCCATGTAGCATGTACCCAACTAATCAATGGGCTTAGAAAGGAACTAGACTAGGAAAATCAATATCATAGTCAAATAGTAGGGGAATGTAAACTTTATGTAGAGGTGGGAGCTCTCTCATATAGATTATCCTAATGTGGAATAATATTTGGTTGTAGTGGAGTGTAGAGGTATTGCTTAAGTGGTCCTTCTTCATACGAAACAACCAAATATTTACTTAAAGTTGTTTGTTTCATCTTCCAAAATAGAGTCATCCAAGGTTGATTGATCATTGGAAAATGTAGGGATTAGGGTCAACAATGGAGTCTGACAGGCTAAAATTGTGAATGTAAAACACAAGTGCATGTGTCGTATTTATAGGCCTATGAGGTTTGAGTGTCGAACTCAACGAAACATTCACCAAACACTACTACTTACTGAGACCAAATCATATAGACCTATAAAAAGGGTTGATTGGTTGTTTATTAACAAAGAGAAAAGAAATAAATATAAATTAAGATGGTTATGATCAAGAATGGATGGATTCTTTGGGACTAATGGTTTCACCATGGTATACACTATTTTTAGATTCCATTTCATTAAAAAGTATTCACCCATTATCTGAACTAAAGACTTGTAGCAAGTATTACACACTCCCGCAGTTTAATACATTACCTAAACTAAAACAAATCTCACTCCTGTCGTAGTTTAGGAATTAGTTAGGTGCATTAACGAAGCCTCTAGGTTATTATTTCATAGCCTTAAGCCCTCTCCCAAAGAGAGATATAGGCTATGTGGATATATGATTTGTACAACCTGTAATCCCTCTCTCAAAGCAATTCGTAGTCTATTACTTTGATTATGGTGATCAGGCATACACACATCAATAAAAAGATCATAGATTCACATCCAGAATGAAAGAAATAAATTATTAATTCATAGAATTAATATAAAACGGAATAAAGAGCTACTCCCGAGTCCTAAGCAATATGGGGCTTAGCCCTGCATGATTTTTATCATTGTAAAAAGAGAGGAAGAGGAAGAAAACATGCTAAACATTAGAAAGCCAATAAAAAAACCCTATAGAAGTCATATCAATGATCTCCTCTAGCGAACACATTGATCTACAACATTTTTGCTGCAGATCTATCCTCTAGAAGTGCATGGAGCGTCCGGTACGTGGCTATCTCTTTCGTCTCCTCCTATCTCATCTCTCTCATCTGCAAGCATGTGATAATGTGTGATCTTTCATTTGTGTCCATACACCCTAGGTAATGAGATAGGTTTTGGCCCTCATTATGTCGTAATCATTGGATCTAACTTGATTTCAGATCTGCTCTGATCACACAGTGTTAATACCACCAACAGCGTGTTTGTGGCATTGAGTTTTCGGCTGACTTGTAACTCCTTGATTGTGTAGGTACTACTGAAATGATGTGTCAATAGCATTGAATTGCTCCTCATATCCTGGTACTTCCTTGATGTAGAAGTCGGTTCCACCGACATGATAATTGGTTGCACCGAGATAATAAATCTTGAGTTTGGATCCTCCCTAGACCTTAATTGGGTAGCAATGACCATTTGCTTTGGTAGCATTGACACTTTTGTTGATAGCACTAAGATGGCCCTCTTTCCCTGCTACATATTCGTGCTTTTTCATTACCATCGATGAATGGGTCAGTGGCACTGATCTATCCACTCAGTGCTCAAATTGCCTAAAACAAGGGAAAAAGTGACATAAGTTCGAATGATAGATAATAAGTTGGAATGATTCATTAGAAATACTATATACTTGATGCAACATTCATTCACAAGCTAATGATAGATAACAACGCATAACATGTCTCAAAATTAACATATATGCTAAATAAGCTTAGAAAATAGCTTGTGAAAAGTGACTGAAAATCAATGCATCAAAATCACCTAAGCTTGAATATTGCCCATCCTTGAGCTAAGCTAATTTAAGATCTGGTTGAATTACTCTTTTCAATTACCCCCACCTAACACTCCCAAGCTGGCCATTACCACCCACACAACAAAAACTACTCTAAAGTAATAAAAATGTTCAATAAAGATGTCCACACTAAGGTCAATGAAACATTATCATAAGGAGCAGTTAACATCATAGTTAATAGGGCACATGTTTGATGCACCATGTGATTTCCCTATATGCATTAATCTGATCTACCTACACAACTACGTTGAAAGTAGTTCCCCACATGTGAATGGATGCGGGGAAAAAACATATATAGCCTACCATATAGATAAATGGGTGGAAATGAAACAACAATCACAAGTAAAATGCACATTGTTTATGCATGGAATAAAACATGATTCACCTACAGCATGGGGGGATGAAAATGCATGACTCCTAATGCCTATTATTTTGGTAGGATGATGAACGCACTGACCATCTCATCCTAATGATGAGCATGGGTGGAAAGATCCATACATGTAAAGTATATTCACTTACTCCTTAAGGAAATTTCACATTGAGTTCAAGGCATCCTTTTCTTCCTCTCTTATTTATATTTATTCTCTCTCTTTTTCTTCCCTCTATTTTAGCATGATTCATGATTCATACTCAGGCTTATTCATCATACATAATTTCTTTCTCTCTCCCTTTTTCATTTTCATTTGGAGGGATATGGAAGTAGATCCTTTCACTCTTTATTTTTGGAGAAAGCTGCATATACACATGTTGGATATTATGCAAAATGATGTAAGGGAAAATGCAATCCTCTGTGGAGATTCCTATTCAACTGGAAATTCTTTAACTAGAATATAATGGCATGCACATTTTTATTTTTCTTCTTCTTTTCTAATGCACTTGGAAGAAACTAGATAACATGCTACTTACTATGCTACACAATGAAATCAAGAGGAAACAATTTGAATGTACTTGATCATTTTGTGATGGTGAATGGAATATCATGAAAAGTGGATGGAAGCACATGACTAAGAGACAACACATTTCTTAACTATGATATGTACCTCTTCTATTAAATTGTGTACAAGGTGACCTTATAATTTATTTCCAGAATTCCCATTTAAGATATCATTATTGGTTTGGTTGGTTTGGGCTCAAACCTTCCCATCATACACAAGCCTTAGGTACATTAACATCACACATGAAAGATGTCCTCAAGATGATTGACCCAAACACCTCCACAAGTTGGTGTTGTCCTAGACTTCGCAAGTAAGCTTAAGAGATAGGGCATTCAAGAAAAATTATATTCATTGCAAGATCAAGAAACACAATCTTTTTAATTATATGATACAATCATGATAAATTAAGATTTACGATTATATTAGTTGGATTGTAGATCCTACAACTGAAAATAAGAAAAACTAAATAAGATAGAAATAATGCAAGAAAATTCGTTGTACACACCGCTAAGCTTGAAATTGACCATTTCCTCTAGTCAATAATTAAACCAAGAGGTTGAACGGGGATACCTGATATCCAAAATGGTGGTGGTGGGTGGAATGTTCCTGGAGGCATCTATGGATCAGGTGGGTAGAAAGTGTCACTGAATTGGAGAGGGTTTGCTGGCACGTTTGATGGGTGAGGGTAGCTAGCAAAGTTCTTTTGACTCCAGTATTGTTCATAGAGTGGTTTATAATGGTACATGATGTGTTGTAGGCGAGTGTGGATATTCTCTTGGTTGACCAAGAGAAGACACTCATTATTGTAGATGGATTGTTGTTGCTGAAGAAATTACTCCTGAACTCCTGAATCTGAGTTAGGGTGACTAGCTATTGTTGTTTCCCTTGCTAAATTGACTGCAACATCCCATACATGCCCTCCATGGAGAATGAATCTCTCAGCGGTGGAGGTGTTGATCGTTGTAGAGCTCGATGATGCATCTCAATGGGGAATGTGGTGCATATGCTAGTGTGGTGTGTATGGCATAAATGAGTCCTCTTCTCCCTCTTCAATTGCTCCTCCTTCTTCCTCCTTAGATTGTGAGGAAACATCCTCTCCTTCTAGTACTACTTATGCTTCATCTGTTGGGCACCAAAGATGGCATACTCATCCAGACAAAAGATGGGGTTGAGAAGAGTGCTTTCCTTCAAATAGTTGTCGATGGTGCATTAGGCATAAAACCTTGGTTCTTGGTGATGAGGTGTTCCCTTTTGAGGGTGTTGTATTTGGAGATGTTGAGATTGAGATACATAGCCAATGGTGTGAGAAGGCCCCCAAATTGAGTGGGGGTTTCTCTGAACTTGCCTCTTCATTTCCATCATGTGAAGAATGAAGAATGATCCAATATTGACCGTCTCCCTTTTCAAGGTCAAGAATGCCCAAAGGATGAGCAAGTCTACATGATTGACCTTCCCTTTCCCTTGAGTAGACTTGGCGAAGATTGTGTTCGTCAAGTAGCGTTGAAGAATCTGGGCACAGGGATGCTCGATGTCCACTACTCGCATCGGATGCCAGTCGATGACAAACCCTTAACGTAGGGTTGTCATATGTCATGGAACTGTTTGTTACCCAAATACTAACTCCAAATGACTACACAGTCAATGGCAATAGGACCTAGGAGTACGTCCCTAGCATGGTGTTGACAAAGTGTGAATGCGAAAGCGTAAATCTTAGTATTCATGAACACATAACAAGATAAAACCACTAATCATAATGTCAACATTCAATGAAAGTTAATTAAGCAACATTCTTTTATTACAAGATTTCAATTACAATTGGAGAGTCAAAATTTACACAAATATGCTCATGTATACTAGGGATCTTACAACTAGTACACCTAACATAGCTCACCAAGCCCATAAACTTCTATCCATCTCTGAACCTATAAAATACGTGAAACAAGGCGGGTCAAGCACACGAGGTGTTGAGTATAGGGCTGAAAGATACATTTTTTTTTGTCGGTAAAAACTCGTGTTGCTTTTATTTTTTATTTTTTTCTATAGTGTTTCTACAATGCATCCTACCTTCAAGGAAGATAGAGAGTAAAAAGAGCTATACATGCTACGTACAAAAGAATGAGAAAGGACACTGGAGCTCTATAGAAAGATCACATCAACCATAGCCAGAGATAGCATCAGAAGCGCCAGAAAGCCAAAGAAAATTCCACCATCACATAAGCAAGAGAAGACTTAACATCATCAACTGCAACTTGAACACCAAGACTCGATCACCACTGATCAGAAAGAAGACTAACATCCAAACCAACACCAACTCCCTGTCACAACCCATCAGATACCTAACACCAAACATGCTACTTCAGGCCAGATGGAACCCAACACTCCTCAAAGAAGCCCAACGCATAAGCAGCCACTAACAACAGAAAAGATGATCGTTGAAGCCCAAGCTCTCATAAAATCGACCATCACCAACCCATCATAAGAAGCAACCTTCTCCAAGGATAGACAATCAACATCCTCCCACATGAGGCACCATACCCTCCAAGAAGAATACAGCAGGCCAACATCCAGATAAAGTCGACACAATGAGCAACATCCAGAAAACAGAACACCAAAAACCACTCTGCCATCACATATGATGCAGCAACCAACCATAAGTAGCCACTAATAGCAGAAGGGATGAACATAGAATCCCAAGCTACACAAAAGCAGAGTCGCAAACACCATTAGAACAGCTCACACTACCAGCCAGGCCACACCACACAGGAAAAAGAAGCCTCGTTCACAAAAGGATCTTCAGACCTCTCATATAAACGACCATCACCAACCCAACAACAGAAGCACCTTCTCTAAGGATAGACAAACAACATCCTCCCCCATCAGGCATCACCCACCAAGAAGAAAATAGCAACCCAACATATAGATAAAGACAACACCAAGAACAACATCCAGAAAACAGAACACCAAGAGGCTAAAGCAAAGAACATACTGCCGCATCAACTCAAATCAGCCACCATCTGCTTAACCAAATTAAACAGAACACCAGGTTCTCTAGAAACATTACTATCCACCCTCTTATTCCTTTCATTCCATAAAAGGTACAACACCGCAAAGCAGGATATGTAATGAAGCTTGAGATTAACACGACTCACATCATTTATATCAATAGGAATAGAGTTAATAAGACCACACTCCAAGCAAGCCTTCCAAACATGATAAGAATACTCACACTGGAAGGAGATATGAGAAGTGTTTTTGTAGTCATCCTCACAAAGATAACACCTAGAAACCACAGTAATACCCATTCTTTTACTATAATCATGAGTGGGGAGCTTATTAAGATACACTTTCCAAGCATGGACCAAATGATTCTTAGGGGCTTTACATTTCCATAGCCACGACAGAATAGGAACATCCATACCTTTAATTCTAATGGCTTCCCAAACAACTCTAAGATTTACTTCAAATTTGTCCAGAAAAATAATGGAATCAACACTGCCAATCTTAATATTATTATCTTCAATAATCTTAGCTACCAGACCAACAGCTCTAGAGTAAGGTAAATACCACTTATCAAGCTACATGATAGTGCTCAACTTAGCTTCAGAACCAATCCCAGTATTAATAGGATTCAGCTTCACATCACACTCTGAAAGAAACTTGCCTCTAACCCAAGGAACTTTCCAAACTTTAAACTGAGAATTTAGCCCAATGTTGAACTTGACAAGATTCAAGAGGGTATACTTAGTATCTAAGATCTTGTTAAACATCCAAGAGTAATTAGGGGAAGGCTCAATATTCCAAAAACTATCTTTCTTAAAGTATTTAGCATGGATCCATTTCACCCAAAGGCTCTCTTTCCTACTATTCAAATCCCAAGCATTCTTAAGAATACAAGCTCATACCATATCTCTACATTTCCTAATTCCAAACCCACCTTCCGACAAGGGGAGAGAGATTTTGTCCCAAAAAACTAGATGAACATTGCTTCTACCTTCAGATTGACCCCATAAGAAATCCCTGATAATCTTGTCAATAGAATCAGATACTGAAGAAAGAATAGGAAAAGAGACAATCCAGTGCAGATAAAAAGAGGAAAGAGTTGACTTAATAAGCTCCGATCTCCCCGCCAAACTCAGTAGCCTGGCTTTCCAAGAATCTAATCTTTTCTTAAGCTTATCAATCAAACTATAACAATGTTTCTTTGAAAGCTTACCCATAAACATAGGAATCCCCAAATATTTCAAATCACTAACATCCTTTTTTTGCATATCGAGGATCCCAAGAATCAGATCAGTCTTAGCCTTTTTGCTGAAAACCACAAAACTTTTATTAACATTCAGCTTCAGACCAGATTTCATGCCAAACTCACTCAAAACTTTACAAATATACTAAGCATTATCAGTAGTAGCCTTCAAGAACACCATCAAGTCGTCAGCAAAAATGAGATGAGAGATAGGCATAAAGCTATGAGCTTTGATCAGTTGTAACTCATTAGATTGAACACCTTTCTTCATCATGTTAGAAAACCCCTGCATCACGATCACAAAGAGATAAGGAGCTAAGGGATCTCCTTGTCTAATCCCATTCGAAGGATAGAAAGTCTCAGTAGGCTCACCATTCACAAGAACTTGGTAGGATGTAGAATAAAAAATATCTTCTATCCAACGAATCCACTTAAGAGGAAACCCCATCTTAAAAAGAACTGAGAAAAGAAACTTCCATCTAACCAAATCATAAGCCTTCGTCACATCCGCTTGAATGCACATACTATTAGACTCTCTAGTGAAATCACTCAGAATCTCATTAGTAACAAGAATGGCATCCTTCAAAGTTCTGCCCCCAACAAAAGCACACTGATTGTAATCAACAACAGTCGGAAGGATAGGCTTCAATCTATTCGCCATGATTTTAGAAACAATCCTGTAAAATGTATTACATAAAGCTATAGGTCTCCAATTGGTAATATGATAAGAATCTTGTCCCTTAGGAATCAGAGTAATAAAGGATTTGTTAGCTTCTTTAAGAATGGATCCTCTAGAAAAAACTCCTTGACAGCCTCAAAGGTATCATCCCCGATAATACACCAGGCAGCCTTATAGAAGCAACCATTAAAACCATCAGGTCTCGGAGCTTTATTAGAGTTAAGATTTTCCACAATATCATCAACCTCTTTCCTGGTAATGGGAGCAATGATCGTTCTAGCTTGATCAGTAGTTAAGGTGTTACCATTCCAACTGTCTCTCCAAACGTCTCCAACAGACTCACTATTATTAAACAGATTCATATAAAACTCCTTGACAACCCTCTTGATATCATCATAATTAGTTATAGTCACATTATTAATCATCAAGCTTTTCATGCTATTCCTGTGTCTTCTCGTCTTAAGGGATGAATAAAAAAACTTCTAATTAGCATTACCTTCCTTCAGCCATTGAACCCTCGACTTCTGTTTAAGAAGAGATTCTTCAGTCAACTCAGCTTTATTAGTATCCTTTCTAAGAAGATTGGCATACTCTCTTTTTCCCTCATTCATGGGATCCAAATCAGCCACACTTTGAGCCTCATTAGCCTGAAATCTAATCTTGTTAGCATTCTCATAAAGGTCCCTGACCACATCTTTGTTCCACTTCAAAAGGGCCTTCCTCACCGATTCCAGCTTTCTATACAAAACATAACTCCTATAACCATCAACATCAATAGACCAAGCTTCTTTAACCTTGGCAATAAAATCCTGCCTTTGAGACCAAGCATTAACAAATCTGAGCGGGGTTTTCATGATCCTTGGGTTACCAATCTTTAAGACAATTCTCCTATGATCACCAATAGAAGTAGAAACCAGCTCACCAGAAAAATCAGCAATACTAGCAATGAATTGAGTATTATGAAAAACTCAATCGATCTTAGAAGTGATAAACTTGTCACCACTCTGCTTATTATCCCAGGAGTAGAAAGGACCTCCCAAATTCATATCATAAAGACCAGTATTAAGCAAACAACTATTAAAGTCTTCCATAGACTTCTTAGTTGGAGGCTGAATACTAATTCTTTCAACTTCAGATCTAACCACATTAAAGTCTCTAAGAAGAACCCAAGGCTCATTAATAGAACAACTGAGAGTTTCTATATCCTCCCAAAGCTTAGACCTCTCCACATCACCATTATGTCCATACACAACAGACATTAAAAAGGAAAAATCATTAACAGTCACCTTAGCAAGAATAAACTGATCAGTTTCCTCAATAGAGACAATAGAGCAATTTTTGTAAAAAATAATCACTCTACCTAGACAATGAGAGCTGTGGTTAGAAATATAGTTGTACTCAAGAAAATATCTAGACATCAGGGCACTAACTTTTTCTATTCTCACTTTCATTTCTACAAGGATAACAATATCACCATTCATCCTTCTTAACTCTTCTTGGACAAGTCCAATCTTGTTACTGAGACCCCTAACATTCCAAGAAGAGATCAAAATAGATGGAGTCATTTGGATACCTTGGCTGTTGAGCTGTCAGCCTCAACATCATCAGAAATAACATGCAACTCCTCCACTTGAGCCAAGATCGGGGAAAAATTTGCCTCAGCAATTCTATGAAATATTCTTGTACTACATTTAACTTGAAGGTCAGGAGGAAAAAAGTTCTTTCTTCTGTCATTTGGTTCAGCTACATATTTAGCAACATTCGAGCTATCCGGAGAAGCATTATAACACATCTGCGCTGCCATAGGTGTCTAAGGGACAGATGAGCTGCTCCTGCCATCAAATCCTTCATTCACTAATTTGGATAGAACCTCATGTTCAGCAATATCTTCGTCCTATTCAACTATCATCTTTCCCTTAAGGATTTCAACTGCATCAGTAATTTCTTCAATCAAAAACTCAGGAACACCATTCAACTGCACCACATGTCTTTTGTCGAACATATCATCTGCATACTTTTTCCTGACTTCCCAAACCTTCCTTTGATTAACATTAACATTAGAACTTAATGACCTGGCAGGCTGTATCAACTGACATTCACCATGCCCCAAACATCCACAAACAGAGCATTTGTAAGGTATCCACTCGTAGTCTAGAAAGATAGTGTGTTCTTCCCCTGCGTCACTCCTCATAGTGATCTTCTTTGGGTACTTGGCATCCTTGTTCATCAAGACTTGAATCCTGGCGACATCTAGACGCCGCAAGTTAACATATCATCATCCATCCTTACAGGCTTTCCCAGGAGCGAACCAATCCTACTAAAGGATCTGCAATCCCAGAGTTCAGTTGGGAGGTTCAAGATGTCAACCCATATAGGAACGTCAGATAAAGCAATTTTGTTGTACTCCTCCCCAGGTTTCCATTTCTTAAGAACAACCGACCTCCCTTTCACCAACCATTCCCCTTTTAAAGCATCCTCCATATCTTCCAGCTCGTCAACCGTGACTAAGAAGAACCCATCGCCTCTATCGAAGACTTCAAAGAAGCTTCGTGTATTCCAGAGAGAGTCAAAGTGCTTTGTTAACAACGGGATATTAGGAAATAAGTCGATGATGTACCCAATGAGAAATTTATTCCATCTTCTTGCATTTTCGTCTACCTCCTTCTTGGGATAGATAAGTTTACCATCAACCAAAACAACATCCACGATCTTTAGATCTGATGGACTCCCGGTGATTCTAGGCCTTAGTTTCTCCCATCCAAGTGGAGGATTCAGAGTATAATCCTGACTATCATCCACCGTTGCCGCAGATCTGGCGCTAGCAGCAGCAACTGGTAATCCTCCGACTGGCCTAAGATCTCCTGAGGAAGGTTGTCGTCGCAACGCCGTCGCCTCCCCCGTCGCCTTGCCGCCTACGCCGTTGGGAGCTCGGGAAGCCATCTCTTTATATAGTTATACTTACCATTTAATTACTTGGTTGAAAGATACATATACATAAGCTTTGTATAATATGAAATGATTTCAGACACAATAAATAAGAATAAACTAGTTAAGTTCTTAGAAAAATGGGAGCTCATATTTTCTATCACTTCACTCTAATTATACTAACAACATCATAGATTCATAAGTCCTTTGACTACTTCCCATTGGAAGAGATTGTAAGGGTGTTTAAGATTAGCTAACCCTTGTAAGGGTGTTTAAGATTAGCTAACCCTTTTATACGTGAAGAACCTCAAGGCCATCACCATGAGTTAAGCTTTTTTTAACATTCTATAATGGAGTTTTCATATTATGTTTACAAGTTTTAAAACAATGATGCGAGACAAACATCGAGTACACACTAGAATACTACATGGCAATATTTGAGCAGGTAAACAAGCATGCATATGTATCACATTTCAAGCAAGAAAGTCATAGTCATATAACTATTGAAAGCCCATACATCATTTTAGAGATTTCATAACCTATCCTTGACAATCTAGATCTCCAGAAAATCCTTGTTAAGCACAAGATTACATACATGCATTAGATTCTCATCATTAACCCTAATTACTTCCATTTTTGAGTTTTGGTCAAACTAGGTTCCAAGTTGGTTATTATCATATTAGATGATATTATATTGCTTTGAAGGTCATCATAAGGGTGTGGTTCAAGTTTGAAAGCATTGCAAGGTTCCATATGGACATTACAAGATTTGTGTGACTCATGTACATGTCTAGGTCAAAGAACTCATAATGGGGGAAACATTGTTAAGATTCGTAAAGATACGAGGACCAATCATAAGACATGATTTATATCAACATGATAGGGCATAAGAATCACATTCATAGGAGGGTGGTTGTCCCCTAGGGTCTAGGCATCAAACGACCAACATCAGGTACCAACATTTGATCATACATGTAGTCATCAATGTAGTTCATATGCCATTAGGGGTCAACATGAAGTATGGGACATCCACACCACAACCATAAGGGAGGATACTTCCTGATTAGAGAGGGGAGGACATATGATTAAAGTTCGCACTGAGGGTAGGGTACAAGCAACACAAGTAAGTAATAGGTGTCACACTAGGTCACCACTAGTGGACTTAGAGTTACATGTAACATCATAACATAGAATAGGGAGATCATGAACATTAGTATCTTTAAAGGTCATATGAATTAGTGTGTATAAACATGATAAGGTTACTGATTTGAGGGGTCCAAAAGAGTTGGATTCATAAGTTCTTTCAAACATATCATTAGTTCAAGGTATAATAAAATATTCACATAATAGGGGCACATATACACATTTAGGGTCATATTAGGGGAACAAGCAAGAACTAATGTGACCTTGGACATACATGTAACATAGCATCAAAGTTTGCTGACTTAGAAGTTCGGGTGAGGTCCAAGGCCATCAGATTTCAAGATTGCTACTTGGAATCATGATTCATCATTTATATCCAAAATAAGGCACATGAGTAAAATTAGGGTCATTCATGGGGAATAGAGGTAATTAAGACCCTCTTGTAGATAAAAAATGCACAAATCTACTGATCTTGCGATTATGAGTATGGATAAGTATTAAAGGTCCACCTTTTATCAAAATGATGCAGTAAAAGTGTTCAATATAACTAATGTTAGCATGTTTTACGAAATAAGGGAATAAGAAGTGGAACCAGAGTCTGGGACCAAGCCCAAAGTGTAGGTATCATCGAGTTGAACGATTTAGTATATTTATTTTCCCGATTTGGCCTTAGAATGAGGGAGATATGATTTTTTGAAGACCAAGCCCAGAACTATAGAGAAACGAAACATACATTACAAATCATTTATTGATGTACATGTGCTGTTTGATGTGGACCACCATGGACCCTGTTGATCCCGTGGTCTATGATGATCACCTCCACTAGGCGTGGGTTTGACCATGTTGACCTGTGATGGATTGTCCTCCTTGCGATCCATCATCATCCTAACTTGCACACCAAGAGAGCCGCGTGCGTGCCGTGGAGGCTGCTATGTTGTCGTGCATGCTCACATGGACCTTACGGACTCATCCCTATACACAGCGCCACCCGAGGTGGCTTGATGTGGCAGGATATGTAGGGAGTACCTGCGGCGGCGCCGCCAGGCTGAGGGAAAGACAAGAAGGTGGGGAGCAAGCTAGAGGGTGAGAACCAAGTGGGAAAATGATAGAAATGAATGGGGGCGAAGAAATGAGAAGACTGTGGCTCTCAATTTCGCCAAAGAGGCGAGGAAGAGTGTGATTGGTGGATATTGAGGGAAAGGTTGCTACAGTGGCATCATCGCGTACCGACCAAGGAAGGAGATGGCACCGTAACCATCAGATCTTGGATCTGTTGATCCAACGACTAACAAAAAAGGTCCACTAGGGTTATCCCTCTTGAGGTGGCATCTGTTGGGCCACGTGCACTTGAATTGGGCCCATTAAGGCCGAACATCACGTTAAATTGTGTTAAAACAAGGATTAAAGAGTAAAGTTCAAATGCCCATATCTTGGGCTTGGATGGTCCAATTGAGGCAATTTTTATGCTATTGGGTTTGTAATTGAGAGCTCTACAACATGATATATACTAGGGAGACAAAAGATCATGGTGATGATGTTCAAAATGAAAAGAAGAGCATGATACATTAAGGCATGCAACATAGGTAAAACATGCAATGTAATGTCATACCTTGAAACACAAAATCAATGTGACATTAAATAGAGCATCAAATCATATCTAACAATGAACTTTAAGTTAATTGAGTGGATTTGGTTCACAAATAGTGAGACAAAGGATATAATCTAAGAGAGAGAAAATCAAGGTTTTCACATCCTTCCCTCCTTCAAAGAAATTTTATCCTCAAAATTTTTCCCAAATAATAGGTGAAAGTCAAAGTCAACATTCATCATATGTCATTAACCATCTTGAAGGTTTCAAAACACCCCCCATCATGGGGTGCACATATAGGTTATCATCATCAAGGGTGCACTCATCCCAATCATACATGTCACATGGTGTTTTATCATATTATGACATCATCATGGCATTAGGATTTTCCCATTCCTTAGTATCCCAATCATACATGTCACATGGTGCACATATAGAATGATGCTTCTATTTATATATTCACACGAGATCATGGTGTGTTATCAAAATATATGATATTGATTTCTCTAAGGGAAGTGTTCATCATCATAATTTTCGAGCGAGACATTTGAACATGTATCTCATCATTATACTAGATTTCACGCATGATTTAGTTTTCCCCCAAAATTGTACCAACTATCCCTTAATTATTTTCATCATGTTTCATTTTGGATCTAACATTAAGAAATTTATTCATCATGTTTATTCGAGTTATGACCCCAAGTAATAATTTTTCATTTGGGTCAGAGATTAGGCATGTTACCCTGATTATTCAAGCTAAGATCTCAAGGCATAATTGTATCAAGTTCATAATTTTAAACTTACATATTTCATGTATGGGGTGGTTTGATATTAAGTCTAGCATATGAGAGTAACTATGGTGCATATATCAAAACTTTAACTTAAGTGAGATTCTTTCATGTACCAAGCATCATTCGAGGAACGACATTTATCATCATTGTCGAGGTTTTGTAATTATCTCACTTGCATCTAGAAAGAGCTACCCAAGCTTAAGCCACCCAAGATGAGACCCATCAATGTCAAAGAAAAACATGCTAACCAATAAAATCTACACATACCCAACTTTTACCCAACATACCAAAATGAGAGCAACCACTAGATCCCTTTACATCAAACCACTAACCCCATATGAGGCTCATCATGGAGATCACATTCCATGTACATCATATTAGGGTCTTGGGACATCTCCCTCACCTATATAGCAAACATCATATATGCAATATGTGAGAACCCGTTACACTAAACGAGATTACTCAAAATATAAAGCACAATCGATCACTAATTAATCACATACCCAAAAATATGGGTAAATTAAAATCAATTTCAATGTCAGCACCCGCTCAGAAATATTTGCATAAGAGCCCAACATCTTTTTTATATCCATACTATGCTAAGAATTTGATACAAATTGTTCTATCACCTTAGCCACAACATATATACATAGGAGAACAATATTTGTATATGCCGCACAACAAACATTAACATGCTAAATTTTTTTTGATTCATTTATAACACCATATACAAATGTTTCCTATCATCGGACCTGAGAGTACAGGGACGAATCTAGGACACACTAGACATCTAATCAACTTTCTCAAAGATTCATTACTATAGCTCCTCTTTGCTGCCACATGTTTGTTTTCGTCACTTCTGATTACCTAAAAAAAATACAAGGGTGAGTCCCATGTCCCAGCAAGAGATATAACCTCTAGCAACGTTTATTGATTACAACATTTTTAAGTAATTAAACAGTTAAGTAGCTTAATCAGATATAACAAATAAGCTTAGCAGTATTGATGATTAACAAAATACATAAAGGAGCAGATAATAACTATCATCATTTAGCCAGACTATCATCCTTTATCTTGTTGACAATATAAGAAATTCAGTAGGATATGCATATCTAGCATAATGAGCAAGTCTAGTAACATAGAATCTCTATCGTTATGAATAAGTCTAGCACATAAGCATAGCTAACAACATGAGCATGTCTAATTGGCTGAACATATCAACAACATAAGAAGATCTAACAACATAAGCACAACTATCTAGATAAGCATGATTAGTAGTATATGCATTTCTGGTTGAAAAGGCATGGCTAGTAGTACTAAACATAGCTAGCAGCAACATCTTAACCATCAGTGTCAATATATTTGACAACATAAGCATGTTTACAACATGAGCATAACTACAACATAACATATCTATTATCTCTTATTGTACTATACATGATCTCAGTGAAAAGAAAGCAAAAAAGGGTTATCATCCCAATATGAAGCATTGTGTATAACCCTAAATAGATATGCTACATAGCTGTCTTACATCTTTTATTATGCCCTGAGGAAGTTGAGTATACCACTCAAAATCCAACTGACCACTGTTAGGTCAAAATTAGTTCTATACAAGATCTAGGAAGAGCCAGACACCTAAGATCTTCTCCGCCCCCTATCAGTACGGGTCCGTCATAGTGACACATAAGGTCAAGCTACTAACAGCCTAGTTCATCCTTGGTACAGGTCACGACACTAATGAAATGAGGTGGGTACGCATACCCCACCATTCGAGGTAAAATCGTAGTTGTCCTCCAATCTTGTCACATATATAATCACTGAGACATGACCGCAACCGTTCTCAATCGCATCAGATGAATGAGGCATAGCCATAGCCATCCTCCACAACCTACATTGTGGATGACAAGGATATATCCTCAACTTGCCACCCCCACATACTCAATAGTATGAGTTTTGAGCTTCCCTTAGGAATACTCGTTTCACCATCTGGCAAGTTCTGACACTCAGATGGATCTATTCCACAGGGCACTACATGATTAGAGTTACACTTGATTAGTTATGCCAATTGGGTGAAATAAGGCTACAACAAACAAATGGACATACAAACCCTAATTCACATTTAGAAAGCATATAAGTATCACAACTTCAAAAGTTATAAAACATGTGAAACACAATTTCTCATCTCATCATCACATGGTACTATTCACTTGCCATTCATGAGACTACACTAGTCATCATACTATCACAAGATATAAATTATTTTCACAATATCATAGGGTATCAACCCTTATCAACATAAGAGGATTACACCTCATTCAGGGCTCAACCATGCACAAAGGTCATTAAGACCATCATACTATCACATGATATAAATCGTTTTCACAATATCACAGGGTATCAACCCTTATCAACACAAGAGGATTACACCTCATTGAAGTCTCTACCATGCCCAAAGGTCATTATGACCATCATACTATTCCCTACAAGATCATCATTATCTTTGCATGCCTTATAACAAGGCTCAATAACATCACTTACATATACTACACCAGATCAGCACAATGTTGCATTAATGAGCTAGGAGATATTCATAAACAATCATAGAAGGGTTATATTAACATTAAGAACATTACTTTATTACATCAACATGCAAGGAATATAGATATGTTTAACACTCATCATATTCATAATGCACATGTTTAGCATAAGAAAGTATCAACCATGTGGCTATGATAACCACCAATTAACACATTAAGGTTATGATCATGTTAAGGAGGTTATTCCACCATCATTCCATCATATAAGAATGTTAAACATGAATACTCATCTTTATCTATTTTCATTAGAGTTAGGTTCAATATGATAAATTATATCAATGTTACTAATCAGCACATACCCAAACCCTAACTCACGACATCCCCATTGAATCATGGATGCATAAGGTGAAGCATCACCATCACATTCCATACTATTCTCAAGTATGAACGCACACATAAATAAAGGTGTAACCATCGAGTTATAGAATACTAGGGTTTCAACAATAGTAACAGAGTACTCCATGATTGTATTAGTCATTCAAGGACTATTCATACCCAATTATCATCATTTAGTTATATTAAAACTAGGTATAACAAGATATACCTCACTAGAGTTACATATCAACACAATATGATTATCATACCTTATATTCATATGAGGGAATAGTTAAGACTACCTTATTAAGGGTAACCCTCCATTTGTTCCATCATCATTAAACCCATATCACCATACCACAATGTCACCCATAAACATTGGATGTTTAAAAGGTAAGACCATTGGTTTTTTACATAAGTAAACACCTTGTATAAACCACCTATGAAGTCCTTGATTTGTGCTCTAGAAAGAGTCACCATATAACCCTAGACATCCCTTGATTAACAACACAAAAATTTTCATTGAGAGTAGTGTAAAACTCACAATCGACTACTCATTTAAAACAAGCCATCCATTGTCAACAAGTAAGATCCTTAAGTTTATCATACAAGGAAACCATATAAATAAAATTATTAGGACCAACATATTACATTAACCATCATTCCACTTTATTGTAGGAATAAAAATTAGATCTTGACCATTGGGTCAAGTTCATGTGTTAAAACCATCAATTACAGTATAGGTCTGACCAATGCATCAAGTGACACAAGAAACCATTGGTCTAAGGCTTAATTGATGCTACAGATGTATGATTTAACTCACCATAGGTTTTGGAGACCTGATACACCATCATTAGTGACCTTTAAGTCACCATAGGTTGTTAGATCAACACTATATCCATTGATCAACATCAAATATTAAGCTAATGTGATCATTAATTGATAACATCAATAGGGACTTAATGGTTGATCATTAAACTTCTAATTGATCCAAAAACTAACCTAAGGAGGTGACAATAGGTTGCCACCATCATATGAAACCTTTGATCCCAACCATTACTTGTCATGAGGACAACACCATAGGGTTGTTGCAATGGTACCATCATTGGGTCATGGGTTTATAGAAGAAATCAACTTTAAACCCTAAAATTGACCATTGGTTGATAGGTGCTTAGCACCATAGATTGTCAAACCAACATGATCCAAGTCATATTATACCTTAGTATAACGTATACATGATCACAGGTTCATCTAGAACTGAAATCGGAATAGGGAACATTATAAAAATCGAAATCCAAGTCAAGCATAGCTTTTTAGTGCATGAATCATCATTTTCAAGCAAGAACATGATCTAGAAAGCTTATGGTAAGAAATAAACGTGGAACAAGTTATAAAACTTGTCTATAATGAGAAGATAAACTACCACACATAAGAAAACATGAGCAGGTAGGGTAGAAAATCCAATCATAAGCTGTGAACTCATCCATCTAGCACCTTTCTTCATCAAATGAGCAAACCCTAAGCATAAGGAGCAAGAAAGGTAGGGTTTTAGAGCTTTAGAGAAATTTCTTCCATATAAAAGCAAGGTTACAACCTAGAGAAAGGTAGGAGGAAGGATAAAAAAGAAATAAATGGAGTAAAGAAGGGGATTATTACTCTTTTAGATCAAGATCACTAGAAGGAAGCTTTTTCAACCCTAAAAGGAAGTCAATTGCAACCCTAGATTTGTTTTCCAAGAAGGTCCCCTCTTTCTTCTTCCTTGGATAGAAAATTCGCAGAAACACAGAGGGAGAATGAGGTTCTTAGAAGGATGGAAGTGGCGGAGAGAAAATGTCTCGTTTTGGTGCTTAGGGATAAGTATATGAAACTTTAAGATAAAGAAAAAGAAAAAGTTGAAGTTCTAGTATCTTTCCAAGTGTCCATGGCCTTAAACTATTAAGAGTATACAATCACACACACAAGAAGATCCCCCACCATTCATAGATACATTCATATCCCTCGTTTCTTGAATTTCCAAGCAAAACAAATAACTCATCAATTGATAGCTACTAAAGGTAGCTCATCCATGAAGGGGTAAATCCTAAAATACCCTTGGAGAAACCACCTCAAACCAAGATTTAAATAAGCATCCCATGTCTCAAAAAGCTCAAGAATGATGATAGAATATACAAGGAACATAAGTCAAGTGATAAATTGCAAAGAAAACCTCTCAATTGGGTAAATTGTAGAAAAGTCCAAAATGTGCATAAAATTGCATAACTTGCTCAAACAATGTCCAAATTGGACCAAATTTGAAACTTAAGCTTATATTATGATTTAAAAGAATATAAAAAGGTTATACTAGGGTTATAATAATTCAATTATGATAATTAAGCTTATTTAACTCATTAAGAAATCTTAGGGGCCTTACAACTATAAACCCCTAACAGGGATTTTGCCCCCGAAATCCAACACACCTAATCCTATTACCTTCAGATGGTTACTTGCATATCATGGTGATGTCACATCATTCATAAATATCTCATCTTGGGTCAGCACAAAAACCCCCACATAAGAGGACATTTGTAAATATTGAACATAGAAACTTGTTGTGCCACATGTACAAATCTAATAGTAACTTTCAACTTTAAATTCTAGCTATCGTCCTAAAATTATATCTATTGTATCAACACATTACTCAAAATTCATACTTGCTAAATTTTAACCAATCATGGCATGTGTCTCATACCATTCCTTGAAGCATAAAAAGGCGATGTATCCATCCTTTTTTTTTCTTCTAGATACACTGACATTGGAACACTTATCAATTCTTTTTCAGCATCAAAAGAAATGATGACACTGGAACCTATCATTCCATACAAGGAAACATCATTCCTAGTCAACCTTATTAGGGGTGAAAAAACAACACTATTTTTACCTCACTAGGATTTACACAACCTACGTAGAAGACATATCGTGATCCCATAAAGACATTTAATCAACCCCATCTCACTCTTGTTCAACTTGTCTCATAGCTATTGCTTCTTCGGAAACCCTAAGGTTTTTGAAGAAATATTCATCATATTTTTGACCATATTTGAAATACTTTGACATGTCATCATTCAAATCTTGATATAACTTGTATGACATGACTGGAACACTCTGTTCCTCCTATTAATAAATTTTATTTGTTCATTGGTTAGTCTAAAGGACATAACTCTAAACTCATCATTGTCATGTGAATTATTTCATCCAATATAACTCTTATGCATTGGTATTTGATTATAGGTTTATCTTAAAGGAACACGGTATCACATATCTATTGACCAACAAACCATCTATCCTTGATAGTGGTCTTGCCCAACTATCACTGAACCATACACAACATTATAGAATCACTTTTGTTTTTCCTTCCAAACAACATTTAGAGAGTCATCATCAACTCTCTCTCTCTATATGGGAGAGGAATACTTGGAATATTCATTTAATAAACATCTCCAACCTTCACATATTTCTCATACTGTTGATACATCTTGGATACTAGGATTCATTACCTTGGTATCCACCTCATGTGCTATAAGGAACTCACATAATTATCTCATCCACTTTTACCAACATAACAAATATTAAGAAATATAAGAGGAGTCTTCTTAATTATTGGAAGCCTCAAAAGCAAACTCATCACAAACTTTATGATCTTGGAACCATAGTCCAAGCAACGTTATGCTATAATAAGCTATCCACCCTTATGCTTGCAGCTAATCCACACATACCAAGTGGCAATGATCCACTTGAAAGTGGTGCCCTAGAAAGGAAAGACACAAAGGGAAACACACTTCCCACATCATCGCAGCATTGTTCAAGGGTCACTAACAAAAAGGTAACCAATTATATTTTCATTATGCATGTACAACTTCTTATGTATCATTTTACCTTTTACATTTCAGGTTCCTTGCCATTAGCATAGGAATCATCATGATTAACATATCTCATTACTCCTTCCTTGATGACTATTTATCATACTTGGGTATGTTCTCTTATTTTATTATATTTTTTAACCACTTATCAACATGTAAATCATCATATTCCACATTTTCTTCATTAAACATGGATCATCTGCCTTAATTTCTTTCCCATGCTATTCTAATTTTACATTAACACTTTCTTACACACATAGGTTGGTCTGAGATTAACTCAGGTTCCACCTTATTCCTTTGTCATTATTCTCATTTATCTTCTCATTTTATACTTATCATTGGAGTTCTATCCATCTTATGTGGATTTCATACCTTGAATCACTTTATAAGAATAAACTTTTATGTGTTTTACTTCATTATCTTCTTGGATCACATCTTCAAGAAATCCTCCTTTTCTTATCTGTATTCAGATTTAGATTTCATGGTGTTGTATCTTTCTCTTATAGTTACCAAACATTCAAGTTTTGATAGATTATGATGCAATTCTCATCTTCTTTAAGGTAGGATTGAGATATTCACACCATGATTTCTTATTCATTATGCTCTTTAGATTGTCTCAAAATGAATAATTGATCAGAGTAATAAAAAAGATAAAAATCTAAGAGTTCCATACTTACATTTCTTCAATAATTGAATACATGGCCAGGGCATCCAAGTACTGAGATTAGGCGGTATGCACCATGTTATTGTGTCACGTTCCTAACTTAGACGTCATCCTAGTCTTAAGTCCTAGTGTCCCTATAGACTCAGTGAACCTAAGGCTCTGATACCAACTTGTCAGAACCCATTATACTAAACGAGATTACTCAAAACATAAAGCATAATTGATCACTAATTAATCACATACCCAAAAATATGGGTAAATTAAAATCTATTTCAACGTCAGCACCCGCTTAGAAACATTTGCATAAGAGCCCATCATCTTTCTTATATCCATACTATGCCAAGAATTTGATACAAATTGTTCTATCACCTTAGCCACAACATATATACACAGCAGAACAATATTTGTATATGCCACACAACAAACATTAACATGATAACAAAATTTCGATTCGTTTGAAACACCATATACAAACATTTTCTGTTATGACCCATTTCAAAGATTATCTATAAGTGTCATGATTAGTGTATAATTAAGTTAATTGAGCTAACATAAGTGCTCATGTGATGGTTAGTGCATTATTAACTCGATTTAGTTGAATCAAGCACATAAGATCAATTAGTGCATAATTAAGATGATTAAGTTGAGTAAAGTGATTTTTGGATGCAATTGGAATTTTGAACCAGTAAAATAGTATAATTAGCATGATTTCATGCTTTGAGGGTGTATAGGACCTCACGCGTGAAACGTTGCAAAAAGAAACAGTCAAATTGGACCTTCGAGGAAAGAGTTGTGACATTTTCATGTTCCTTTGGATTTGGTTGTAATTTTTCCAAGTATTTTGGCTATTTCTTTTCCTTACCCCCTTTATTGTGTCGGCTACTTATTTTTCTTCCTTATCTTCTTTCTTCTTCACGCGATGAATAGAACCGTGTAACCGACTGTAGCGGCGTGACCAGCAGAGGAAAAAGAAGCAAACTAGGGTTGGTTCTTGGCTCCCTTGGCCTCGATTCAACGGTGCCAGATTCTTCTTCTCCTTCCTCTTCCAATCGCGCCTAGGGAGGCAACCCTGCCGCGCCCAACCTGCTGCATCGCAGCACGAACAGCAACCGCCCAAGCGGCACTTGAGCAGGCTGCTCGACCGGCGATTGAGGAGAAGCGGATGGCGATTTGGGATCTTCATCTCCGACCAGCCAGGGCGCCACACTCCTCTTCTTCTTCCTCCATTCCTCTTCCTCCCTTACGCACTTAGCAACTTCGCTGACCAGCAGCTTTGGCCTGCGGCCGTCCTGTAGCAGTAAGCTACTGCGCACGGCCAGGGGAGCCACCGTGGGTGCACCCAGCAGCAGGGGAGCTCCCTTGAGCTCCGTCCTCAAGGTCCCAGTAAGCTACAACAGCTTCTAGCCGCATTTTGGAACCCAACCAAAACATCCTCCTCAACCTGTGCATGAAGAAACTGTCGTTGGTAGCAGCAGGCTCGACCAGGAATAGCTTGGGCGCACGAAATTTCAAGGGAAGCTTGCCATTGAGCCCGGCTACGAGTCCCAAGTGGAGATCCGCAGCCAATAGCCAAGTTCAGCCATCGATCGTCTAGTTCCAACCTGTATGTGGGGTTGCTGTGGACAACAGAATGGTAAACAAAGAATTCAAAGGAAGAAGACGATCTGAAATCGCCTGGAATTAGACCCTGAACGTATCTTCGGACGAATCCGGACAGACCAAATCAATGTGAGTAGGATTTCATTCATTTATCATTAAATAACTCAGGCGTTTGAATATTTTCTGTTTTGTGCGCAAATTACGCTGATAACAGGCGTTATCAGGCGTAGGGCGGCGTTTGGCGTCGCCCAACTTTTTTATTTCATAAATTGTTTCTAGACGCTGTTATATGATTAAATTTAGCAATTGATCAGTGTGGATTGAATCGGTAGATTTATATGGTTCATTGGAACCTAAATTGCTTATTTGAATGTTGAAATTAGAAATTCATGTCTAAAAATGGTATGATTTGGGTATGAACCCAGATAATGAAGATTTCTGATAAATTATCAGATGTACGATTTCAAAGTTGATATGAATAAATAAAAACATGCAAGAAAACCCTAATTGCATATATCTTTTGACGTTAATATGTGTAAATTGATATTTACATGAAATGGCACATTTCTCTGAAATATTACCAGAAATTCTCAAGTAGTGTTATTAAATTGTGTTGTGATATGTAATTAACTCTTAATTGAGTTAAGTGATGCACAAACCAGGATTTGGGTTAATGTGCACGTTTTTTGAGAATTTTAGAGAATTGATAATTGTTGAGTATGATTCTCATATGTGAAGTAAATTTCTTTAATTTGTGCAATAAGATGTTCAATTGCGTAAATTCGCTATGTATGTGCCAAATTGAAATAAGTTGGGTTATTTATGCATTTCTAATTTGTCTGAATGCATGGTATGAGAATTTCTCAGAAATTACAATGATTTAAAATATATTGCTCTGTCAGTTTAGAATGACAGTGTATTGTGATCTGATATGAAATCAGTAAATGTGATTTTCCTGTTTAAATGGTTATATGTTAATCAGTTAATAGACTTAGGTGCCCTAACACCGTAGAACCCCTTTGACAGATCTGCTTCTTAGGGGTGAAACTCGTGTTGCAACATCATCCGTGCTTGTGTCACGGACAAACGAGGAAAGAGAGGCAGTGTCTAACAACAATCGTGCTTGTGTCACGATGGCACTGGGAAAAAGGGGGGGGGGGGGTTATCTAATACCATTCGTGCTTGTGTCGCGAAGGTAACCCTGTGAGACTCTCCGCCTGTGTGCTCAGGTTTGTCAGGAGGAGTCTGGAGCACACATGGTTGTGCAGCACACGTGGTTGTGCATTGAGGCCGTGGAGCCTGGGGTCCTGTAGCAGAACAGGGCTGGCGTCAGACTTAGCATTTCCCGGGTGTGTCGCTAAGTCTTGTACGGTGGGATCGTAGCATGAACTTGCTACGGATCTTCATAGGCAGAGTACACTGCATATGATTAGGGAATAATAATAATATGAGTAAGTAATCATATAGGATCACAGTAAATTTATATATCTGTTCATTTACCTGAAATACATGTTGATGCATAGAAATGTGATTATTATCTGTATATCTGCTATGTCAATAGTACTGCCCTGCTTGTACTGTATATATGTTTAATTTCAGTTTATAAACCTGACGAGTTGTTTAGTGATAGCTAAGTGAAATACTATTCACTGAGCGAGTAGGCTCATACCTCTACTCAAAACATTTTCAGGTTATCGTCAGCAGCAGGAAATCAGAAGGATCGATTTATCCTTATACCTAGTCGATAGAAGGTTCGTAGTTAGTAGTTAGAGGTCTCTTAGTCCTTTCCCCTCGATCTTTGGGACGAGGTGTGAGTGAGAGAGTGAATGTGTATAAAGATGTAAATTATCTGTTATGCTTTATTTTTATGTCAAACAATGTAATATGTTGTAGACTCTGTTTATATTGCTAGTCAGTTAATAAAGATGCTTCCACAGTTTGTTTAGTTTCATTTGACAGCATAAATCAAATTTTCCTATTAATATCTTTAAAATGTTTTTTTTAAAAGTGAAGAGTGGTTGGCTTATGTGTAAATCCCATCCTGTTGCGTCCTAATCTTGTGGTTTGTGGTTAATGTGAGATTGGGGCGTGACATTTTCTGTCTGGACCTGAGAGTACATGGATGACTCTAGAACACACTAGACATCTAATCAACTTTCTCAAAGATTCATTACTATAGCTCCTCTTTTCTGCCACATGTTTTTTTTGTCACTTTTGATTACCTAAAAAAAAGTGGCAAACCACAAGGGTGAGACCCATGTCCCAGCAAGAGATATAACATCCAGTAACGTTTATTGATTACAATATTTTTAAGTAATTCAACACTTAAGCAGTTTAATCAGATATAACAAATAAGCTCAGTAGTACTGATGATTAACAAAATACATAAAGGAGCAGATAATAACTATCATCATTAGCCAGACTATCATCCTTTATCTTGTTGACAATATAATCAATTCAGTAGCATATGCATATCTAGCATCATGATCAAGTCTAATAACATAGAATCTCTGTCATTATGAATTAGTCTAGCACATAAGCATAGCTAACAACATGAGCATGTCTAATTGGTTCAACATATCAAAATCATAAGAAAAGCTAACAACATAAGCACAACTATCTAGATAAGCATGATTAGCAGTATATGCATTTCTAGTTACAAAGGCATGGCTAGCAGTATTAAACATCGCTAGCAGTAGCATCTTAACCATCAATGTCAATATATTTGACAACATAAGCATGTTTACAACATGAGCATAACTACAACATAAGAATATTTATTATCTCTTAGTATACTATACATGATCTCAGTGAAAAAGAAAGCAAACAAGGGTTATCATCCAATATGAAGCATTATGTATAATCCTAAATAGATATGCTACATGGATATCTTACATATTTTATTATGCCCTGAGGAAATTGAGGATACCACTCAAAATCCAACTGACCACTGCTAAGTAGAAATCAGTGCCATACAAGATCTAGAAAGAGCTAGACTCTTAAGATCTTCTCCGCCCATGGTCAGTGTGGGTCTACCACAGCGACACATAAGGTCAAGCTACTAACATCCTAGTCCATCCTTGGTACAAGTTACGACACTAGTGAAAGGAGGTGGGTACACATACCCTACCATATGAGGTACAACCACAGTTATCCTCCAATCTTGTCACATATATAATCACCGAGACATGACCTCAGCCATTCTTAATCAAATCAGATGTATGAGGCATGACCATAACCATCCTCCACAACCTACATTGTCGATGACAAGGATATATCCTCAACTTGCCACCCCCACATACTCAACATTATACGCTCCGAGTTTCCCTTAGGAATACTCATTTCACCATCTAGAAAGTTCTGTCACTCAGATGGATCTATGGCACATGGCACTACATGATTAGAGTTTCACTTGATTAGTTATGACAATTGGGTGAATTAAGACTGCATCAAACAAGTGGACCTACAAACCCTAATTCACTTCTAGCAAGCATATAAATATCAAAACTTGAAAAGATATAAAACGTATGAAACAAAATTTCTCATCTCATCATCACGTGGTACTATTCACTTGCCATTCATGAGACTACACTAGTCATCATACTATCACAAGATATAAATCCTTTTCACAATATCATAGAGTATCAACCCTTATCAACATGAGGATTACACCTCATTCAGGGCTCGACCATGCACAAAGGTCATTAAGACCATTATACTATAACAAGATATAAATCATTTTCACAATATCATAGCGTATCAACCCTTATAAACACAAGAGGATTACACCTCATTCAGGGCTCCACCATGCCCAAAGGTCATTAAGACCATCATACTATTCCCTACAATGACATCATTATCTTCGCATGCCTTATAACAAGGCTCAACAACATCACTTACATATAATACACCAGATCATCACAATATTGCATTAATGAGCTCGGAGATATTCATAAACAATCATAGTAGGGTTATATTAACATTAAGATCATTCCTTTATTACATCAAAATGCAAGGAATCTAGATATGATTAACAATCATCATATTCATAATGCACATGTTTAGCATTAGAAAGTATTAACCATGTGGTATGATAACCACCAATTAACACATTAATGTTATGATCATGTTAAGGAGGTTATTCCACCATCATTCCATCATATAACAATGTTAAACATGAATACTCATCTTTATCTATTTGCATTAGAGTTAGGTTCAACATGATAAATTATATCAGTGTTACTAATCAGCACATACCCAAACCCTAACTCGCGGCATCCCCATTGAATCATGGATGCATAAGGTGAAGCATCACCATCACATTCCATACTATTCTCAAGTATGAACCCACACATAAATCAAGGTGTAACCATCGAGTTATAGCATACTAGGGTTTCAACAATAGTAACAGAGTACTCCATGATTGTATTAGTCATTCAAGGACTATTCATACCCAATTACCATCATTTAGTTATATTAAAGCTAGGTATAACAAGATATACCTCACTAGTGTTACATATCAACACAATATGATTATCATCCCTTATATTCATATGAGTGAATAGGTAAGACTACCTTATTAAGGGTAACCCTCCATTTTTTCCATCATCATTAAACCCATATCACCATACCACAATGTCACCCAGAAACATTGGATGTTTAAAAGGTAAGACCATTGGTTTTTTACATAAGTAAACGCCTTGGATAAACCACCTATGAAGTCCTTGATTTGTGATCTATAAAGAGTCACCATATAACCATATACATCCCTTTATTAACAACACAAAAAGTTCCATTGAGAGCAGGGTAAAACCCACAATCGACTGTTCATTTAAAAAAAGCCATCCATTGTCAACAAGTAAGATCCTTAAGTTGATCATATAAAGGAAACCATATAAATCACATTATTAGGACCAACATATTAAATTAACCATCATTCCACTTTATTGGAGGAATAAACATTAGATCTTGACCATTGGGTCAAGTTCATGTGTTAATACCATCAATTACAGTATAGGTGCGACCATTGCATCAAGTGACCCATGAAACCATTGGTCTAAGGCTTAATTGATGCTACAACTGTATGATTAACTCACTATAGGTTTTGGAGACCTGATACACCATCATTAGTGACCATTAAGTCACCATAGGTTGTTATATCAGCATTATATCCATTAATCAGCATCAAATATTAAGCTCATGTCATCATTAATTGATAACATCAGTAGGGTACTTAATGGTTGATCATTAAACTTATAATTGATCCAAAACCTAACCTAAGGGGGTGACCATAGGTTTTCACAATCATATGACACCTTTGATCCCAACCATTAGTTGTCATGAGGACAACACCATAGGGTTGTTGCAATGGTACCATCATCGGGTCATGGGTTTATAGAAGAAATCAGCTTTAAACCCTAAAATTAACCATTGCTTGATAGGTGCTTAGCACCATAGGTTGTCAAACTAACCTGATACAAGTCATATTATACCTTATTAATAACGTAAAAATGATCACAGGTTCATCTAGAACTGAAATCAGAACAGGAAACATTATAAAAATCGAAATCCAAGTCAAGCATAGCTTTTTAGTGCATGAATCATCATTTTCAAGCAAGAACATGATCTAGAAAGCTTATGGTAAGCAATAAACGTGGAGCAAGTTATAAAACTTGCCTATAATGAGAACATAAACTCCCACACATAAGAAAACACGAGCAGGTAGGGTATAAAATCCAATCATAAGTTGTGAACTCGTCCATCTAGCACCTTTCTTCATCAAATGAGCAAACCCTAAGCATAAGGAGCAAGAAAGGTAGGGTTTTAGATCTTTAGAGCAATTTCTACCATGGAACAGCAAGGTTCCAACCTGGAGAAAGGTAGGAGGAAGGATAAAAAAGAAATAGATGGAGGAAAGAAAGGGATTCTTACTCTTTTAGGTCAAGATCACTAGAAGGAAGCTTTTCAACCCTAAAAGGAAGTCAATTGCAACCCTAGATTCTTTTTCCAAGAAGGTCCCCTCTTTCTTCTTATTTGGATAGAACATTCACAGAAACACAGAGGGATGACGTGGTTTGTAGAAGGGAGGGAAGTGGTGGACATAAAATGTCTCGTTTTGGTGCTTAGGGATAAGTATATGAAACTTTAAGATAAAGAAAAAGAAAAAGTTGAAGTTCTACTATCTTCCCAAGTGTCCATGGCCTTAAACTATTAAGAATATACAAGCACACACACAAGAAGATACCCCACCATCCATATAGACATGCTTATCCCTTGTTTCTTGAATTTCCAAGCAAAACAAATAACTCATTAGTTGATAGATATTAAAGGTAGCTCATGCATGAAGGGGTAAATCCTAAAATACCCTTGGAAAAAACACCTTCAAACCATGGTTTAAATAAGCTCCCATGGCTAAAAAAGATAAAGAATGATGATAGAATATCCAAGGAACATAATTCAAGTGATAAATTGCAAAGAAAACATCTCAATTGGGTAAATTGTAGAAAAGTCCAAAATGTGCATAAAATTGCATAACTTGCTCAAACAGTGTCCAAATTAGACCAAATTTGAAACTTAAGCTTGTATTATGATTTAAAAGCATATAAAAAGGTTATATTAGGGTTATAAGAATTAAATTATGATAATTAAGCTTATTCAACTCATTAAGAAAGTTTAGGGGCCTTACACAATGCCTCCATATCTAGAGTTATATCTTTTCATAGGAGATCTAGGGTTCAATCAAAGGTACCACACACTAGGTGAATCAACTATTATACTTAGAAGTAGTATATATAGGGACTCATAATCATGTATTTCATCGTGCATATTTTTCAACATTTCACTTATTTTAGAGTTTAGGTCCTCTGACCTTCTCCTGTGGCGGGTTGACTCATAACAAGAGGTCACCCTTTTCGTATGTCCCATGTTAGAGGTCCTCCTTTGTAAAGAGATTGAGGATTGTGTTGGTATCAAACCATATGTAATGTAATCTCAACATGTATAAGACTAAGCACAAGCAAGCATACCAATCCTTTTGTCCTGTAGTATGGGTTGTAGGTTTAGGAGGGTGAGAAAAGGGAGTTCTTATTACCACCCTAGACATATGTTTCGGGCATGTGCTTAGGGTAGCTACACAGGTGTGCACCATGTTCTTTCTAGTTCTATAGGTGTCATGGTATTAGACAGCCTAATGAGTGCGGTAACTTGTTTTGGTTTTGGTTTTAATCAAATAGAGTATGTTGGTGTTTATCACATGTTTCAACGTTGGAGAAAACCTATTTCAAGTATTAGTATATGTACATATGAATGTTACCACACACAAAAAGGAAGTGAGTGTCCATGTGACCTAAGAGAAAGAGATGTAACATCAAGTCTAGATGAGAGTGTTTAGATTCTATTTGTAGTCTCCAGATTTGTCTAGAGCCATGATAAAGGTTAGGCTAGTAAGTAGCCTAGATGACCTAAGTTATTGATATTTATGATTCTGATGAGATGATAATGATGATTCTGATGAGATGGTAGACTCCCATGGATTATTAAGCTCACCATCTCATTCATAAAACAAACGTCAATGTCTTTTATCTGCCTTTTCTTAGTGATGATGTCCTTGATAAATCTTCCATATGCAAGAATCTGTTCTATCGCCTCCACTAGTGGAATGTTAATGTGAAGCTTCCTAAACATCTCCAAGAACTTCTTGTAGTGCCTATGCTCTTTCTTTGGCCTCAGACTATCCAGAAAAAGCACATTTGGCTCCTTCACTCACTTGTATGGTGGCAAATATGGGCTATTTAGGGTCTCCTCCCCTAAGCTCACTTCAATGTCACCCTTTTGCATAAGCATTGACATGTCATTCTCGGTTTGTGAGGCTTGTGGCTACCCATCCTTCTCGGTGGTAGTGGCTCCACTATATAATATGGCTTTCACCTGCTCCTCTTGCCTAGATGTGGGCATGATTGTGATGATGGCTTGATGTGATTTATTGAACGAGCGACATCCTCCTGGTAGTCCATATAAGTTGTGGGGCTATGGCATACTAGGTCTAGCCTCCGTGTCAAAATGCATTTTTCCCTTTTCATGGACCTCCACCGCCAGGGGCTCTGTCTCCTTAATCACAGATATATACTTAACTTGATGATGTGATTGAGTAGTCTCTGCATTACCAGCCGGTCTTTGTTGATTTTGATGCTTCATGGCCGCCACTTCATTGGCAATTTGGGCCACAATCATCTCTAGTGCCCTCATCTGCGCTCCATGACTTTACAACGCCTGCCCAAATTTATTTAAAATCTTGCCATGGGACTGTAACTTCTTGCCAAATATATTCATCAACTCTTGATTTTGTTTCACCACTTGGCTGAGCAATTCGGTGCTTTTGTCCTCCGTAGTGGGCTGTGGCTTTGCATCTGGGTCTTGTAGGAAGTTGTTTGGATCCTTCCATGAAAATTTATTGTCCTTCCTCCAAACATAGTCATTGCTCCTATAGCCCTGTTGATGCATAAACATTACATATTCTTCCTCATCAGACCCATTACTCTCCTTCTCTAAGAGCTTCTTAGCTAGTAGGCCCATCTTTTCATTTAACTCTTTAATTACCTTTGATTCCCCTACAACTCTAACTTGTTCCGGTGCATCTCTATCACCCCATGACTGTTTCTTGGCCATGTTCTTCAAGATCTCCCAACACCTTGTGCCTATTTTGTTTAAGAAGAAACCCGAGCCTACTGAATCGAGGTTTCTTCTATTATGCTCATTGAGAGAAAAGTAGAAGATTTTGACTTGTTTTTCCTTATCCAGCCCATGATGTGGGCACTTCCTCAGCATGATCTGGAAGCACTCCCATGTCTCAGAATAGGTCTCACTGGCCCTTTGACTAAAATTATGGATCTTTCTCACGAGGTTATTGGTATTCTCCGATGGAAAGAATCTCTCAAAGAAAACCTCTATCATTTGATCCCAAGTCTCAAGGATTTCATCATCAAGGTTGTGCAGCCATTCTCGTGCATTTCCTGCCAGAGAGCTGGGAAATAGCTTCAACTAAAGTGCCTCCTGTGGAAACCTATCAATCTTGATCATATCACAATTTTCCACAAAAGTGTTGATGTGGACAACATGATCTTCATTCTTCAACCCGTGAAATGCTTGAGACTTTACTAGGTTTATCAGTGTCAGATCAATCTTGTATGTGGGAATGTGGATTGCCTACCTTTTGATCGGCCCCTTTGATGTTGATGAGAAAGAAGCCTTGGTCTTCTCCCATATCATCTGTTCCTCAGCCATTGCATCAGGTTCTTCTTCAAATTCCTCAGGTGGTGGATTTGTCAACTCAACTCCTTCACCTACTGGCAGAATTATTGGTAATTCTACATAGTCTGTGCTATATGTCTTTACCATAAACTAGCGCCTGAAAAGATGTAAATTATTTCAGTACAATGCTAAAAAGGAATAAGTAATTAAAAGATGTGAAATTAAATTTAAATTTTTAATAATTATATGAAAAAGTGGCCTAGTGTGGTCGCTCTTAGCACTCGTAGTGCCGAAAATTTTCGTTCCCTGATAACGGCGCCAAAAACTTGACATGATTAAACCGTGCATAAAATGCAAGTGCATGCGTAAATGTAATATAGGCCTTTGTGAGGCCCAAGTCAAACTCAGGGAATGTAATTTTGGTAGACTGCTACTAACCACTTGCAATCATCTAGACCGGTTATAAAAGTTTGAGAGTTGTTTTGAAGAAAAAAAAGCAAATCAATCGATTAAATGGTTGGTTTAATCAATTAAAATGGAATCTTTAGGATTGCGGTTTCACTACGGATTCTCATTGTACTAATTCCTACATAATTATAACAACTTGTCTCCTATCCCGGGTAGTGGCCTATGAATAGAATTGTTCGCTTCCGCGATACAATTCACTACCTTAATTTAGATCGGTTCCACGTCAGTAGTAACCTATACCCTAAATTAGGTGCATAAAAACATATATGTAGGTTTTTCCACCATTAACCGTACATCACCGTTTCTAAAGGATTTATAAGTTAATGTAATTATTGTGTCTTTTCAACCGTTAATTCTTCGTCAAAAGTAATTAAAGGTATTAAATTACCATTATGGTGATCAAGAACGATGATAGAATCGAGAAAACAATATCATACCACGGAATTGAGAGACAAATTATGGTAAACTATGTAAAAAGTGTCATACAACGATTATCTGGGCTACTTCCGGTCCTAAAGACAAAGGGGATTAGCCCTGCATGTTCATCTCAATGAGAAATACGATGAAAAGAGAAGAAAACATAGGGGAAACGTGGATAGAGATGGTGTAACCCCTAAACAAAGGAGAATCGGACGATCCTCGGCGTGGGATGGGCATTATGCAGCCTTCTGGTAGTAGAAAACTCCATCTGCAGCTCTGGAAATGTCCGGGGCGTAGCTTTGGTCTCCGTTCTTCGTCCTCTCTTCTTCCGAGACTTTTGTAGTGGCTAATGACGTGATAGTACGGCTTGGGCCATCTTTTCTAGGTCTATGGATCACTTACTGCTGCCAAAACATCATGGCCATTCGTTTTAGATCAAATTGGGCAGTTTCCTGATCTGACGGTGTCGATACCATCGACGGTGGGTCGATGGTATCGACCCGTGTAGGGTATCAGTGCTCCTTGATTTTTTGGTGTTCTCTCTGATGGCAGCTCGATACCATCGACTTTTGGGTCAATGGTATCGACCCATTCTTCTCTTTTTGGCTACCTCACTGCGGCAGCCTCGATAGTATTGACAGCCGTCGATGGTATCGACGACTACATATATGCGAATTCCCTGAAATAAAGAGAAGAACACCAATCAAGTATGAGAAATATGATCTTTTATATAAAATAAGATGAAATAAGACAAATTTGATGCATAATGAGATTGTAGGCTAAAGGAAATGAATCATGTGATATTAACCACAAATATGACCAATACACACATAAAATACATATGAAACTAGCCTATAAGAGTGACTTAAAATCCTCGCATCATCCATCATAAGATTACAAGATAAAACCACATTCATCCAAGGGCTTAGTACCTCAAGCAAGGATATTCAACCTATAGAAGGAGCTTACCCACTTGAACCATGGGAGTCTTTAGCCATCAATATGGACTTACCCACTCCTTCTTCAAGTCTTCGGCATTCAAGGAATTACCTATCCTTCTTATGTGTCCACCTTGCCTATCTCCTTCACTTGGAGATCTGGAACACCATGCTTTCTTCAACCTTGAAGAATAGCAACTCCTTCTCCTTCACTCAGAGAAGATCTTCAGCCTTTTCTTCAATAAGGAAAGGGGGTAGGAAGATGGTGGTAGAGAGCTTTACATCAATACACGAGTAGCTCTCTTATAAAGGAACCTATCTCACTCATACTCACGAATTTGACTTGAAGGTAGAGAGAGAAGGGGCTCAAAGGGTTAGAACACTCTCAACTAAGCTAGGACCAAGCATGTAGTGAATGAGCAACCTTGGAATGAACTCCAAGAGGTCCTATTTATAGCTGAGGGTAGCCCTTTGAGTTGTGGGACACTTAGAGCCGAAATATAGCCATTTTTGCTCAAAGCAACGACTCTATTTTCAATCAAATAACAAACAAACAGTCACAATCACTTTTTCTACAAATTCCATACAGTGCAATCGGTCGAGTTTCAATAAATGTAACTCAACCGATAGGGTAAAAGACAAAACCAATTTTCAAACCATCAGTCGAGTTTGTTCTGAGGAAACTCGACCGATCAATGAAAGTTGTGTTTGGTCAATAACCCTAACGGTCGAGTTCTGCGAAAACACAACTCGACCGATGCCCTCTTCAGAGAATTGATCTAGGAGGACCGGTCGAGATTGGAATTCGACCGATTGACTATCTATGATCAATTGTCTAAAGTGCATCTAATGTGATTAAAACTTGGTGTTAAGTGTCCCAATCAATTTTCTCATCTTAGTTACAAGCCAGTTCATCAATACAAGTGATTACAAAAATCTTTTAAGGTCATTTACATAGATTTCCAAAATTACACACTTGTATAGCTTTTGACTTGAACTTGAGCAAATTGGGGCTTTTGATTTTTGATCCTTTTCATGTACCTAACACCTGAAATCAATCTTCAATACACATATTAGATACATATGAATGGAATGGTTAATTCATTATCAAAATATGGACAATGCATACCCTTTAGGTCAACAGAATAAAGAAGGCCATTATTGAAGTCAAACATCAATCAAAATGGATCCAGGGGCCTCCACCCCAAAGACTCATTTATAGGGTTTTTCCCCTCCTTTCTCCCTATTTAAAGGAGGGGGGACTCCAAAGCAAAAGGGTCATCACTAATTTTATCCTTTGTTATCTTGTTTTTGCTTCTGTTCTTTACTTTATGTCTGAGTAGTTTCTTTTCTAGGGCATGGGGGTAGCTCCAGAGCCTATTTTATTTGATGTAATAGACTCAATATTTCAATAAAAGAATTATTTCCTTCTATTTCAACTTTGATCATTGGATGAATTGATATATTCTTATGGGGTCATATGATCATGGAACCCCACAAGAATGAACCCATAATTCCTTAATTCCCAATTTTATCTTTTCATATTTAAAACTCATACTTGTTTTTATGATAGAATGATTATGTTCGTGTGTGGGCACCAAAATATCATGCCCATGCATGAACAAACTCATGATTTTTTGACAAAATTACTTGATTTAGATCATGATCTATTCTACCTATTTGAATTGTTTGTTATAGCCCATGGTGATGCGATCACCTTATCCATGGGTTGAAACATCGGATAGGAATCACATGACTCTGGATGAGATCTTGGAAGGTAAACATGTTAGATGAGGATCTACAAATGCCACGATCAATGGGTTTGCAAGAAGGCCAATACTTGTGTGATTTTGCTCCGTAAGGTGACAACCACATGGTCCTAATTTGATTTTTGAGACTTAGGATTTGATTTATTGATTAAAAGCATGGCTGTTGGTGGTGATCCCTCGGACCCACAATTCTTTTATCATTTGGTCTCAAGTATTTATTTCTACACTTTTGTTCAGTTCCTAGCATTAATCAAACTTACAACAATTGAAATTTCCTTTCTTGTTCTCTCGACCGATTTTGGATTTCAACCATTTTCTCTCAGGCATCCCATGGATCAATACCTTACTATACTAAAGTTGACTTAGTACTTGCATCAATTTGACAACCTAGTTAGAAGGCTAAACTCTATGACTTTTTTCTAGTGATTAGTGTGAAACAACACACATCAATTTGGCACCGTTGTTGGGTACGACAAGTGTCATTTTTGAAAATCGACTGTTCTTCGTAGTTAGAATTCTTCTTCTTTTCCTAATTTTAGTTTGCTTTTACAACTTTTAGTTATTCCATAATTTTAATCTTGTTTCATAATTCCTTAGCTTGTTTATAAATTTTAGATTTGTTCAATAATATTATTCCTTTCTTCTATTTCATTTTATTTTGTAATTTTAGTTGAACTATAATTTTTTTTAGTTATGTTCTAATCTCTTTAGTTTACTTCCAAAATTTTAATCTTGTTCCATAATTCCCTTGCTTCAATTTTTATAATTTATGTATACCTACCGAGACCCATTTTGGTAGTGTATCTCCTTCTTCTACTGAGTTTCCATTTCAACAATACTGATTTCTGTAGTTTTGTGTTGTTATTTTTAGTCTTCTTTATAATTTTTGAGCATGTATTTGTAATTTTTAGTTCTTTTGGATTCCTAGAATTAGTTTCTTTTCATAATTTTTAGCTTTTAATCAAGATCTTTTCCCTTCTTCTTATCTTAGATCCATTTTTGTAATTTATTTGTAAAAAGAAAAAAACTTTCAAATGGAGTGGTCAACACAATATGGTTCACAATGTCAATTGTGTGGTTATTAAACCATGCATCACTAAATCGTCCAAATGTGTCCCCTCATATTATCATGACACATTGTAAAATTTAGTCTTCCTACCAAGGTGGATACAATGTAAATTACAATCCACAAACTTTTGAAGATGCTTACATGGAACAATGCTACCATGGGGGGTATAGTGAGGATTACCAACAAAATTTTTGGGGGTATAAAGCTTGTTGTAAAAGCCAATGCACACTTCAACAAGAGGAATAGATCTCTACCTTAGAAAGAGGCATTCAGGCTATGATGGCCAATCAACATACAATTTTTGACAACCAACAAATAATATTCGACAACCATCAGCTCATCAAAAATCAATTGCCTCTGAGCTGGATCTATTGACCTCAACTTTGCACCCTTCCACACAAGCTCTTGCCTAACAACACAAATCAAATCCCAAATAATTAGAGAACTAAGATGATTTTTCCTAAAGATGACGATGAAGATCTCGTGCTTATGTCATTTAAGTTGGATCCTACCAAATTAGTAGAAACCAACAAGTTGCAACCTTGATATTCCGACCCTTCTGCTAGAGGATTCATTACTTGAGTACGAAAAGTCAAAGTAGGAGAGTCGTCCTTATTATGAATCCCCAACAACTCTTCCTATAAGTGACATAAATCTAGGTTCTATCAATGACCAATCCACTTAGGTTGAATTTGTCTTGGATAATAATCCACCACCCTCCAGTGATGAAACATTTCCTCATGCTCAGTGACAACCAATTCCTTTTTCATATATTGTTGATCTAGATGGGGATCCACCACCACTTGAAGACAGTCACATGCCCCCACTCCCTGTAACGATGACATTCCCATTTTATCCCCCCCTAAACCCTTGGGAACATCTAACTTGAGCCACATGCCATATCAATAAGGAAACTCACTAATCCTTTTTGTCACAATGTTGATTGCATGATTTTTGAGGATTGCAAAAATATTTATGATGTTGTTTTTATTGAATTTATTCCTTTCATATCAACACCACTTCTCCGGTGTGCAAATCTAGATGATGAGAAGAAATAAGAGCCATACCCTCCACCTGATCTTGTACATATGGCATTACATATGTTACCAGACTGACTCAAACTCCACCTTGAGATCAGAACTATTCTACAGAACGAAGCGATAATCGGGAAGGTAGTACCCAAAGTCATCAACTTGATGCCAAGAGAGATTGAAAAATGGGGATGCAAAGCTGATATGACAATCATCATTTTCGAACCACCACTACTTCCAATGAGGATAAGGGGAATGGATATTTGGAAAGGCGAGGAATTCCATATATAGATATTAGTTGGACAGATACATAGGCCATTGGGCCATACGACTGAAATGTTTAGATATATGTCTGAGGTAGTTTTTTATTGAGGGAGATAGTTTTGGGTGATATCCACATTCTTATAAGAGGTAGTTGTATTAACCTTTTTGCTATGTAGGCCCACATGAGGAGAGTGGAATGAAGATGATGATCTTACACCTTGAATCAATCTTTCCCAATCCACATACATCGATAGCAGTTCCTCCATTGTTGAAGGGATATTTGTGGATCTTACTAGAAAGATTGTAGGGAAACAAGTACATTTTTCTCTACCTGAAAGCCCCTTCCAGATTCCATGACCACCCAATCATGGGGTGCACTATGAAGCTCCTCTCTACAAGGTTCCAACCCTCATACACATTCCTTTCAGCTAGATGTTCTTTGAGCTACCAGGGGCCCCTGGTGATCTCAAAATTTTTTTCTCTCCATTTTAGATTTAAGTTTTTCTTGGGATAAGAAAAATTTTAAGTTGGGGGCGGTACGTAGTCATTCCACCTACTCTATCTTAAAGTTCTTGCAATTTCCTTTATGTTATGTAGTTTAAAATTTTTCAAAAAAATTCTCTTAGTTTTGGCCTTTATCTAGTCGTCCAAGCCTTGATCTAGTTGGCTATGATGATATCCATGTTTATCAATATACCCACTTGAATGATACAACTTTTTTTATATAAAATCTACCAGTGATATAAATTATCCTATCACCTAGGATCTGAATTAAAACCATTCCTTAGAAAAGACAGAATATCGTAGAGGACTGATAGGATTAAAAAAATGTTTTCTTATCTAGAGTTATATATTAACTCGAAAAAATTCTTGATTTTTCATAACTAGGAATTAATTAACCTAATGTATGATACTCCCAATGCATTTAAATTCAAACAAATGATTTGTTGAAAGAACATTTTTCTTCTACACTTCTTCCATCACCTTCTTATCTCTCCATCCGCAAAAGAAAAATAAAATAAAATGGCAAAGTGCCAAAATTCTAAGTTTAGGGTGGCACCCTTCCCCCTCTACTACTTCTTCCATACCCCTTGTAAATTTCATAGGGGCGTACTATCAAAAAAAGATGCCAAAAGAGCACAACAAAACATGCAGTCAATGTAGCTGCAAAAAAAGAAATAAAAAGGTCTCAAGTCAAATAGAGGAGATACGATTTCCTTTCATACCCTTTCACTCCACTTTTACGCTTAGGGAATCTACACAATCCCACAGAATTCTTAAAACCCCGTTCTTGCACAATGACTCATAAGAATATTTGGGAGTACCAAACACAAAGGGAATATGAAATCTATTTTGTCACGGCCTTGAAATGGAACCAAGATATAATCTTGAAGTAGGGAATATGAAAATTGTTTTTCATGAATCTAGGAAGTCAAGGTTGCTTTGCCATATAAGGTTAAAGGACTCAAGTGGTGTTATGCAAGTGAGGATGATGGGCTGAAAGTATTATGTAGCAATGTTTTAAATTCATTGTTGCTCGAGGATGAGCAAAGTTTTAAGTTTAGGGTATTTTGATGAGTGCAAGCTCATCACCTTTATTTGCATATTTATTAATCTTTATTTAACACAAATTTGTTGGATTTTGAATAATTTTAGTACAAAATTTTCTAGTTTAGCTTTTCTCCCTTCTATTTAAAGATTCACTAGTTTTGGCTGACTTTTGTAGGGATATGAACAAAGCTGCCCAGAACCAGTCTCACGAAGTGACCAATTCATATACAAATCCACCGCTTTAGATCAAGAAACAACAATTGTTTTACCAGAATCAACCAAATTGACGATGCCAATAGCCATTCTAGCGTTTCATTGAACTGACACCAACATTAAATCCAATCGACCGATTCAGATCCCGAGTCGATTGATTCACACCATAGTCAAATGGTCAAAGAAGGTAATTTGAGAAATCTCTCTATTTGGGGCAAGAAATTAAAGCCCAAAAGACCAGTAATTAAAGACTTCAATTCTGCCCAGAAGCAGTCTCATGAATCGACATGTTTAGATATGAAAAGACAAATTCAGATAGGAACTGACCAGTTAAGATCATGAAATGATCATTTCGCGCCCAAATCTATTCAAAAGTGGAATAAAGAAGGCCATTACTGTAGACTCAGTCAAAATCGATCAGTGACTAACCCCACCCCAAAGCCTCATTTCTAGGGTTTTTACCCCTCCAAAAGGAGGGGTGACTCCAAAGTAAAAGAGGCATCACTTGTTTTATCCTTTGTTATCTAATTTTTGCTTCTATTCCTTACATTATGTATGATTAGTTTCTTTTCTGGGGCATGGGGGCTAGCCCCATAGACTGTTTTTATTTTATGGAATAGACTCTTAGTTTCAATAAAAGAATGATTTCCTTCCATTTCATCTTTAATCATTGAAGGAATTGTTGAACTCCCTTAACGCTCTGGTCCCCAGACCTCCCTTCATTAATTGGGAGATGAGCTACCCCCATGCCACTAGGTGAACTCCTTTGGACTGTGAATTACCACGTTAGATGAAGTGCATGTAATTTGATCACTTTTATCATTGATCTATGTTCGGATTATGGAGGATTGCATGATATGTGATGATGTTGTTGTCAAAGAGGATTTAGCCAGTGTGATTGTTCCCACCAAGCTTAAGTTGCTCATGGCCCAATTGTTCACCTTCCCTTGAAATCTGTTCACAAGATCGAGGTATTTCTCTTTTCAGTTTCTCTTGTAGATAATAGGAATTCCCAGGTGCTTGTTGAAGTCTACCATCTTGTTGATATTGAGTTTACGACAAATCACCCTACAAGTTGCTACTGGGGTGCATTTGGAGAAGTACTCTAATGACTTTTCACGAGTGATCTCCTGCGCCGAGGAAATCCTGAATCGACAGAGGAACTTGAGCGTACATGAGGCCTGAGTGACTCAAGCTTATCCAAATAGGACCATGTCATCTGCAAAACACATATGTGAGAAGTTAATTCTCTTTTTAGTAATGGCTATGGGTATCCATTGCTTTTGGTCCACTTCCTCCTAAATTTCCTGACACACGTGATCCATATAGATAATGGAGATGTGGGGTGATAGAGGATCAACTACTTCACTCCCCTAGAAGGTTGTATCGGGGTAGTTGATTCCCATTCCATATAATCATCAATTCACCTGAAGTTATGATATACATGATGATGTTGATGAAGGTTGGTGGAATATGAGTCTTGGTGTGTGAATCGTGAATGAAGTCCCAACTGAGTTTGTCATACGCCTTCAAGATATTGACCTTGATTGCCATCGCCATAGTTTGGTCTTCTTCTTCTCCATGATGTGGATGATCTCTTGCATAAGGATAAAATTATTGTGGATGCTCCGATCTGGGATGAAGCTCATTTGGGAAGGTGAGATTCAATCCTAAAGGTTCATCTTTATCATGTTTACAATGATTTTAGTTACAACTTTGACACGTACATTGCTTAAGGAAATGGGTCTAAGATGGTTACAACATGTGGGTTATTGTATTTTGGGTATCATAATTACAATAGAAATACCAGTTCAAGAGAAATTCCTATAAAGGGTGCCTATACGAAGGTGACAAGGTCATCTATAATTACTTCCCAATTTGATTGTAAGAAACCTACATCAATGTCATCCGGTCCGGGTGACTCTGGCACAGACATTGAAAAATGGTTGGCTCTAATTTTACCAACCTCTGGGACCTTCTATAGCTTAGTGTGTTGCAGATTACATAACCTAGGGTAGACACCTATATAAGCAAATACCTTTTATATTTTGGAACATGGTGCCAGGTCTGTGACCAAATTTATGAAAAACTAAGATACTAGTGCTGAGATTTCCTCTTCATTCTCAATCCAATCTTTTTGTCATTAGGTAGACTCTTAATCTTACTATTCCATCTTCTCACTTTAACCAAGGTGTTGAAGAACTTATTATTATTATCATCACCTAGTCTGAGCCATTCACAATGTGACTTTTGCCTGCATTTAATTTCTTCTACTCTCATTGCCCCATCACCTCTGCTTGTAGGTCAATGATCCTTCCGTCCACTTTAGGGTTGTGGCATTCAAATAGTTGTTTTGGGCTATAACTAGGCTCACCATCAGAGTTTTCTTTCTCCATCAGCCTTCTTCCCTAACTTCCTTATCCAAACAATTTTTTTATCCTTACTCATGAAACTAGTTCCATACGACCAATAAGTGTTTATGACAGATTGGAAATCTTTATGTTCCTACAAATGTGCTAGGGTCTATTGCCTCCTGGTCATTATAGTATGCTATGGGGCTATTTTGATAAGAATTGGAGTGTGTTCCGATCTGATCCTCTCCACCACCTCCATAGAATTTTTATGAATTTAGCTAACCACAATTGGTTACCTATTGTTATATTCAAACGGGTCTAGAGAAATCCTCTTTTGAATGTCACTCATGGTCTGTGCACTCACATGTCGACTAGTTCATAAACATCCAGAGATTTGGCTAACTCTCTACAACTAGCCGAGTTCAGTGTCTTGCCTCCAATCTTCTCCTCAGGTAGTAGGCATGTGACACGCTTTTTACGTGCGTAGAAACGCAAGTGTACGCGTCAATGTAATATAGGACTGTGTGAGGCCCGAGTCGAACTCAAGGATATGTGAATCGTCGGAGACTACTACTAACTACTCGCAATCAGCTAGACCGATTAAAAAGTTGGAAGTTGTTGTAAAAATAAAAGAAAAATGAAATAAAACAAAACAAGCAATCGATTAAATGTTTAGTTTAATAAATTCAAGATGAGATCTTTAGAATTGTGGTTTCACCGCGGGTTTTCATTGTATTAAATTCTATGTAGTTACTCAGATTTATCTCTCTATCCAGGTAGTGGCCTGAAATCAGAATTGCCCATTGTCGTGGTACAATTCACTACCTATGTCTAGGTCGGTTCCACCGCCGTAGTAACCTATACCCTAAACTAGGTGTATTAAAATCGATCTCTCGGTATCCACCATTAACCTTACACCACCTTGTTCAAGGGATTTGTCAATTAACGTGAATTTCGTCTCTTTTCAACTGTTAATTCTTCTTTCAAAGTAATTAAGGGCATTAGATTATTATTATGGTGATCAAGCATAAAAATATAATGGAGAAAACGAAATCATACCATGGATTTAAGAGATAAAAGATGAATTACTATGATAAAATTGTCATACAATGAATTCCCGGGCTACTCCTGGTCCTAAAGACAAAGGGGATTAGCCCCGCATGTTCATCTCAGAGCAAAACGTGGAGTAGAAAAAGGGAAACATGGAGAAAAACGTGATTGAGTGGTGAAACCCCTGAACGGAGAAGAACCAAGCGCTCCTTGGCGTAGAATACGTGTTCTCCCGCCTTTCGGTGGTGGAAATCATCTTCTTTGGCGTCTGGATCGGCTAGGGCGTGCTTCTGGGCTCCGTTCTTCTCTCCACACCTTCTCGAGATGTGTGCAGCGGCTAATGACGTGATAGATTGCTCTTGGCCGCCGTCATTAGGTATAATCCCCGAGTTAGGTCGCCAAATAATCACAGCCGTCAGATTTAGATCGATCTGAAGCAAACTTGTATCTAACGGTGTCGATACCATCGACGCGGGTCGATGGTATCGACCTTGCGTGGTATCGGCAATTCTTCTCTTCTTTTTCTTTGAGCCTGATGCTATCTCGATACCATCGACGAGGGTCGATGGTATCGACGAACCTGTAGTGACAGTTTTGTCTTTTTGTGTCTTTTTAGATCCACCAGTCGATAGTATCGACACTTGCGTCGATAGTATCGACTTTCTTTTGCTCCTTGCAGCTGGCAACCTGTGGTCCGGTCGATGGTATCGACTACTATCGATCGTATCGACAGAAGCAGATACTTGTTTTTTCTGAAATTACAACACGAAACCACATAAGCCTACACAAAATGTATTCTTGTAATAATTTGTGCTCAAAATACTGAAGTAAGGGAGATTTGACATAGAGAAGTATCATAGACCAAAGTAGATGAATTATGCAACATCAACCACATAAATGACTAATAAATGCATAAAACACATATAAAACAAGTCTATAAATGCGACTCAAAATCATCACATCAAACTCCCCTAAGCTTGAACATTGCTCGCCCTCGAGCAACTAAACCTTAGAATAGAATTGCCAGAGTCAACTAAAGAACAAATCATCACAACAGATTTCCCATATGATCCCCACCGGACATTCACATTCCAGCCTTCACTAACCACATAATGATAATTACCCTAAAGGCGACAGTATTCATCCATAAAAGATATCTACCTCAAAACTGATGAACACTGTCACATAAGGCAGTTAACATAATAAAATTCGCCGGTCCAGACTCGGTGCATCTTGTGATCTCCTATACTACGTTGCTCGCCCTAAGTACCATCTACATGGAAGCAGCTCTCCTGATATTCACAAGTGAGGAGAAAATCACGGTGGCCTACCAATTCGAGCAACGGGTGGATGGAATGGGTGGCTGATGGAAGAAATGGAAGAAATATACGGTTTCAACATGCATAAAACAAGAATGCCCTAAATGATGCATTTGTACATAAAAATGTCCTAATGCCTAAGATTGGGTGGAATGATGCATGCACTAACATCCTGTCTCAAAATGAGATGGATATCTAACTGAGCTACATCATGTACTTACTCATCTTAAGATGCAGGTGAGATTATGTTCCTATCTCCCTCTTATTCTACTTGCTTCTTAATAACTTCCTTTTTCTTTTTCATTTTTTTTTAAATTTTTTCTTCTTTCCTTTTTTTCTTTTTCTTTCAGGCCCTTATATCCACAAATGACAATGAATAATTTATTGGGCTTGCTTTTTCTGCATAACTCAAATATTTGAACTATTTAAAAGGTATGGAACAATTTAATTCACCATTAAAGAAGGAATGAGGTACATGATGTACTCTATGCATAAAAATTATGAATGCAACTAAATGACATGCACCTAAGGATAATGTGCACGTATCACTATTCTATTTTTTTTTTGTTTTTGATGCAAAACATGTGCAAATGATTGCAATGCAAGACCTATCTACATGATATGCAATCAAAAAGGTTAAAACAGTAAAGTACTTCCAATTCTTATGGTGGATTGTGAAAAACAATGAGGTGGAAAGATCACAAGACTAATTGACTGAACCTTTGAAAAGTATTATGTGTCCCTCCTTACTGACCTGTGTAGTAGTTAAGAGGTTTCTCTCTCTTACTTCAAATTGGAGTCTCATTATCATTTGGTCAGTTTAGGCTCAAACAACCAATTCTGTCCACTTTTCATGAATCATTAGGAATGTACAGTTGTGATTTTCAGTTTTAAAGATGACAAAACCAATCATTTTCTTAAGTTATGTGCTCAAAGTTGAACAACACTCAAGCTTGCGAACACTCAAATTTTTTTTAATTTTCCCTTAATTCCCATGTACAAGCAAGTGAGATGACACATGACTTAAGACATCCACCATTACACTAGATAGAACGTGGATCCTACAAACAAACTAAGATTGCAAGAAAGAAATGACAAGAACAAACAAAATAAAACTGAAAATTGAGAAAATAAAAGATGGAGTTGTTCCAACTCCCCCCCTAAGCTTGAATTCGACTATGGCCTCATAGTCAAAAACAATCTTAAAGGTTGGAACAGAGATACCGATTTACTCTTTTGGCGGAGGCGAGTACTGTGGAGTTGTGGGGTCCCAGGATGGGTACTCCCCCTGGAAGCTCGGATCAAACTGGGATCTGGGTGGAGGTTGTTGGATAAATTGGATACTATGATAAATCCCCTTGTTTCGATGATGACAAACATTTCATTCTTATTAATCTAACGAGCTACTTGAGTGTGCAGGATGACAAAGTAACAAGGGAAAATCCAAGAGCTTATTTATTTATTTCCATGCAATGTAATCACTGTTGTAAAAACTTGTACAAATATATAATGTACAAGTACTTAGATTGCATGTAAATCAAGCGTTGGATCTTCCTAGCTAAACACCACACTTAGTTAAGTCATCTCCTTCAAATAGGATCACATAAGCACACTCATACACATACTTAGTGGTTTAATTAAAAGATTGAAAACAGGGTCACTCTCGGTCGACCACACTCCTCGACCGAGACACTCTCGGTCGACAAACTTCTCGACCGAGAATGACCCAAGTAGCCGTTAGACACAGCTGAAAAAGTAGTTGGCAGTTGCAAATGAACGTTGATCCAGAGAGCCTGTCGGTCGACAAAACTTCGACCGAGAAGGTATCTCGGTCGACAAATTGTCGACCGAGATGGTCTCTGACAGCAACTGCAGAATAAAGCAACTAGCCGTTACTAATGCACCTAACTTATATCTAACGGCTAGTTAAGCACTTAGAAGCCCCTAGAAGTTGTCTAGAACGTCCTTAAGTATTCATAGGCCACTCCTATAAATAGGACATGCCTTAGGACACCAAAATACACCTAAGCTATACTTGTGCTATACTTGAGCTTGAATACTCACTTGCAATCTGTTTTAGAGCAATAGAGCAATTCCTACACTTGCCATTCATTCCTATTGCTCCCATTTCGTGTCCTATAGGCTAGTATCTCCTATCCACTACAATCACATTGCCATACATATTGGTTAGGAGATCTACACGCTTGATATAGGCAAATCAAGCCTTGTGCTTCAAAGGATAAGTTGTAATTTCTATTTTCTTTCTTGTTCCTTTTATCCTTTGTACTCTCCTTGCTACTCCTAGGGTTGGAGGCTGCGGATTGGAGAGGGTTGACTTCTCAGGTGGAGAAGGGGACTTCAAGCTACTTCAAGAAGGCTATCGCACGGGAAGCTACTTCAGAAGGCTGGTGCAACGGGAGTTGGTGCACCTACTTCAAGGGAAGGCTGCTTCAAGGTTGGGCGATTACTTCTAGGTGAAGGCTGCTTGAAGGGTTTGGGAAAAGAAATTGTATTTTATGTAAAGTCCTTGCGAGGTAATAAAATAAATTTCTTTTCAAATCCCGGTTGGGTAAGCAACCGGGTAGTGGACTGACGGCTATAGTATTTGCTATAGTTGGAACCACTCTAAACCCTGTGTCTCCTTGTCCAATATTTTCATTGTGGTTGTTTGAGTTTAAATTATTATTAAAATCTTTATAAAACTCTATTCACCCGCCCCTCTAGTAGTTTTCAATTGGTATCAGAGCAGGCTTCAAGGAGCCCTAACAAGGTCTTGAAGAAAAGATGGGGGATGGAGTGCTCAACAACCTCAACATTGAAGGAACACTTGTTGCTAGGCCTCCACCGTTCGATGGAACAAACTACCAATATTGGAAGAGGAGGATGCAATTCTACTTCCAAGGAATCAACTGGGAGTTATGGAGAATGGTATCTACACCATACACACTTCCACAAGACGATTTCGCAGTATGGGATGCTAATACGGTAAAAATGGCCCAGATGAATGCAAAGGCAGTAAGCATTTTATATTGTTCCATCTCAGTAAGTGAATTTAATAGAGTATCAAATTGTGATACCGCATATGATATTTGGCATAGATTATCTATAACATATGAGGGTACTATTCAAGTTAAAAATTCTAAAGTTAGCTTGCTTAAAACCAAGTTTGAACATTTTCGTATGGATCCAAACGAAACTATTAGTGAAATGTATTCAAAATTTTCTACTATTGTTAATGGTTTGAGTGCTTTAGGGAAACCTGTTCTTGAGGAAGATCAGGTATAAAAAATACTTCGATCTCTTCCTCCAAAGTACAAACCAAAGGTGACAGCTATTGCAGAAGCAAACGACCTCACTCGCCTCAAAATGGAGCAGCTCATCGGAAACTTAGAAGCTCATGAGGCGGATCTAGAAGAGGAAGAAAGGAGAGAACATGAACGCCAACATGGGAAAAAGAAGGATATTGCATTCAAAGCATCAACCAAAGACACAAGTGAAGATGATAGTGAAGAGGAAACTCTTATTGTGAATGGTAAGCAATATAAAAGTTTTAAAACTAACAAAACTTCCAGTGCTTCTTCTTCCAGGTGCTTTGAATGTGGCAAGAAAGGACATATGAAAGGAGAATGTCCAAAACTCAAGAAAGGGAAGAAATCATCCTACAAAAAGAAAGAAAGAGCGTATAGAGCTGCATGGGATGATTCAAGTGACGATAGCGATAGTGCAAAAGAAGACGTAGAGTGTTTCATTGCTACTACAAATGAAGATGAAGAAGAGGTAAGTCTTTATGATCTACCAAAAGAGGATTTAATTGCAAGTCTTCAAGATACTCATGAAAAATACATTGAATGCAAGAAGAAACTTAAGAAATCAAATAAAGATTTAAATGCTCTCTTATCTGAAAATGAAAATCTCAAAAAGGAAAATGAAGAGTATGATCTTAAATTAAAATCGGTGGAAGCTGATTGTAATCTTCTTTCCTTAGAAAAGTTAAAATTGCAAAACCAAGTGAATGATCTTCAGAAACAACCTATTGTATGTTCACATTTAGATTATGATAAGGTTGTTAAAGAAAGAAATGCCCTAGTATCCAATTTAGATCAAGCAAAGAAAGATATTGCTAGGTTGCAAAGAAATGAAAATGAGTTAGGAGGAAATAACCTACTTGACAATATTCTGAAAATTTCCTCTAGTTACAAAGGAAGGAAAGGATTAGGATACGATCCAAGAAGAAATAAACCCAAAAGAGCATCCAAGACTATATTTGTACCTAGGAACACAATTCCTAGAAATAGAAATGAAATTGATGTTATTAGTTGCCATTATTGCATGCGTCTTGGACATTATTCATTTTCATGCACTTTTAAGAAAAAGAAAGATGAGTTAGCTTGGATTCCTAAAACTTAGAAGCTTCAAATTAATTAGTTGAGATTTGACCTAAACTGACTTCTGATATCATAATGTCTTATCTCAACATCATTGAGCTATAATTTGCATAACCTCTTTTATTTGAAGTTGATTAAGATTTCTGCATATTTTCCAGAAACATGGTCGGTCGAGCAATTGTCGACCGAGTAAATGTCGGTCGAGCAATTGTCGACCGAGCATGTCACTATTTTCAGAATGCTGTAAAATTGCTGAACTCTTTCAAAATTGTTGTCTATTCGTGATTAATGACTATATAATAAAGTATCAATTATGGAAATCACCCTTGAAAGATTATGCGAAATGAATTTGGTCAAAAACCAAAATTATTCTTAGATTAGAGAAAATTTCAGTTCTATCATTCTATAGGCAAGCAAAAGAATTTATTGGTAATATATCTCTTAGAAATGCTTGATTACAATGTTTTCAATTGGTAATGTTTTTAAATATAAATGACATCATGATTTAAAATCACTATGCTACAATGTTTTACATGATTTTAGTCTATCTATATGGAAAGCATAAGTTTTAAAAGATCACAATCAGTGTATTTCATGGAACTGTCATTATTCTTTCATGATGATGTTGTGTTAACACAAATAGATAATGATAATTGCAAGCAAAATAATTCATTGGTGATATGACTATTAAAAACGCTTGCAAAGAACATAATGTTATAAAATTGCTCAAATTGATATCTTTAAAAAGACTTGAGATATTAATCATGCATTCATTTTTAAGAAAATGTTCTCATATTGAATCACTTAACATGCTTCATCATGATCATTATGGATTCATTGGATTTGATTCATATGTTCAAATCATAAATGATCATTGTGATTTAGATAATTGCAAATGTCATCTTGACATAATAGATAATGCTTGAAGACACAACTTGTGATCAAGATGTTGCTATGCCAAGCCAAACGGTGCCTCTTAGAACAAAATATTATTGTTTTATCTATTTGCTTGTTCTAAGAAATCAAAAGCAAATATCTTGACTTTAAAGATATTAATCTTGCTTTCAAAATATAAGTTTCTAAAAGGATATTACGATAAGGGTATAAGAAGAAATGGGATTTAATATTTCTGTACCCATAAGCATATGAAACATCATTTACAATAAATGTAAAACATGCATTCTAGAAAAATCTAGGTCAAAGACTTCACTATGATGCTCATATTAAGTTCTTATAATGGGTATATCTTAATATGCTTCAAATTGATATTTATAGCTATCTGCAGAATTTATACTTCACATATGAATGTTTATCTTGGAAATCTGCAGAATTTGCCTCTTGGTTAAAACAAAACTTAGCCAAGGGGCGCCATGGTCGTAGTCAAGGGAGACCTAAAATAAGCTTTGACAAAATGCTTATTTGGACATCAATTTATTGAACTTAATCTTAGTATACTTTTACTAAAGGTCAAAATCAACATTTAAAATTATTTGTGACCTTAAAAGCACTAAATTGCTTAAATTGTAAGATTAAGGGGGAGCTTCTAAAAACAAATTGGTTTTATTAATTAAGAAGCTTAGAAAAACATTGTAAACATCATTTGAAGATTGTTATGAACCTAGTATTTTTACTCTTGATTATGAAGTAATCTATGAATTTCATAAAAATGATAAATCTTGCAATTGGTTAGAGACATCTTCATATATTCTGATCTTAAAGGACTCTCATTTCATTTTGGGGCTTAACATCCCTTGCAAAATGGATGAGAAATCAATATGTATTATGAGCTTAAGGGAATCTCATATCATTTTCAGGGCTTAACATCCCTTGTAAAATGGGTGAGAAATCAATATACATATGCCATGAACCTAACATGATCTCATATCATTTCAAGGCTTAACATCCTTTGCAAATGATTGAGAAATAAATTGTGGCTAAATCCCTGTTTTGTTTAGAGAGTTCAAAAGATACAAAGGAACATAATATAAAATTAAGGGGGAGACGAAATAAAAAGTTCATATTGGATATCTTTTTGAAATGACAAAGGGGGAGAAAGAATATAAAATCAAAAATATAAATATAAATGAGTTTCATCTTCTTGTAAAAACAAGAATGGCTACAAAAGGTAATCCTCAGGTATGAAACTCACATGCTTTATATTTCCTTATTTCATATTTTAGGAAATGTTTGTCATCTTCAAAAAGGGGGAGATTGTTGGATAAATTGGATACTATGATAAATCCCCTTGTTTCGATGATGACAAACATTTCATTCTTATTAATCTAACGAGCTACTTGAGTGTGCAGGATGACAAAGTAACAAGGGAAAATCCAAGAGCTTATTTATTTATTTCCATGCAATGTAATCACTGTTGTAAAAACTTGTACAAATATATAATGTACAAGTACTTAGATTGCATGTAAATCAAGCGTTGGATCTTCCTAGCTAAACACCACACTTAGTTAAGTCATCTCCTTCAAATAGGATCACATAAGCACACTCATACACATACTTAGTGGTTTAATTAAAAGATTGAAAACAGGGTCACTCTCGGTCGACCACACTCCTCGACCGAGACACTCTCGGTCGACAAACTTCTCGACCGAGAATGACCCAAGTAGCCGTTAGACACAGCTGACAAAGTAGTTGGCAGTTGCAAATGAACGTTGATCCAGAGAGCCTGTCGGTCGACAAAACTTCGACCGAGAAGGTATCTCGGTCGACAAATTGTCGACCGAGATGGTCTCTGACAGCAACTGCAGAATAAAGCAACTAGCCGTTACTAATGCACCTAACTTATATCTAACGGCTAGTTAAGCACTTAGAAGCCCCTAGAAGTTGTCTAGAACGTCCTTAAGTATTCATAGGCCACTCCTATAAATAGGACATGCCTTAGGACACCAAAATACACCTAAGCTATACTTGTGCTATACTTGAGCTTGAATACTCACTTGCAATCTGTTTTAGAGCAATAGAGCAATTCCTACACTTGCCATTCATTCCTATTGCTCCCATTTCGTGTCCTATAGGCTAGTATCTCCTATCCACTACAATCACATTGCCATACATATTGGTTAGGAGATCTACACGCTTGATATAGGCAAATCAAGCCTTGTGCTTCAAAGGATAAGTTGTAATTTCTATTTTCTTTCTTGTTCCTTTTATCCTTTGTACTCTCCTTGCTACTCCTAGGGTTGGAGGCTGCGGATTGGAGAGGGTTGACTTCTCAGGTGGAGAAGGGGACTTCAAGCTACTTCATGAAGGCTATCGCACGGGAAGCTACTTCAGAAGGCTGGTGCAACGGGAGTTGGTGCACCTACTTCAAGGGAAGGCTGCTTCAAGGTTGGGCGATTACTTCTAGGTGAAGGCTGCTTGAAGGGTTTGGGAAAAGAAATTGTATTTTATGTAAAGTCCTTGCGAGGTAATAAAATAAATTTATTTTCAAATCCCGGTTGGGTAAGCAACCGGGTAGTGGACTGACGGCTATAGTATTTGCTATAGTTGGAACCACTCTAAACCCTGTGTCTCCTTATCCAATATTTTCATTGTGGTTGTTTGAGTTTAAATTATTATTAAAATCTTCATAAAACTCTATTCACCCCCCCCTCTAGTAGTTTTCAGAGGTTGTGGATACCCCCCAAAGTAGTTGACTCCAGTAGTGATCATAAAAGGGATGCTGTTACATCTCCATCCTATGCAACCGGCCATGAATCTTTTGTTGTTGTCGAGGAGGAGACGCTCATTTTCGAAGATCGCCCTCTGATTGTCGAGTAACCGGTGTGTAGTCTCTTGAATGCCGGTATACACAGCAGTGTGATGCTGCTGCGTCTGCTGTATGTCCTGCAGAATAGCATACATGCCTTGCATCGAATAAACATCCTCGCTTGGCTGCGAGGGCGGTGGTGGTGGCGGAGGCTGCGAAGATGAAGATGCACCCGGATGCATGCGAGGACGCTTCCGAGGTGCCACTCGTGCCCGAAGAGGAGTGTAGGCCTCCTCTTCCTCTTCATCCTCGTCATCATTGTTGTCGTCGTCATTTCCGCCGTCTTCATCGGAGTCTGTAATGGCTATGATGGGCCATCAGAAATGTTGTGCCCCTTCGATAGGGAAGACAGGATCGGGAAGCGAGAATTCTTGGTAAGCATGGTTTACATGGAAATGAGCATATGGTAAACCATCTCGCAACATGATCAAGTTGGATCGGTGAAGATGTTGCATATTGACCTTGCTTCGACTGGAGAGAGGAGTCAAAGTCAAGAAGTTCAGCCCAAGATATTGGTCCAGCGGGGTGATGAGTCCTCCAAAATGAATTGGAGCCTTCCGCGTACTCCGCTTGACCGCCAAAACTTGCTGCAGAAAGAAAGCTCCCCAGTTTCACTCTTGGCGTTTGAGTAGCTTGTACAAGAAGAATAGGTCCGACTCGTAGAATTTGCTAAGGGACAGATCACCCCTAGAAAATAGAGTAGAACTCAGCATCCGGTGGAGAATCCGTACGAATGGATGCTCGAAGTCGGCTACCGCTGCATTGTGGTAGCTCACCGATTTGCCCGGCGGCACCGTCACGAGCTCGGCGAAGATCGCGTCGTAGTCAGTCTAGTTGTCTGGTCGTCGGTAGTCACTGCGTGAATGGTTCCAGTTGTAGATCTTGTTGAATTGTCGGAGTGTGAGATTGTAGTCATTGTTGTACATCCAGAAAGACACCCGACCCTTGATCCACTCGCGGTCCGTGGCGATGATGTCATTGGGCACAACGCAGACGTCCAACGACGCCATGAATTCCGCCACCAACTCCTTGTAAGTAGGCCACTCATTGAAGAACGGCTGGCCATCGGCATGGAACTCCATCTCATCGGGCATTCTGCCCGTGTGATGCGCCTGCCCCTTCAGAACATAGTCCAAATTTGCCTCGAACCCCAAGTTGTGGATCGTTTCCCATTCAATATAACGGGTAGGCTCAATTTTCCTCTTCAGAATCTCCTCATAGATCTTGTTGACCTCCGCGGACAGATGAACCATTTGCGGGCGTGAAATCGACACAGGCGGTGGCGGCACGAACTCCGGGATGTCCATCGGGTTGGTACGTGAAGAACACACATCGGCAACATGCACCATGGTTGCGGAAGAAGGAGGAGCAGAGAAAGAGCTCGGTGAAGATCGGAGAAGGAAATCTCCGCTTGATGAAGAACGTGCTCCAGGATGCTCGTCGCCGGGCTCGGATTGCTCTAGAGGACGCTCGGCGCAAGTGGAGAAGAATTGCTCTGGGGTTGTGTCATCATATGACGACAATCCTCCTCATATATAGCTGACGTCGGCACTGCTGTGTGCCCGTCGATACAATCGACGCGGGTCGATGGTTTCGACACGCGTAGCACAATCCGTACTGCCGCTGGTATCGACGGTCGTCGATGGCTAGATTTGCAGGGCCCGGATCGCTGACGTGTCGATACTATCGACAAGTGTCGATGGTATCGACCCATCCCACATATTGACTTCTTTGTTGCAGCGATCTCCGTTGATCTCCTCTCGCGGATCGGTGATGTGGCGCGTCGATACTTTCGACGCAAGTCGATAGTATCGACTTCTGATTAGGGCAACTCCCTCGTGAGGCCGGCCGCCGCCTTCTGTATGTGAATGCGTCGATACCATCGACAAGCCCGTCGATGGTATCGACTTTACTGAGGTGATTTCTTCTGAATATCTCTAGAGATCTCGCGAGTATCGACACCCATGTCGATACTATCGACCTCTGCTTACGATCAGTCTGTTGGTATTTCGATACCATCGACGAGGCCGTCGATGGTATCGACGCAGAGTGATTTCTGCAGTCGCCAACCTGTACCAATGTTGATACCATCGACACAAGGGTCGATGGTATCGACTCTGCCTCAGTCCTGCACAATGAGCAAACGATCACGGTATCTTTTTTACACTAAAAACAAAGTCAAAACAAATCAAACTATGAAAGTAAAAGAAACTAAACTAAAGTACCGATGGCTGGGTTGCCTCCCAATAAGCACCCTTATTTAACGTCTTAGGCTAGACGACTTGAAGCTCGTCACACATCAAGAAGTGCAATGAGTTTGACCTCATTCACTTTCCTCGTGTAATCTTCACCAAAATACAATTTCAACCTTTGTCCATTGACCAGAAATGTGGTCTCGCCATCGCGCACCATGATTACGCCATGTGGTCTGACCTCCTCTACTGTGAATGGTCCACTCCATCAGGATTTCAGCTTCCCGGGATGCATCTTCAGCCTGGAGTTGTACAAAAGGACATGATCTCCTTTCTTGAAAACGCGCATCTGAATGTGGCGATCGTGAATCAACTTTGTGCGCTCCTTGTATATCCGAGAGTTTTCATATGCATTCATTCACACCTCATCAAGTTCATTGAGTTCAGGTAACCTCTTCTTTCCCGCTTCATCATAACGCAGGTTTAGCTTCCTCAGCGCCCAATGCACTTTATGCTCTAATTCCACCGGTAAGTGACAAGCCCGACCATAAACCAACCTAAAAGGCATAGTGCCTATAGGTGTCTTGTACACCGTCCTGTATGCCCACAACGCATCCGATAGTAGGGCACTCCAATTCTTCCTCGTGGAAGCCACAGTACGCTCCAAGATTTTCTTAATCTCTCGATTGGAGACCTCCACTTGTCCTTGAGTTTGCGGATGGTACGAGGTACCAATGTTGTGTTTGACCCCATATTTCCTCAATAGCGCCGCGAACTTTTGATTCTGGAAGTGTGTATCGCCATCACTAATGATCATTTGGGGCACACCGAACCTACAGAAAATATATTCCTTAACAAACCTGCACACTACAATGGAATCATTAGTCCTTGTGGGTATTGCCTCTACCCACTTCGACACATAATCAACAGCCAAATGAATATACAAAATAGAATTTGAGAACACAAAGGGTCCCATAAAATCTATACCCCATAAGTCAAATACCTCAACCTCCTAGAATACATTAAGGGGCATCTCTTGTCTCTTCGAAATGTTGCCTGCCCTTTGGCAAGAATCACATTGCCGCACAAACTCATAAGCATCCCTAAACAAGGTAGGCCAGTATAGGCCACTTTCCAGTACTTTGGCTGCCATACGAGAGCTTGCATGGTGTCTTCCCGTCGGTAGTGTGTGGCAATGACGAAGAACACTCTTGTATTCCACCTCAGGTACACACCTGCGTAAGACACCATCCCTGCATTGCTTCAAGAGAATAGGGTCATCCCAAAAATAATATCGTAGAGAATGGAAAAATCTCTTCTTCTCTTGATACGTCCAATCATCCGGGATGATTTTGCAGGCAAGATAGTTCACAATATAAGAAAATCACGGGTCTTTCGATTTCACTTTCAAAAGTTGTTCATCCAGAAATGTCTCGGTAATGGGTATGCGTAAATCTTTTTCATCTACCCTCTCTAACCTAGAAAAATGGTCCACGACCACATTTTCAATCCCCTCCTTGTCTTTGATCTCGATGTCAAATTCCTGTAAAAGCAAGATCCGCCTCATCAATCTAGGTTTGGCATCCTTTTTCTCCATCAAATACTTAATGGCGGCGTGGTCCGTCCATACCACGACTTTTGATCCAACTAGATATTGCCGAAATTTTTCAAAATAAAAAACAACGGCAAGCAATTCTTTCTCGGTAGTTGTGTAGTTGAGTTGGACGTCATTCAAAGTTTTAGATGCATAAAAAATCACAGCGGGTTTATTGTCCACCCGCTGTCCCAACACAACCCCAACTGCAAAATCAGATGCATCACACATTAGTTCAAATGACTTGGTCCAATCCGGTGTTTGCACAACCGCTGTGGAAATCAATTTTTCCTTAAGCACGTTGAACGCATGTAGACATTTTTCATTGAAGTCAAAAACATCATCTTTTTCTAAAAGCTCAGATAAAGGTTTGGCGATCTTAGAAAATTCTTTTATAAAATTACGATAGAAACCAGCATGACCTAAGAAACTCCGTACCCCTTTTACCGAATTTGGTGGGGGCAATTTGGAAATCACTTCGATTTTTACCGGGTTTACCTCCAAACCTTTGCTAGACACTTTATGTCCTATCACTATTCCTTCACTCACCATCATGTGACATTTCTCCCAATTGAGGACCAAATGTGTGTCCTCGCAACGTTGTAAGACCTTATCCAGATTGTAAAGGCACTCATCAAAGGATGCACCATAAACAGAGAAATCATCCATAAAAACCTCTAGACAACATTCTACCATATCAGAAAAAATGGCGAGCATACAACGCTGAAAGGTCGCCAGTGCATTACATAACCCAAAAGGCATATGGCGGTACGCAAACATTCCATAAGGACAAGTGAAGGTGGACTTCTCTTGGTCCTTAGGATCAATCAAAATCTGATTGTACCCCGAATAACCATCCAGAAAACAAAAATGTGATCGGCCGGCTAAGCGCTCTAAAATTTGATCAATAAATGGAAGAGGAAAGTGATCCTTTAGCGTAGCGGCATTCAATCGTCGGTAATCTATGCAAACACGCCACCCGGTTACCAAGCGGGTGGTGACAGGTTCATTTAAAAGATTATGGGTAACAGTGATTCCCCCCTTTTTAGGGACTACCTGTGTAGGACTCACCCACGTCGAATCAGAAATAGCATAGATGATACCTGCAGAAAGAAGTTTAATCACCTCCTTCTTAATAACCCCCATCATGCTCAGATTTAGTCGACGTTGCGGTTGAATCACCGACATGGCTTCCTCCTCGAGCCGAATCTTGTGCTAGCACAAAGTAGGGGAGATCCCCTTGATATCTGCAACAGACCACCCGAATGCTCCTCGGTGGTTCTTCAGCACGATCAACAATTGGTCCTCCTCTTCAGCACTCAGATAAGCGGATATAATCATAGGAAACTTTTCTTCCTCAGCTAGAAATGCGTACTTGAGGTGCGGTGGCAACGACTTCAACTCCAATTATGGCGGGTTGATTAAGGATGATTGAAGCGGTGGTGGGAGTTCGCCTAAGTCTTCATAGTACCTCGCATAGAAGCACGACAACATCTGAAGCATCTTGGCGCACTCCTACAGTGATTTGCTTCTCATCCAATCATGTGTGATATTGACTAAGCAGGCTTCAAGTGGTAGTTCTGGATATGCGTCAAAAACCGAATTTGCTATAACCTCATCTTCAGTAGAAGAAGTAAATGTCCTCCTCCTCATCATTCGGAAAACCTACAGCCTTACTAAGGGATACCACCTTGGTCTGATCCATGATGTCCACAGCCAATGTCCCTTTTTCCACCTTGGTCATTACATGAGCCATATCTAAAAATGGCTTCCCTAGACAAAGTGAGATTTTGTGATCAAAATTCTTTACCATGTGGCATTGTTCCTTGGCTTTAGGTGAAGTGGCGCTAGAAGGCATGACCATCTCAAATCGATCATCGGCTATACCTAAGGTCAAACGACCTCTCCCCATCTCAAGTATCATGTCAGTTGTAGCTTGGAAGGGTCGTCCGAGTAGTAGCTCATTGCCTTGTTCATCTTGCATCTCCATTACGACAAAATCTGCTGGAAATACAAAACGATCTACTTTTACTAACACGTCTTCACAAATACCGTATGGATTCACCACTGAATTGTCCGCCAATTGGATTGTCATGTTGCTCGGACGTGACTCTTTTAATCCCAACTTATTGAATGTAGAGAGGGGCATCAAGTTGATGCTTGCTCTAGAGTCACATAGCGCTTCACCAAACTTCACTTTCCCAATGTAACATGAGATGTTGAAACAGCCCGGATCCTGCCTCTTTAGTGGCAATGTGCCCATGATGAAGGCATTCACCTGCTCTTTAAGCACAAAAACCTCTGTGTCTGGGATTTTTCTCTTCTTGGTAATGATGTCTTTTAGAAATTTGCCGTACGAAGGGATTTTCTCAATTGCTTCCAATAATAGGATGTTAACTGAAAGCTTTCTGAAACTATCTAGAAACATTTTAAACTGGGCATCCACTTTCCTTGCCTTTTCACTATTCGGATATGGGACCAGGACAGCCTGTGCCCTTTGATGCGGTGGCACATAAGGTGTTCTTTTCTGCGTCTCCTCCTCATCTGCAATAGGATCTTCAGTAGCATCCACTGCTATATCCGCATCTGGTTCTGTGACCGGTATGGGCAGCTCCTCAGTGGCCTCACCTTCAATCTCTGCTTGGGGCTTGCTTGGTTCATCGGCTCTGGGATTTAACAGTTTCTTACCACTCCTCAACAAGATGGCCTTCTCCTACTGGTTTCCTCCTGGAATATTAGTGTTACCCGGAAAACCTTGGTGCGCCGACTTCTTCAAATTGGCTATCTCCGCTGCCATTTGCGCCATGGAAGTCTCTATTGTCCTCATTTGAGCCCCATGGCTCTGCAGTGTCTTCCCGAACTGGTTCATAAACTCCCCTTGTTGCTTTATCTACTGACCAAAGGTAGTCATTAATTCTTGATTTTGCTTTATCACTTGATTGAGCAACTCTGTGCTCTTATCCTCCACTACTGGCTGGGGTTTTGCATCTGGATCCTGTAAGAAGTTGTTTGGATCCTTCCAGGAGAACTTCTTGTCTTTCCTCCATGAATAATCATTATTTATGTAGCCTTGCTGCTGCCTCATGAATTTAACTTGAGCCTCATCCTCGGACTCAGTATCCTCCTTTGCAAGCAGTTTCTTCATGAGAAGATCCATCTTCTCATTCAGCTCCTTGATTGCTTTTGACTCCCCTTCTACTCGAACATGCTCCACAGCGTCTCTATCACCCCAAGATTGCTTCTTGGCCATGTTCTTAAGGATTTCCCAACACCTCGTGTCAGTGTTGTTCAAAAAGAATCCTGAGCCTACTGAATTGAGGTTACTTCTATCATGCTCGGAGAGAGCAAAATAGAAGATCTTGACGTGTGTCTCCTTGTCAAGCCCGTGATGCGGGCACCACCTAAGCATGATCTGAAACCTTTCCCAGGTCTCATAGTAGGTCTCTTCTGCTTTCTGAGTGAAGTTGTGGATCTTCCTGATCATGTCATTGGTCTTCTCGGGTGGGAAGAACCTTTCAAAGAAAACCTCCACCATGTGGTTCCAGGATTCCACATATTCATCATCTAGATTGTGCACCCACTCACGTGCATTTCCCACTAGAGAACTCGGGAAGAGCTTCAAGTAGAGAGTATCCTGTGGAAATCTGTCTATTTTTATCATGTCAAAATTCTCCACAAATTGGCTTATATGCGTGACTGGGTCTTCATTCTTGAGCCCATGGAATGCATTCGACTTCACCAAGTTGATTAGCGCAGGATCAATCTTGTATGTCAGAATATTGATTGCCTGCTTCTTGATCGGCCCCTTGGAAGCGGATGAAGAGTAAGCCTTGATCTTCTCTCATATTGTATGTGGCTCTGCCATCTCTTCTTGTTCGGGTTTAGAATCTATTTCCTCCAGATGGTCTTGATTATAATCTTCCTCGATTTCCGGTCCCGACAATGGAACCTCTGGTGCGTGCCACGTGTAGTCGTTGCTTCGCGTCTGCACCATACACAATACCTACAAAGTAAAAATTTAATTTCAGTACAGTGCTTGACGATTATAATAATTGGAAAATAGACTATGAATTTTTGAAATGATTTCAAACTAATAAAAAAAATAAAAAGTGGCCTAGAGTGGTCGCTTGCAGCACTCGTAGTGCCGACAGTTGCCATATCCCTGGCAACGACGCCAAAAACTTGACACGCTTTTTACGTGCATAGAAATACAAGTGTACGCGTCAATGTAATATAGGCCTTTGTGAGGCCCGAGTTGAACTCAGGGATACGTGAATCGTCGGAGACTACTACTAACTACTCGCAATCAACTAGACCGATTAAAAAGTTGGAAGTTGTTGTAAAATTAAAAGAAAAATGAAATAAAACAAAACAAGCAATTGATTAAATGTTTAGTTTAATAAATTCAAGATGAGATCTTTAGGATTGCGGTTTCACCGTGGGTTTTCATTGTATTAAATTCTATGTAGTTACTCAGATTTATCTCTCTATCCGGGTAGTGGCTTGAAATCAGAATTGCCCACTGTCGTGGTACAATTCACTACCTATGTCTAGGTCAGTTCCACCGTCGTAGTAACCTATACCCTAAACTAGGTGTATTAAAATCGATCTCTCGGTATCCACCATTAACCTTACACCACCTTGTTCAAGGGATTTGTCAATTAACGTGAATTTCGTCTCTTTTCAACCGTTAATTCTTCTTTCAAAGTAATTAGGGGCATTAGATTATTATTATGGTGATCAAGCATAACAATATAATGGAGAAAACAAAATCATACCACAGATTTAAGAGATAAAAGATGAATTACTAAGATAAAATTGTCATACAATGAATTCCCGGGCTACTCCCGGTCCAAAAGACAAAGGGGATTAGCCCCGCATGTTCATCTCAGAGCAAAACGTGGAGTAGAAAAAGGGAAACATGGAGAAAAACGTGATTGAGTGGTGAAACCCCTGAACGGAGAAGAACCAAGCGCTCCTTCACGTAGAATACGCGTTCTCCCGCCTTTCGGTGGTGAAAATCATCTTCTTCGGCGTCTGGATCGGCTGGGGCGTGCTTCTGGGCTCCGTTCTTCTCTCCACACGTTCTCGGGATGTGTGCAGTGGCTAATGACGTGATAGATTGCTCTTGGCCACCGTCATTAGGTATAATCCATGAGTTAGGTCGCCAAATAATCACAGCCGTCGGATTTAGATCGATCTGAAGCAAACTTGTATCTGACGGTGTCGATACCATCGACGTGGGTCGATGGTATCGACCTTGTGTGGTATCGATAATTCTTCTCTTCTTTTGTCTTTCCGCCTGATGCTATCTCGATACCATCGATGAGGGTCGATGGTATCGACGAACCTGTAGCGATGGTTTTGTCTTTTTGTGTCACTGTAGCTCGACCAGTCGAAGTATCGACACTTGCGTCGATAGTATCGACTTTCTTCTGCTCCTTGCGGCTGGCAAACTGTGGTCCGGTCGATGGTATCGACCACTTTCGATGGTATCGACAGAAGCAGATACTTGTTTTTCCTGAAATTACAACACGAAACCATATAAGCCTACACAAAACGTATTCTTGTAATAATTTGTGCTCAAAATACTGAAGTAAGGGAGATTTGACATAGAGAAGTATCATAGACCAAAGTAGATGAATTATGCAACATTAACCACAGAAATGACTAATAAATGCATAAAACACATATAAAACAAGTCTATAAATGCGACTCAAAATCATCGCATCCGCGGGCATTGAAATTTCCAACCACAACCCAAACTTCAGTATAGCTGGAGTGAATCTGGGCCAAATGCCTCCACAACATTTTCTTGTCTAACTGTAAGGTGCTACCATAGACAAAGGTAAATAAAACATTACTGTAAGTTTTGCAATGGATATATTGTTTATGTGACTACAGAATCTCCACAGAATGGTATTCCTCGTTCCATAACACCCAAATCCCCCAAAGAAGCCCAAAGCTTCAACTTTGTGGTATCTATTGAACCCTATGTTCTTTATTATGTTTTAACATGTTCACCACTCACTTGAGGCTAAACCGTGGCTAGAATTGAGACTTGATGCTTCTGAATTAGTTTTTTCAAAATGAACTGGGTGTCTTGGTGACATGCACCATGTATGTTCCAGGTCATCACTATCATAAAGCAACAATTGTAGTTGTGTTTTCGTCCTCCTCCTCTACTTTCACTTCCTCCTCCAACTCCTACTGGTATGTCTACTTACCTCTCTTTCTGGTGTTTGGACTTCCTTTATTTAGCATGGTAAGAACTTTTTGGTTCCTCAAATGAATCCCCACCGAAGAGTTTGTACCTCCAGTCGAGATCCTAGGGTCTCCTCTCCTGTTGTGAAGTGGAGATTTTGTTTTGGGTTCGGTGGACCTTCTTCCCCTTGATTATTGCATCCCCTTGTGGAGAGACCAATGAATGTTTTTAATTCTGGTCACAACCTGCCTTGAGGACGATGGGCGGTTGAGTATTTTTTATGTGCCTTTGTTCTGAGTCAAAGTTTCACTGTGCATGTGCTCCTATTGTTTCTTGTTATTCCTGAAGTTTTTTCATTAGTGCCAGTCCCCGCCGTATGTCCATTAGGGTGTTCACAATGTATGATGGGGAAATCCTTGTCTAGATGCCCCACTTTCCAACAGATGAGACGGACTGGAAAAATGTTCTCATAATGAATCGAGTACCTCTTCTCCGAAATCTAAATGTGAGGTACCAGAGCTTTCCCTAATTTGATCTCAACTACAAGTCTTGAAAACTGTATGGAAGACCTCATCCTTCGTTGCCCAGTGGTGTTGATACCCACCTTAATAGATGGATAACAATTTCACAATGGTCTTAATCACATTTGATGTTTCACATCATCTATTAAATGGAAAACCTCTTTATTAATCAGTTATCTTTATTGTCTATCAACAACTAATCAATACTTTTGTATCTCTTGTATAGAATTGAATTCAAGTTTGCATGCTAACTCATTCACATTTATTATCTATCTCATAAAGAGTATTCCTAAAATGAAAACTCTAAGTAATACACATATAACTTCTTATAAATATTAGGTAGTCACTTTTTATAAATAACATTCAATTTGGTTAGTATTTCTAGTGACTCACTTTTCAAAAAATGTAAATTACATTAACTAGAGATCCTAACTTTAAAAATATCACATTTAAATTACAAAACACAACTAATTTACTAATAAATACTTAAAATATGTTTTATTTGAAAATGTCTTCAAATTGGATATGTTGTAGTTCCAAACACCAAAGACCTTGATTTCAACAATTTTATATTCATTCATAATATATATCCACATTATCTACTAACTTACATACATTAATTTCTATAATTTTTCTTCATATTTCATTAGCATATCAAATAAATAGAATTCTTCAAGTTGTTCTATATCAACATGTGAATAAAAAAATTACTAATGTTCACTTGTATGAGGAAAATATATAAAACTAGAAGGATCCATATAATTGACTGAAAAACAATGATGAATTGATTTACTCACTCACCATTAGATAGTTATCAATCGATTCTAGGTTTAAAACACATGAAAGCTCCAAGATGAAGTTCAACTCTGAGAAAAGTCATTCTATGGCAAATAACATACAACATTCTTTTCTCCTAAGTTCAAGGATTAGAGCAAAAGAAAAAGAGAGGAGATAACATTAGATGAAAAGGGTTTTCTACTGAACCGCATAGTAAAATCTTAAGGAATAACTACTAACTAATCCTTGCTTATGATTAAAATGAAAAACAAATCTCCAAGTTTACTGCTCTTGGGAAACTTCACAAAATATCCCAAAAATTTCCTTCTTTATAAAGTTAGAGTTTTGAATCACTATATTAGGTAAATGAGGATATAGAACTTAAGTTTTAACTTTAAAATAAATTTCTGAAGTGGTGAAAGAATCAAATAACCCTACTCAAGTAGTCTACCTTCTAGAAAAAATAGTGAATTGACTTATTGAATAATTGATCTGACTATTGAAAGTTGGTCTACCAAGTCATCCCAACATCTCTTGAGATAGTTATTTGACTTTGTATTCATAGGCTTGATTCCGTAGGATGACAAACTCTAACTTCTGTAGTTAGTTAACTTGTTGAAAATTGGCCACAATCATAAAGACTCAATCTTTATGATCAAATATTTACAAAATGTATCAAAACTATAAAGAATCTTTATTACAATCATGATTTACATCAAAGTCGTGGAAGCTCACAAATATTAGATTACAAAATTTAAGAATGAACCTTTCTACTCTTCAAGAGAGGATATCTCCTTCACGTCTCTTCTAATCCATCTCTGTATCACCTGTCCATGAGTTCCTGAAGGAACAAAACCACACACAAACCTCATGAAGGGAACATATAGGTCAACTAAGTCGATACTAAATCCAATTATTGAGCTATTTACAAAAGGATAGGAACATATTATGATTCAAGTATGAAATCAATTCTAGGAGGGGACTATTTGGTGGACCTAGTTCAGAAAAATGAGAATTATAAGTATAAATGTTTCCATGTTCAAAATTCAAAATAAAACTTCTATAAGGCTAACAATCTGCAAAACTATCCAGGTTCAAGGTATCAAAATATCCAAATAGTTATTGTGATCAAACTAATATATCATGATTGAGCATTGTGATATTGTTTCTTTATTTATGACAACAATGCCATGTGTTCAATCATTTATGAAAGAACCACACGATATCTGCGATTTTAACTAGTATACTGAGGGAACACTAATCCACTACAACCTAAGCATAGGGCAGTGGGATGTACCCAACCTCAAGGAGTCAAATCTCTAAAGGGCCAAATCCCAAAGGGACCAAAGTCTAGGGAGTCAAAACTCTAAGATCAATTTTATTGCTATCATAATATTTTATAAAATCCAACAATTATGATTTAAGGGGTGGCGATCTTCAAAGGTAGGAAAGGCTTATAAAATAGTTTAGGGTTCACCACCAAACAAAATGTATAGAGCCTAAGAGGGATAAGAAATAACTCAATAAGAAAATAGAGAATCCAGTACCTACTCCAAATGAGAATTTCCAAATTAAGGTGATCTCAAGGATCCAACATGACAATTCTCACGAATCTAGCAAAAGAGAATGTACTAGGGTTATTTGATATTTCTTAGCCTGGAATCATGTTTTCAATTTCACTTATATAGGAATGGATTTTCAATCTAGTCTTAGTGTTCCATGTTTTCCAATTATTTTCTTTTCTAGGGTTTCTAGATGAGTTATATATGTGATCAATGTCTCATTCAAGTGTATATAAACATAGTATCATCTCAGGGTATAACTAGTGCCTACATTGTGTATTATTAAGGTACCACCTGTGTTACCAATATAATTTTATTCTAAAGATTTATATCCACCATTATTACTCTCTCTCTCTCTCTCTTGTAACTATTTTTATTATACAAATGTCCATGCTATCTTCTATATACATTCTTAGGGTTTATATGTCCCAACTTAGTATATGTTATTCATTTGAGCTATAGGCCATTAGATTTGTATTATGCATACTTACCATTTCCCCCCTCAATCTAATGTATGTCTATTACATATATGTGTCTTTGGTCATTATAACTTCTCATTAATATTTACTAAACTCGATTTGCATTTATAATTACATTACTCATACTAAGTGATATTTTTTTATCGATATTATCTACATTCTTAATAAATGATTTTACAAAATCAAGGGTACGCTATACAAAGATATAGAATATAATGTACTTGTATTTGAAACATACAACATATGTAGCATATGCGTCTTTGCTCAATGTCTTTCAGGGTGGTGTATGCCATCCGAAGAGGGCCCTAGTGATTGAAGATCACTTAATAGTGTGGATGAGAAAGATCAAACTCGAGTTCATGTTGTCCCTAGATTTTCACCTTATTATGCTTGACAAGCTGAGGTATATCTATATCTAAGGATTACAACACAATATCATAATAGGTTCTTGTCATTATTTTATCGGCTAATACATGGTCTCTCCCAGACAAATAATGTTGTTCCAGATCCATGTGTTGGAAGAAATGTTGCTTGCAATGTTAGGGTAAGTTTTTTCAAGTAAGATTTATAAACATGGTAAACGATATTCCATTGTCACTGTAATTGCATGCATAATCTAATAGCTAATTGGTATTTACATAGATTTTGATGAGGTATGTATCATGGATCCATTTATTAGTGGGTTGGCATCAGCTAGCTATGGAAACTAGAGAGGAAGAATTGTTTAGTTGCGGATGATCACATGACTCGAGGAGAAATTGTCTTAAGGGAATGATCATTCGTGGTGAGATGAATCCTTAGAGGGGGTTAAATATATATAGGATTTGTCCTTAGAGTTTTTGTGAGTTGGCCACAAGAGCCTTGGGCCCCAAGATTTGGGAAAATATTGAATACTCGATGATAGATTTCGAGCAAGACACTATTTGGTGGGAAATCCAAAAAGGAACATGTTGACAAAGAAATTTTGAGAAACGATGCAATGTGGAGAGAGAAATCGTGATTTTATAATGAGAAAAACCAAAGTTTATTTTCTTTTTTTGGAACAAAGGTTGATGGAAAAATAAAGTCCAAATAAAGTGAAACTCATTGGGTAAGGTTATAAGGACACCAATAATCTAATTTTTGGAGTCAATTTTGCTTTTTGGAAAACTTCAACACTTGAAACACCGAATTTGAGGGAAAGTCTATTTTCTTCATATTAATACATTCCTTTATTATTTATTAACCAAATTTCGTATGTAACTCTCTCTAAACCAAAGCTATCCACATGAAAATCTAGAATAATAATTTGGGATCTAAATTTCTCAATTTGATAATTTTGCAGAACTAACCCCAAATTAGCATATTACTCCTATTTCTCAAAATGAAAGCCTCAAATAATTATGTTTTCGGCTAAAATTCTTATAATTGGATATTATTAACATCCTAGTAAAGATCAAATTAGTAAGAGGGAATGAAAATAAAAGACCATATTATTTACTCAAGTTTGGGTTCACTATAGATGATGATTGTGTATTAACTAGATCCTTCGTGTGAAAATATTAGATAGTGGGGGTCCCACGATGAGAAAGTAATTGTTTATGTGAGTAAATTTTTATATCCATCAACATATATTAATATCTACATTATTAATTACATGAATATTTACTTATTGAATTAAATATGTTACATTAACTTATAGGGTTATAAAAGAATACAAAAAGGTTGAAGGAAAGATAGATAAGAAAAATAAATCATAAAGTTTCTTCTGACTCTAATACAATATGCCAACTATGCTTACTTTATTTATTAATGTTTTGTATGGTGGTAGATTTATAGTGCCCTATGCAGGACAATAATTGGGCATGTAGATACTACGTGATGTGGTACATTAACTTAATTGTCAAACATGTGGCACTAGACATCCTTGTATGCAAAAGGTAACCTATATAGTCTTAATAATCATAAGTAAATAGTCTAAGTTGATAATATGATAAAATCAAATCAAACTCTTTAATTATGTCATTCTCTTCATAGTCATTTGACATGACGCCCTATACAAAAGAAGAGATAGATGAGATACAAGAACAATGGGAACACACCTTTACTACAGAAGTAAACTTTGAATTTGATTAGGATAAAATATGAGTCTTCTAAACTTTAATGTCATTATTTATATACATGTATGATGGTTATGAATTCTTGCAACTTTAAATGTGATGTATATATACATGTGTATGAATGAACGTGAAGTGAATACAATGAGAATCATACTTTTATCATGACAATGAAATTGGTACATATGTGAATGATGTATATATACATGTGTATGAATGAATGTGAAGATGAATGAATACAATGAGAATTGCATTTGTACATGTCATGAGAATGGAGTTGGAGAATAGATTTGTATCTGTATCTTTTAAATTGTGTATACATCACATCCAAAATTTCAAAACCCAACTAAGTAAACAACAATTTTTAACGCCACTGATGAAACCTAAATAAGTTGAAATTGAGACTTATGGAACTTATGGGCCGAAGTATAAATGATTTCACTAAATATGAGCCCAATTGAGTGATTATGGAAAAAAAGAGTGGATATTTACTTTTAACACCTTATATGATTTTTTTTAGAGCAACTAGATCATTTTCATTGCTCAAGCCATACGAAATCTACAAGTAGGAGCAAGAACTCTGACAGACCATACATAGTTAAGAGCAATACAAAGGAACCATCGACACTCATATTGGATTGAAAATACAACGCTTCTGTTTTGATCCCTAAACCATAGAGCTGACCAAAGCAGCTTTTCAAACAAGATTCCTTCAACCTGAGCCTGCATCGGTGGTGATAAGATTGCAACCAAACACAGATCTGAACAAAACAAGCCACCGCCAGCATAGCCATACAACCAAGTAAAGAAAACAACTAGGACAAAATTGAGGACCTGTCGTAGCAAGAAACTCAAGCTCTCACGTGGAGAGAGAGAACAGGATCGAGACCCCCGCCGAAGAACGATGACTAACAAAGCAGCAAGGGTTGCAATAACCAACACAACAAAAATTAGAAAGATGAACAAACAAAGAAAGGAAAATGAGAGAGGGGAAGGAGGCCGAAAGGGGATGAAAACCAACTGGGAGAGATCGCAGCCGACCAAGTAGCTCTGTGACAGTTGCAGGGATCGAAACCCACTACGACCCCACTGAAGCCCGCCACCGTCGAGAACTCCTCCAGAGAATCTCTCCGACACGGTAAGAACCAGAGAGATACCCACTGAGAAGGGGTAGGCAGCGTCCGACTGACGAAGCTCCACTAGCAGAGGCCCCAGCCACCGCGCGGCCAAGAAGAAGGAGCCCAGGGGGAGCGGGCCGCCGCAGACCGGCACCGAGATGCCTCCCCCGAGCCGCCGCAGCGCTACGGAACCCTAGTCGCCCAAACTATCACCAGAGCACGGACCCCTCCCCCGAGCACGGTCACAAATTTTGGGTTGTCAGATATGTAACGGTGCTTCGCAATAGATATACAAAAATAAAGTTTGGAAAGATTTTAGAATACTTTGGATACCTAATTACTAATTAGTAAGGAAATCAGTAATAGAAATACTGATATAAAGAAAAAGGGGCAGCGTCATCCCCTTCCTTGCAGAGGATGATCACTAAGACGGGGAAGAATAATATGCCCAATACTAATAGATAAAGATTTAGGGACGAGAACCAGAAGCGACAACCATGCAGAGTCCAAGAGTATATGAAAGTACAAAATAGAATAATTAGTACGTGTGATATGGACTCCCAATCCATGTTGGCCCTAGAAATGGCAATAAGAGTGTCATGGTTAAAGAGGGATCCAAGTATATAAGAGGGTTATGGCAAGCTATGAAATGGGTGAACATGCAGAGAGTCTGATAGAAGATGGATATGCACCAATCACCTAAAACGACGATGACATAAGGGTGATAACGGAAGAGCAGATGTCTAAAGAGAAGCTTGGAGTCCTTCTGCATGTAGTCTATGGACATTGCTGGGTCAAGTTTGGGGTCCTGTGATGATGCCTCAGCTGCGATAGATGAAGCATCCTAGCTGAGAGGTTGAGCGGCCGCAGTGATAGTTTGAGAAGAATGAGTTAGCGGTGATGGTACCCTTTTTCCGTCCATGCCACCACCTCTGTTCAATAGGGAAGCACGACTGGCATGTGTTAACATCAGGGCAAGGATCAGGCAATGCTGTCCTGACCTTTTTCGGCCTACAGGAGCAACAGAAGATGAGGCTCTAATCCAGGAAGTTCCATCACCAACAGATCCCCTGGCGACGTCCAAGCTACATGCCACAATGCCTGCACAACGTGATTAGGCGAGCGACGGCTATCGATGGTGCTGAGCGTGTGGGATGGAGTACATGGAGGAGCGTCTAAGTAGAACTGGAATGGTTGATGCCCCTTAATCCATGCTCAGATGACGTCGATGGGGCGCCTAATCCATGACCCTAAGAAGACTTATATCTAATCCTTCATGGTTGGCGCTCATCTGTATAGCAACAGTGCCGACGCTGCCCCATCCCCAGGATGGAGGAAAGGAATCGTTCTTGTTGCAACTCATGTAGAGGCTTCAGGAGATGGAGGCAATCCATGGAGGAGGTCGTGCCTGAGTCAGCGAAGATGATAGCATGTGAGCTTGCCGTGACTCGCACGGGATGCTGCTCCCTGGCTTCGGCGGCAGTAGCACCCTATGCGTGGAGACGCGGTCTGCATCTGTACGGCGTTTGGGGGGGGGGGGGGTGGTGTGGAGTCCCATGATGATGCAACTCTTCTTTAGGACTGATCCAAAGAGACTATTGGGCCGGAGGCAAGATCTAGCCCAATGACGACCCTGAACGTTTAATAAGGTAAATTATTGTCAATTTGTATTTTGAGGTTCTTACATCCGATCTAAGAATATAAGATATCATTAGAAAGATAATTAGAAGTAGAATTAAAGAAAAATATAATCTTGGGGATAATTAGATTCATAATAGGTCAAATATACTACGAAAGGATGTTGCAATAACAACAATGTTTATTCCCTAGGTTGTGATAGGGATATTGGAATTTGATGTAATAAATTATCCAGATCTTGTTTTGAGGTCTTGATTATGAATGAGGCTTGATCTTAACGATTTAATTTAGAATGTCTATAATGTGGATTTTACCGATTAAGTTTAGGTGTTCAATGATATGAATCGTAGAAATCTCTAGAATTCTATTCTAAGATTCATGAGAGGTATTTCAACAAGAGTTCCTTCTGGTTAGTTTGTGTTAATAGTGCTTTCTCTTGGCATCTTAATAGAATTATTCAGGAGAGAGACTCTCTTAAGGAGGTTGTTCATTTTTCTATTGGTAATGGTGATGATTTCTCCTTGTGGGGTGATCCTTGGTTGCCTGGTAATCGTTTTCTTGCTGATGTCTTGGGGAGACAAAGCTTTATTAAGCTGGGTTTTTCACAGGACAGTAAGGTGAGTTGTCTGATTGATGGGAATGATTGGAGGTGTAAGGAGTCGAGACTTCATAAAGATTTTAATGATTTGCTGATCGAGATTCCTAAACCGATCGAGGCTCAGTCAGATAAGCTGTTGTTCAATAACTTGACTGATATTAAGCTGAAAGATGTTTGGAATGTTGTACGTGAGAAAGGCAGGAGTCTTCCTCTCTTTATTTGGGTGTGGAAGTTTAAAGTTCCTGCTAGATACCAAATTCATGGGTGGAAGGTTTGTCATAGGAGACTTCTAACTACAGATTATGTGAGAAGGATGGGTATTAGTACTCCCTCTATGCGTTTTCTCTGTAAGCATAGTGAGGAAGGCTTGGACCACTGTATGTTTCAGTGTGTTTTCTCTGTTAAGATTTGGAACTTGGCTGTTTCTGAAAGTCTTATTTTGAGCTGTCCTAATTCTGTGGAAGACCTCGTGAATTGCAGCAGTAGGAAAAGCCATCTTACAGCTTTGTGCATCTTGTACAGGATGTGGAATGAGAGGAATGCTAGAGTCCATCTTAATGTGGAGATCTCTTGGTTTAGAGTTTGGGAGATGATTAAGAATGAGCTGCGGTTGGTTGAAATGTCTTGATCTGTTTTGCTTGTTTAGAGCTTTGGCTCTATTCTGTTTTGCTCGTTTGCTGAACCTGTTTGAAGGTGCGGTTGGGTGGGACGGCTTATCCCTGTTTTCTTTTTTTGGTTGAAGTTTTGTCTTCTGTTGTACAGTCTCTTGAATGGGATCTGCTTGTAATTACGATACACAAAATAGTAATACAGTGAGCTCGGATTACCAAAAAAAAAAAGGTATGAATCTATAATTATGGTCCATTTCATTTGAGATGATGTTTGATGTATTTTTTTAGTATTTTATATAGAAGTTAGGTTGTGATGTTAATTAAGGAGATTACTGAATCGATGATAATCATAGGGGTGTTGATATATGAGGAGATGATACATTTTGAAGATTAATGATCATTTCAATGTTTATTAGAAGATGTGTTGATGTGTATCACACATATGGAAACCCTAACATGTATAGGAAGGCTTATAGAGTCTATAAAGGTAAGACATGGTTTTTTTAATATGATTTTTATATATGTATATCAAATTTATTTTCAAGAAGGCTTTGGTTTGACAAGACTTCAAGGAATATTAGGGTTTCATCAACCATTGGATGAATATTAGGAGTTGCTCCAATTTCTGTAAGAGGTCCATGCTTTTTTGAACATTATTATTGGATGTTTATATGCTATTATGTACCATGTACATGTTATTATGTGAATGTATTATGCATGCCATAGTTTTATTGATTCAAGTTAAAAGTAAATGGATAAATGAAATCTATTTTACTGTTTATCTTTAAGAATTATCATATCACATCATTATCATGTTTAAGATAAGGAGTAAAGATAATGAATGAACCTTATATAAGATCCTCATCATGGGATTTCCTAGCATATAGTGTACTTCAATACAAATAATAGGCTTTCCTAGCATACAATGCACTTTGGTGCATATTCATGGTATTTCCTAGCATACATAGCACTATGGTGCAATTCAAGAGGCACTTCGGTGCAAGGAGAAGAGGCACTTTGTGCAAAATTTGATAATTCTTATATAAGTCAGATAAAAGATAATGATAAAATAAAAAGTTTATTTTCATGATGTTAAATTCTTTTTTTTAAAGTATATGTTATATCCATTTTATAATATGTTCAATTCTACTTACAAACTATTTTATATATGGTTGGGGGTGCGATGCTCGTAGGAAAGGAGCAACATCAAGGATAAAGCCATCTAAGACCAGATAAAGAAGGGCTCAAGGACTTTTGAGACTAGACCTGGTGGAGTGCCAACTATCAGTGGATTAGATTTTCCTTTATGTTTATGAGACATGTGTTTTAGTTTTGAGTGTGTGGTTTATGTTATGAGTTTGAGATATGAGAAACTATGCAATGTATTATGTGTTGATTTATAAAATCTTATTTTTATACAATTATTATCATTTTGTGGCATTCCCAATGAGATTATGCTTCCGCTCAATGAATTATATATTTTATAAAAGTAAGATGTTACAATATGTGTATGAGAATGAAATTAAGTACTGAAGAAAATGGAATTGAAGAATAAAAATATATGTGGGTGGATGAACTGTGTATGTTTGGTATTACATGTTTAACATATGCGTTGACCCATTGTTAAATTAAACATAGGAGGAAACCTACAGTTCTAATTTACTATAGGTTCTTCAACTTACTAAGCAACCAGACGACAGGTCTGTAGATCTGCTATTTAAGAAAATATAAATGTGTCATGGTTGTATGAAAAATTGACGACATAGACCCATTTCCTCGATTCTTGAACTAAAACTGATAAAATATCTAACCTTATCAATAAATTTTTACCAGATAATGAAGTACAACGTCAATTTTTCTCTATAATAAAAACAATGATGTAGATTTAGGTCGATGGTCTCTATCACTAAAATCGAGGACACATGTCCCCAATACACTCTATGTCGTCAGGTTTGGAGATAAAACCAATGACACAGGACCCAACACGATTGTGCTATATGACATGGCCATTCTAGTTTCATCCTATGTTGTTGTCTTTTTTATCTACAACCAATGACACGATACCCAACAAGGTCGTGTTGTCCTACACAGTCATTCTAGTTTCTCTATGTTTCGTCGATTTTTCAGTGTTGAACTAATGACAAAGAGCGATACATAACACTAGTATCACTCTGGGTCATCAGGTAATGTTTCACAACAACCGACACTATCTCTATGTCATTGGTTTCTCCTTTCCATTGAAATCCACGATAGAGGATCTTAGTTATAGTGTCTCCCACTTAGGTGTCGGTACAAAACCAACGAGATATGATTATTTTAACTGACTTTGTAGGTGGTATTAGTACTAGTGGTTAGACAATGACTACTCAAACATGACTCTATCATCTCAAGTTAAAATCAATGTTCATATAAGTATTTTTGACAAAGTTATAAATTTGAATTCATCACACTTTGTATAAAGAATTATGAGATTTTGATTTTACCTTTTTTATCTCATTCATAAGTTGTCGAGGATGATTGTCGGTAGTTCAGTGAGATGAAACCAAGACTTGGCCTTGTTAAACAACACTGATCTGATAAGCACCAGCCTTCCCGTCAAGTATAAGGCTAGCCCATCCCATCTATCCACAAAGCTCCTGTTGTCATCCAGGATACTAGAATAGTTACATCCAGATATTTTGTTCCCGGACATAGGTATTCCTAGGTACTTAGTGGGACATAAATTAACAATGACTACTCAAACATGACTTTGTCCTTTCAAGTTAAAATCAATGATAAAATTATTTGTGGCAAAGTGATAAATTAGGATTCATCACACTTTGTATAAAGAATTATAAAATCTTATGTTTCATCTTTTTTTTATATTCTTCATATATTGTCGAGGATGGACAGTTCCGCAAGACGACATCAAGACCTGGTCTTGTTTAGCAGCACTGACCTGACAAGAACTAGATTTGCGACCAAGTATAAGGCTAGCTCTGCCCATCTATCCATAGAGCTCCTGAGATCATTTAGGATACTAGAATAGTTGCTCCCAAATATTTTGTTGCCGGACACAAGCAGGGACGTATCTAGAGGGGTTACCGCGGCTCTACCCCCCCCCCCCCCCCCCCAAATCCCAAAATATCAATGTAAGTATATAAATTTAACAATACAGATGTATAAGAATAATATTTTGTGTTGCTTTGTTAGATAGTAAGAGTTGTTAGCTCCGCTTGTTTCTGTACCTTACGTTGTATATGCTCTCCCGAGTTCAAATCCCAGGGACGTGTTTTTATCTCACTCACGTAGGTAACACAGGTGTGTGAGCAGTTGCCAAGTGAAGTCCTAGCTCAGTTGGTGGATGGGATTGAGTAGTTTTTTAGCTCTCTTAGGTTCGATACCCTTTTTTTAAGTTAAACAGACAAATTTCATTATAGAGGAGCCATACGTCATCTACATGAGGAGAAAAACTTAGGTTCGATACCTACTCTTGTAATTGTACTACTTTTTGGTCAAATTCTAAAAAAAATACATGTAGCAAACCTATTCAATATTTTTATTATAGTTAATGATTTTTTTCTTCTTCTTAGATGTTGTTTTGGATGCTGACTACGAAGTGAACATATCTTGTTTGATTTATACAATCTTTTTTAATAGGTATCAACTCAATATATTATATATCAATTCTAAGATCGAAAGGCAATATCGGTGGCGAGTCCACTAACTCTGCCCCCACTGTAGTGATTTTCTAGATCAGCCACTGGACACAAGTATGCCCAGGTACTTAACGGGATAGAAATTAATACGTGACTGTGTCCTCTCAAATTAAAATCAATGTGGTAAAAGTATTTTTTGTAAAGTACTAAATTCAAATTCATCACACTTCCAGCTAAAAAATTATGAAATTTAGTTTTTCATTTTTTTAGTCTATTATCGATATAGAGGGGTTTATCGTTCCATCACAACTCGGATGAAAGATTTATAGTTATTGTTATATAAAACCCCACTTTGGTGCGCTAGAAGGTTACAAACTCACATCTTACGTAACCAACAATGTATTTTATCTGCTAGCTGGTTGTTAAGTAGTTTTCTTCACATATGTGTTACACCGCGTTCAGTCTTAACTCTCATGTAGGGGTTAAGAAAGGAGTGCCTATCAGCTCGAAAGCAGGCTGCACATTTCCTCTTGTTCATAGGTCTTATTTTCACCCGTCCACGAAAAACAAATTAATCCTGGTTTTCCACAATAGAAAATAAGCAAAAGTATGAAAAAGGAGCTCAACACGCTGGACACTCCCTCTTATATTTATAGAAGAGTAGACGAGTCCATCTAATCTTTAAAAGAAACACACAGGCAACACGTACATAGTGGATACAACAATTGCGCAGCGATACGAAAAAGGTGATCCAAACCGCACTCTATGTTTAAGCTAGTTGTATAGCAGCATGCTCGATAAACCACACTTATTACTATTTAAATGAATTGTAATGATTGAGGTGGTGCGACTGGATACTCAGCCCACATATGATTGAGGTGGTGCCACGGGATGAACAGAGCTAGAGTGGAGCCAGTAGCAGCAGCGCCACGATACCTGGGAGCAGCAGCGTGGAAGGACGACGAAGCACTGTAGCTGCCGACACTGCCGAGTCGGTTAACGACGCGGCTTTGCACAAAGTAGCGGCCTCCTTTGAGAAAAACAGCACCACGCAGAAGCATTGCTGGGGGGCACTCTGTACCACGTCACTCATGTGCAAGCATTGGCAGAAGTTGCCGGCGACCACGCCGATCTGCGATTTGCAGGTTCTGGCTGTCTCATCGGTCAAACTCGGCGATAACATTTTGCGTAGATCACCCGTGCTGAGATCCCCTGCCACTTCCCCTAATCTGTGCAACTTATCGACGAGCCCTGGTGAACATATGTATGGAGGAGAAAATAGATGTTGATGTGCACTAGGAACAAAAACTGTAGTGTAAAATAAGTAGCAGAGAGAAACAAAGGAATGGACATAATATATACAAGATCTGCTGATCTTTATTTTGCAAACACGCATCCATATTTATATCCTGGATATATACAACTAATTAAATACCATTGAGAAAGCTGTCAAGATCACTCCCAGGAATATATGGTGCTGCTTCTGTGGGCATGAGGACGAGGAAGAAAATCAGGAGAGGCAGCGCCATGTTTTCAGGGACCAAACTAACCTCCTCACCGGTTATGGAAGAAGAAGCAGCTTCAGCTGGTGCTTATACGTTGCCTATCTCTGGTCTGGCCTTGGGCACCAGCTAGTATTTATAGCCTGAAGTGTTGAGTTCACAATCGATCAAATCTGAGTCCCTTATACGATCCATCAAATAATTAATACACGTTGAAATTTCCACACACCACCAACAGGTACAACTGTTTGCCTATCTAGGTCATTGATCACATCGTCGGTGTTTTGAAATTTCAACACTGACCTATCGGCCTCATTGCTCACATATTAATTTACACGCCGAAAATGCTCCCGTGACGCGCAGTGGGGATGACGCGCGTTTTGACGCGCCCCCTCCTGCCGCCTGTGACCGATTTTGGTGGATGGGGTCCGCTGGTAGGTGGGTGAAGGTGGTTTTGCAGGGGTGAGGTGGCAGGGATAGGTAAGAGACTGATTTGATAGTTTTTTAGAAAGATTAAGGCGGAACTATGAAGAAAATTTTATTTTGCACATAACTTTTGATCCATAACGAATTTTTAGATAAAATAAAAACTGTTGGATTTGTTATGGAAAATGCAATCCAACAAGACCAATATTTAATATATTTTTGAAAAAATAATACATAAATATTAGAAATGGACACATTCAAATAAAAGTGGGCGCATTCAAGTAAAAATGGACACATTTAATTAATAGTAGGCGCAATCAAGTACAAATATGTGCATTCAATCAAAACTGGGCGCAATAAAGAAAAAATGGGCGCATTCAAGCAAATGTGGGCACATTTAAGTAATAGTGGGCGCAATCAAGTAAAAGTTGGGTGTATTCAAGTAAAAGTGGGCGCATTTAAGTAAAAGTAGGTGCATCTAAACAATACTGGGCACATTCTTGATAATAGTGGGCACATTCAAGCAAAATCGGGCGCATTCAAGTAAAAAATATGTGCATTTCAGCAATAGTGGGCACATTCAAGTAAAAGTATGCACATTCAAACAATAATGGGCGCATTCTTGATAATAGTGGGTGCATTCAAGTAAAATTGGGCGCATTCAAGTAAAAAGTGGGCGTATTTCAACAATAGTGGGCACATTGACTCAAAAGTGGGTGCATTGACTCGAAAGTGGGCGCATTGAGGAGAGAAATGGGCGCATTAAGGACAGAAATGGGCGCATTGACTCAAAAGTAGGTGCATTGAGGAGAGAAATGAGCGCATTGAGGAGAAAAGTGGGCGCATTAACTCAAAAGTGGGTGCATTGAGGAGAGAAATGGGCACATTGAGGAGAAAAATAGGCGCATTGAGGAGAAAAGTGGGCGCATTAACGAGAGAATTGGGCGCATTGACTCGAAAGTGGGCGGATTGAGGAGAGAAGTGGGCGCATTGAGGAGAGAAATGAGCGCATTGAGGAGAACAGTGGGTGCATTGACTCAAAAGTGGGCACATTGAGGAGAGAAGTGGGCGCATTGACTCAAAAGTGGAAGCATTGACTCAAAAGTGGGCGCATGGGCGCATTAAGGAGAGAAATGGGTGCATTGAAGACAGAAATGGGCGCATTGACTCAAAAATGGGTGCAGTGAGGAGAGAAATGGGTGCATTGAGGAGAAAAGTGGGCGCATTGACGAGAGAAATGGGCGCATTGACTCAGAAATGGGCGCATTGACTCGAAAGTGGGCGCATTGAGGAGAGAAGTGGGTGCATTGAAGAGAGAAATGAGCACATTGAGAAGAAAAGTGGGTGCATTGACTCAAAAGTGGGTGCATTGAGGAGAGAAGTGGGTGCATTGACTCAAAAGTGGGTGTATTAGGAGAGAAGTGGGTGAATAGAGGACAACGTTGAGAGAAGTGGCCGCATTGAAGAGAAAATGGGTGCATTGAGGAGAAACGTAGGTGTATTGAGGACAAGACTGACAGGGTGTCAGAGCAGGGTGCAGTGGGCAGTATTGTCAGGCTGGTTTCCGCACGTCAAACCCCGCGTTACAGCGGGTAACGCGTTCGGAAAGTTAAATTTTGAGAGCATCAAGCATTAGTGGGCACATTTTAGACAATAATGGGCTCATTCAAGTAAAAATCATTATTTATACTTTTTTACTTCCCTCCTCTCTTCTTTTATTTCCTAAATATTTGTTGAAAATGCTCCCGTGACGCGCAGTGGGGATGACACACATTTTGACGCGCCCCCTCCTGTCGCCTGTGACCGGTTTTGGTGGATAGGGTCCGCTGGTAGGTGGGTGGAGGTGGTTTTGCAGGGGTGAGGTGGCAGGGGTAGGTAAGAGGCTGATTTGATAGTTTTTTAGAAAGATTAAGGCGGAAATATGAAGAAAAATTTATTTTGCACATAACTTTTGATCCGTAACGAATTTTTTGACAAAATAAAAACGGTTAGATTTGTTATGGAAAATGCAATCCAACAAGACCAATATTTAATATATTTTTGAAAAAATAATACATAAATATTAAAAATGGACACATTCAAACAAAAGTGGGTGCATTCAAGCAAAAATGGACACATTTAATTAATAGTAGGCGCAATCAAGTACAAATATGTGCATTCAATCAAAACTGGGCGTAATCAAGAAAAACTGGGCGCATTCAAGCAAACGTGGGCACATTTAAGTAATTGTGGGCACAATCAAGTAAAAGTTGGGCGTATTCAAGTAAAATTGGGCGCATTTAAGTAAAAGTAGGTGCATCTAAACAATACTGGGCACATTCTTGATAATAGTGGGCACATTCAAGCAAAATTGGGCGCATTCAAGTAAAAAATATGTGCATTTCAGCAATAGTGGGCACATTCAAGTAAAAGTATGCACATTCAAACAATAATGGGCGAATTCTTGATAATAGTTGATGCATTCAAGTAAAATTGGGTGCATTCAAGTAAAAAGTGGGCGCATTTCAACAATAGTGGGCACATTGACTCAAAAGTGGGTGCATTGACTCGAAAGTAGGCGCATTGAGGAGAGAAATGGGCGCACTGAAGACAGAAATGGGTGTATTGACTCAAACGTGGGTGCATTGAGGAGAGAAATGAGCACATTGAGGAGAAAAGTGGGCGCATTGACTCAAAAGTGGGTGCATTGAGGAGAGAAATGGGCACATTGAGGAGAAAAATGGGCGCATTGAGGAGAAAAGTGGGCGCATTAACGAGAGAATTGGGCGCATTGACTCAAAAGTGGGCGGATTGAGGAGAGAAGTGGGTGCATTGAAGAGAGAAATGAGCGTATTGAGGAGAACAGTGGGTGCATTGACTCAAAAGTGGGCACATTGAGGAGAGAAGTGGACGCATTGACTCAAAAGTGGACACATTGACTCAAAAGTGGGTGCATGGGCGCATTAAGGAGAGAAATGGGCGCATTGAAGACAGAAATGGGCACATTGACTAAAAAATGGGTGCATTGAGGAGAAAAGTGGGTGCATTGACGAGAGAAATGGGCACATTGACTCAAAAGTGGGCGCATTGACTCGAAAGTGGGCGCATTGAGGAGAGAAGTGGGTGCATTGAAGAGAGAAATGAGCACATTGAGAAGAAAAGTGGGTGCATTGACTCAAAAGTGGGCGCATTGAGGAGAGAAGTGGGCGCATTGACTCAAAAGTGGGCGCATTTGAGGAGAGAAGCGGGCGTATTAGGAGAGAAGTGGGTGAATAGAGGACAGCGTTGAGAGAAGTGGCTGCATTGAAGAGAAAATGGGCGCATTGAGGAGAAACGTAGGCGTATTGAGGACAAGACTGATAGGGTGTCAGAGGAGCAGGGTGCAGTGGGCAGTATTGTCAGGATGGTTTCCGCACGTCAAACCCCGCGTTACAGCGGGTAACACGTTCGGAAAGTTAAATTCTGAGCGCATCAAGCATTAGTGGGCACATTTTAGACAATAATGGGCCCATTCAAGTAAAAATCATTATTTATACTTTTTTTACTTCCCTCCTCTCTTCTTTTATTTCCAAAATATTTTTATGTTCTTTTTTTTAATATGTCAATATTGATCTTGTTGGAATGTACTTTTTATAAGGATTGTAATGCATTTTATTTCATTAAAAAATTCCTTCTGGTTTAAAAGTTACAAGCAAAACAAAATAAATCTGGCACATTTACAGGTGGGAGCAGGTGGGAAGGAGCTGGCAGGAGCCGGTAGGTGACTGACACGTGTGGCAGGGGCTGACAGGTGGCTGGCAGGCGAAGGTGGTGGCAGATGCATCAAAACTCGCGTTTTTGCGCCAGGTCGGCGTAACCCTTTAGCCCCTATTTGGGAACAGACTGGATCCGGATTAGGAGCTGTCGTCTAGCGCCAGGTCGGCGTAACCCGGTCCGGTTTGGGCCAAAATGTTGTTTGGTTCGCAACCCCATTCAACCACCATTTTGGGATAACGGAATCCCATAATCCGGACTAACCCAGTCCCGATATAGGCGGGATTGCAAATCCCAGTCCGGTTTAGCGTCCCCCCCCCCGACACCCCCTTCGACCCCGACTCCCTAGCTCCCTCTCACTCGCGCCCCTCCCTCTTCCTCTCGGCCCTCTCCCTCTCACCCCTCTCCTTCGCTCCAGTTGGTTTCCCCTCTCCCTATGCCGGCTCACTGTTGGTCCGTGAGTTAAAGCGAGGTCTGCTACCTCGAGCAGCTCGCGGATGGAGGGCAGCAGTTGTCGGGCGGAGCGTCCGCCGCCTGGTGAGGATTCAATGCAGCCATCTGCGACCGCCGGGCTACTAGGGCGGCTACATCCTGCAAAGGCAAGGTACCAGTGCCCTGTCCTGTCCTTCTGACCATCCATTATCTGCACCGTCCACCTGACTCATGTTGAGTAGTCATCGTCCCATCTTGTCGACGCACAGGACAAACCCTAGAAAGGGCAAGCAGTGTTCGTGTTCCTTCATATTGGTCACCTTGTGCATCGAGGTTCTTCACATCCACCTACGCATCTTGGAGGAAGCTGGTGTTCGTCCCTGGTTCTCCGGCGGTGCTGCTCATCCCGTCGATTCTGGAGTTTCTGCTCGCTGTCGACCACTTCTTCGTCCCTGGTTCTCTGGCGGTGCTGCTCATCCCGACGATTCCGCAGTTGCTGCTGGTTGTCGACCACTTCTGAATAGATTCGTGATGATGAATAGTTAGGCCTATTTTTTGTACGGAATCATTATGCAAAGGGGTTAGGCCTATTTTTTGTACTGAATCATTATGCAAAGGGGTTCCCCGTGTTCCATGGTGTGTGTTGGATCCCCTGTGTGTGTTTTACATTGATAAAATGATGTTTATCTGAAGGCTCCATACTATTTTTCATCCGTGGATCCTTCCTTTTCTGTATGAAATGTGAAGGCTAAGCCGTTTGGAATCTGTTTGCAAAGCTATTGTCTAGTTCTGTCCTATAAATTGAATGATCCAGCCTCCCTTACAAGGCATCTCTTCTTGAGACGCTAGGATGTTGTGGTCTATGCATAAGCAAGAAGATGATCTTTATCGGTCAATTGCATCATTCATTTCCATGGGCTTACGCCACTATCCTTGACCTATTGATTCCTTTGTCGTGGATTTTAGATTAGATCAAGAAAGATAATGAATAAGAAGAATCATTGGATACTAGTCTTAGTGTATTCTACTACTGCATTAGATTAGCCCCATCTCTGGTCATGAAGGTTGTTGCCTCACACACATGCCTACATCTCTTCTACTCATATAGACAATATCTATCTGGTTCTTTTCCTTTGTTCTTCCTGGTCTTGCTATAATTAGCGAATATTTTCTTACATTAGTGCATGGGGATTATCCATGATACCTATTTTTGCCCATTCTACTACATATGTGCTTCTATCAACTGTGATATATTTTAATCCAATTAGTTTATTCTACCACTGTAGTCTGATCAGTAGGTTTGCATCTCTGTCAGATCCTGGATGTAGAGATCTTTGAACCTAGGATCTAGGATATCAATTGTTTCTTATCAAACCCTATATGAGAACTTTATATGAGTTTTCAAATGAGACGGACATGTGATCTCAACCTGTGGTTGGGGGAAATTTTTGCTAGGAATTACACTGTGAGGCTTCAGTTTGCAGAAATTGCTTTTCCAAATGCACCTGATCGATTGACTGTTGGAAGAACCTTTGATATATACATTCAGGTTTGTTGAGACCTGTTAGTAAATTTTTCTACTTATATTCTTCAATTCACTGATGCAATTTTTTTCTCTGAAATAAATAATTGATTGGATAGGAGTTACTAGTGCTACTTTTCACATTTAATAAAAACCTAGAGGACTATACTCCTCTGGATTTCTGTGCCTCATCTCTTTGGACTCTTTTTATATTCCCCCACTTTGCCCATTTCATGCATATATGATCATCTTACTTGTCACCACTCTTGCTAGATATTATAGTTGGTTCTCTTCTCTGTCTTCTAAATTGCCTCTTTTGCAGATATTTTATATTTACCAATGCTCTGCACTTGTGTGCCTATGGATGTTTTGGCAGTTTAGTTATCACTGCACTCCTATACCATGAATTTTAAAATTCTTGTATGTTGGAAACTAAAAAAGAAATATTACACACTAAATGTGATAGTGGTTCAACAGACTACAATGATTTATGTAATACTTTTTAGTATAAGATATTCATTCTGTTTCTCAATTCTTAATTAGCAGGAAAAAGAGAATGATCATTAAAGTCAACAATTTTTTTAACCAATTATGGATGTACAAAACTTGGACCTAGTACATTTGAATGAATGAAATAAAAAATTGACTCTGTCATGTTCTCGCTAAATCATAGCCCCTTTTTTTAGCTCAAAAGAGGACATATCAGTTTCTAGATATGCGGATGTTGATTGGACAGGAAACAGACGATCCATATTATGGTTTTGCATTATGATAAGGAAACATCCTGTTGTATGATAAGAAAAAAAATTAATTTTTTTTACTTTGAATGCTATGATTGGTGACTTCATTACACATTGATTTTTGTGGAATTTTTAGATTTACATCAAACATTTTTCTTCATCATACTTATTGTATAATTATACTATAGGTAAAAAAGGTTTACATATTTTATAGTTGACTTCATAAACCATAGTGTTAAATGGTTAAGTCAAACTTAAAATGATAGACCTACATATGGACCTTTAAATGACCAAAACTAATAATAAATGAATTTGGTATTATTTTGGGTAAATTCCTCAAATAAGTGTTACATAAATATAGTTGTTGTCTAATTAGGGCAATCAAACCTACTGAATACATTATAGAGTGTATCTCACAACACCCATTTTAGAGTCTAAATTTTTGGTTTCCCGTATGTGGTATACATAAAAATTCCCCCATCCTAGAAAAAACATACTACAATATATCACCATTTTACCCATATGTTACAATATATGTCATACATCCTTGCTAGAAATCCAACTTGAAACTATGTTTTGGTTTCTCTGTATTGCTGCATAGGGGCATGAAACAGAACATTGGTTTGTTGAAATTTTTTAATCAATATTCACTGAGACTGTAAATGTCTATTTTATCCTGATGGCCTTCTTGTGTGCTTTTCTACTCGATTTTCTTCTATCCTAATCCACTTCTCTTATACCTCTTCTGAGCTCATGGGATTATTGAATAAGATGGCAATTCGTATAATGCTCTCATTAATACACTGTTCCAGCTTGCTTTTTTTTGAATTATTTTTTATGGATGCTGGAGTGCCAATATTAGATCTGAAGACCTTATAAAAGAAGAGGCGGGTTATTCATTTATTACTGAAATTTTTTGAATTATTTTTAATGGATGTTTCACCTCAAATTTATATAACACGGCTTGAGATCCTTTTTTATTTTATTGGAACTAATATACAGAAAATATATGCAACTGATGAACAAGGTAATTTCATAGTGTCATTACAGCTTAGACGCCACTATCTAAGTAAATACTTTATCTGAAAAGATAAACGATATAACGATTTGTGTATCATAATATATTGCAGCACCTACGGGGGTATGTCTTCCGCTGACCCCAAGTTTCGTATTGTTTGGGCAAGACATTCTGATGCCGCTCTAGTATCTGCATTGCGCAGACAATATGACCTAGGCAGGTGTGTCGATGGTCATTTCACTAGGGAGGCTTGGAGGGAGGCAACTGTGGAAATGCAAAATAGGATGGGGAAGACGGCCTGCAATATAGACCAGCTGAAAACTCAGTGGAAGAACTTGAGGAGGGACTATGCCGCTTTGAAGCTTGTGACGAATAAGAGCGGCGTTGGATGGGATGACACTAGGCATAAGCCCACACTGCCCGACAACCCTGAATGGAGGGAGAGCCTTGCGGTATATCCAATAACCAGTCCCTTAATTAAAAAATAATGTCATATATTTACACTTTAATTTCCTAATACAAAATTTTTTAATACTTAGGCAAACAAGGACCTTTCTAGGTTGCTTAACAAGCTGTTTCCCCACTACTATGACATCGAGATGATGGCGGGGAGGAACATTGCTAGAGGACATCATGCAATGTCTTCAACGGACACACAAATCCCTTCTGACGTTGCCTCCGAGGATGATGTCACTGTCGACTTAGATGGCCCAGACACACCCATGAACACTGGAAGCCAATCTGGGGAACCTAATATGGGCGCATATGGGATGCAAAGTGAGGGAGAAATCGGGGGAGGTGGAACAGATACACCGAGTGTTGGCGGGAGGCCTCCTGTCGTTAGGCGCAAGAAGCGGCCATCAATGGCTCTAGACAGATGTGGGTTTTCAAATGAAGTGTTATCTGAATTCACACAGGTTTATGCAAAGGTTCACGAGTTAGGCAGTGGTGTGGCAACTAGAGCCTTTGAAAAGAAAGAGTTTACAACCATCTTACAACATTTCTAGGACACTTACCCAGATGCCCCCACTCCTGTGTTTACAATACTTGTGAACGCCATCAAGGACTCAACAAACTGCACCATCTACCTCAGCCTTATAGACACACCTCAAAAGATAACCATATGGTTGCAAGACCTTTGGGAAAGGTCCCAAGCTTCCAATGCAACAACAACATCTTCAATGCCATCCTCGTTCCAAGCTGCCAATGCAACAGCAACACCTTCAATGCCATCCTTGTTTATGCCATCTCACCATGCATTTTTCCCGCAATCCCCAACACCCAACTTCAACAACAGACCAAGTATGCCATCGTCGTTTGTGTCATCTCACCGTGCATTTTTTCCTTCGTTCAATGATGCTGGCCCTTCCGGATCACCAAACATTAACAACCAGACATTTAACTCATCAAATCAGTAGAAAGTTCTTTCGTTGTTGTAATAATCGATTTCCCATCCAAACATTTTCTTTGGCCATAATCTTATTTGCTGAATTGTTGTAATATTTTTATTCCCGTCCAGACATTATTGATTAACTGTTGTAATAATTTATTCCACTGCCATGCTTTTATTTTGCGATCAATCTAATTTGCTTTGTATCCTGGAAGCCATTATTTTATGTGTCCACAGTTACATATGATTGTAGACTAGTTATTTTCCTTGTCCTTGCCATGACAACGTTTCTATGCTTCCACTTGTAGGCATAATGTCAACCACTGACCAAACAGAAACACCTGACCTCCTCACGCACATTCTACATACATTGTCTGGTCCAGCTAATCACATTGCTGATACAATAGCTGAGTCCATAGCAAACTCCATCATTGACGACATTTCCGACATACCACCTACAATACCTAGGTCAGTTAGCATTGGGAGTGGCCACCAGAAGGTCTTAGAAATTTTAAGCGGTCATGAATAAAGGGCTTATGACCTATATCGAATGAGACCACATTCTATATTGGCCCTTGTGGACAAGCTTGAGAGTCGGGCCTTGTTACGAAGCACTAGAGGCGTCAGTTCGGTTGAGGCTGTGTGCTACTTCCTACAAATGGTTGGCCATGGACATACAAATCGTGCTTTGGCTGAGGACTACATTCACTCTGGTGAGACCATAAGTAGGAAGTTCAACGAAGTCTTGGACATTGTGTGTTCGTTGTCCAATGAGTACATTGTCATGCAAACTACAGCGACATGCACGACAACACATTCTCGTATATTGGAGACCCCAAGGTTCTACCCTTACTTCAAGGTAATAGTTAGCCCCTACAATCTTTAATCATTTGGAAATATTTTGTATGTTTACAACCTATTTTGATGTTATAGAATGCCATCGGGGAAATTGACGGAACACACATCCCCGTCTTGGTTAAACGAGACAAGAAAAATCGCTACCGAGACAGAAAAGAGAATGTCTCTCTTAATGTCTTGGATGTAGTTGACTTCTCCATGGAGTTTACATATGTCCTAACTGGGTGGGAGGGATCGTCTACTGACCAACGGGTCCTACAGTTAGTGACGACCACAGGCGGGTTTAAAGTTTCTCCGGAAAAGTTTTACCTAGTAGATGCAGGGTATGCCAACACTCGGCAATTCCTTGCACCGTATCGCAACACAGCTTACCATATTTCTGAGTACCGAGGAAACAGACATGCCTACACCAGCAAGAAGGAGATATTCAACCACCGCCACGCACAATTACATAATGTTGTAGAAAGAGCATTTGGGGTGCTGAAGTGGCAGTTTGCCTACCTTAAAAAGGGGGCGACATATCCCATACATTCGCAGTGTCGCCTCGTAATGGCTTGTTGTATCCTCCACAATTTCATACGCCGCCAACATGATGGGGACAGTATAATGGATGAACTCCCAAATGACATTTCAACATCTGTCGTTCCCTCTGCTGGGGTTGACCTGAGTTCCCTCCAACAAACAACTCTAACAATTCAAGGGAGGGTGAGCATTTACGTGAATCCATTTCTAATTTGCTATGGGATGCCCGTTGACTTACAATTATATCTGTAATAGTCTTCGACATTATTTGAAAAATTGTCCACGACATAACTTTGTAGGCTTTAGTTGTTTTTTAACAAACTTTTTACTAGATCCTAATAATATACATGACATAATGAATCAGTAGGTTGTCTTGAACTGGAGAATGGAATGCCTTGTTGTACATGCGGCCTTCAATGCACTGTACGTGTGTATATGGATGACGTGGACGCGATAAATGGACGTTTTGAAAACAACAACCCCCACATATTGTATTTTACATGTGGTAGGGGGCTTGTTTCGAACAGATGTCAGATGAGATTGCCCGCGTAGCGTGTACCACCCACAGTTGCCACACTTACTGCAGTTAGAGATGCTATGCTAACACAACTTGCATATGCACGCAACGAACGCAAGCTATGGTCTGAACAATGTGACTTTGTCAGTTCGACAAGAGCAGACACCGATAGGCTCGAACAAGATATTTCCACTCTACGTGAGAGGTGCCAATATCTTCGCCAATGACTTTACATCACGAGCAGTAACGACTCTTCAAACGAGGACGGATACAATACATCATAGATGTAGAACAAGCAGTTAGGCCTATTTTATGTTCGGAAAGTTTTATTTGAAATCTATGTTCAGAATCCGACAATATTTTTACTAATCCTCATTCATGTTTTAGATGTCAATGGATCCATCTGGAGTTCCGAGGTGTGATTGTGGGTTAGATGCAGCCTTGCGGCTTAACACAGAGGATGCAGGGTTGTATGATTTTGGCATATGTGAAAGGCCGGGTGAAATGTATTACATATGTCCTTCTCGTGAGGTGCACTAGTAAATACATACATAATAGGTTGTCGTTGTGTATGCTGCACATTCTTTGTCATTCATTAAACTTGATAATACATTGTAGGGAAAAGATCGGTGCAGATACTTCCGTTGGGCAGTCGATCTCCCCCCAACAATTGATTCTTTGAAAGCTGAGATTATGTTACTAACTGTCGAGTGCAAGTCACTATGGGGCCACACAATGAACATGAAGGACTTTGTTGAAATTCATCACAACTACGATGATATATACACCCAAAAAAAGTATGAGCATGAGGTTCTAGAACGCCACGTTGCCAGTCTGGAGGAAGATTGTAGTCTTCTTTTGGACATTCCTTCACCCACGGTGACGCCATAACATTTAATGGCAATGACCTACATTTAGTTTGGTGTATCGATTTACATTGTCCACCATTTTAGTCTAGGTCCAGGGCAGACCTCTCGTTTCAGTTTGTATGTTACATATGTATTTGCCTGGGAACCAATATAATATTATCTTTTTATTTATGTGGTATTACGTTCTGCTACAGACATGCTACGCACGTTTGCTACTATTTAATTTAAATACATTAATTATATTATGTATTTGTTATTTAGTATATAATACACTTCGGCCAACTTCTTCTTAAGCGGCAGCACAACTACACATTCATTATTCTTGTTAAAATAGTTCTACAACATCTGGACAGAATCAGCAGATATTGACTACATTGCCAAACAAAATCAAACTGAATCCAGTCTAGTAGCCAAACAGAATCAGACTGCAATCAGACTCAAATCAGACCAGCTGACCAGAATCAGACTGGGTTGTCAAACAGAATCAGACTGGGTTGCCAAACAGAATCAGACTGAATCCAGACTAACCCTGTCTAATCCAGTCCAGACTACGAAATCCCATTCTGTTTCCAAACAGGGGCTTACACGCCATGTGGCCGCTGCAGCCTGCAGTTCCCTGTAGGCTACATACTCTCTGGTTGAAGTGTCAGCTGCACAATAGCTGTGAAAATGGTGCCAACTTTCCAGCCTTGATTATGGCGTCCCTCACTTTTGAATTTGGAACCCGTGGTCCAGCATTTGCCATGTATACCAGAAATTGCAGAGACTCTTTTTCTACTTTTCAACTTCGGACGTCGAGAGGCGGCACCCGAACCAATGGCTCTTTCTCTCTCTAGGACTGGAGCTCTAGCTTCTCTCTAGCTTTTCCTCGTACCCCTCGGCACTCTAGAAAAGGATGTTTTCCTTCCATCTTTCCCCCTACCTACTCCCTATCGACCGCCACTGAGACAGGAGTACACGATCTACCCGCACTGAGCTCAATCATCGATTCATCAACCAGCCCACATCACAGTGATGTCTTCCAGGTAGGTGACAGCCGAGTCTGGCATGCGGACAACTGTAGGTGGGGGTCACTTCTCCTCATGTCTCACCTAGTCACCCTCTAAATGATTGTTTATCTTAGAATTGACATATATTACTCATGAGATGATAAAATGTCAACTTAAGATTATATGAGGTATACATAAGAATCTTGACGAGTAAACCCTAGAATGAGGAGACCCCTAAGATCATATGTAGGTTTGTTGTAATGTAGCATTTCGATTATGAGTTTTGACTCTAGATGGACATATGCATGAGGATGAAAAAGTATTAGGATGTCGAGATGTTGCTATCGGAATACTTCGAGACACATCTCTGACAATTGATTTTGGATCCACCTTTTATTTTATGTCGAATAGACTTCATCGGTAAAAATATTATTTTTCATGATACTATTATACGTACAAAAGAAAATGTTATGGATTTATTAATGTTTTCCCAAACTGAGTCACAAAGATGAGAGGCATGGTGTTTCATATGAAAACCCTAGATTGAGTTGGCATGAAAATCATAAACCCTAGTTTTAAGTAGATGTCATAACTGGAATAATAAAACTTGTGCTAAAAATTTAGTTGACATACCCTTTTGTACCCTATGACTTTTTAGTTTCTTATGTGAACTTTAGGGTTGTTAGGTTAGAAACAAAAGACCTAAAATGCAACCCTAGGAGGTTATGACTTGTTAGTTGGATGAACCTACTAACAAAATTAACACCTAATTAAACTATTCACAACTAAAATATATATAAATAACCTTAGTACCTTGATGTTGTTTAGCTTAGTTTATTAGATAAAACATTTAAGTGGTAGATGGAAGTTGGTTGGTAGTATAAGGATGGTTGGATTTCAGGGATGAAATCCTCTTTAAGAGGTGGAGTGTTGTAACATACCCAAACCTAACATCTTGACTTTAGAAATCCAATCTCATGGATAATAGATTGGTATGCTTGGTTTCCCTAGATTTGATCAAACAAAGATAAAGTAATACATAAATAGATAATGTTAGATGCACATAACCTATTAAGTAGCAATATGAATCATAGTACACTCATATTCATATAATAACTTAATTATGTGTCAATTCATGAAATATGTTACATATGTTTCCCTTTCTATCAAACATTCACATAGTGGCAAAATAAAAGAAATAAAGTGAAAACATCTAAATTAAGGTGAAATTAACATATTAATATATTAAATGAGTAAAATATGAAATTTCATGCATAATAATATGTAATTATTTTTTTAAAATAAATAAGAGATAATAAGATTTAGTTAAATGCATATTGTTAACAAAGCTATACTATTTTGATAAATACAATGTCAATGAATCCAAAATCCTAATTGTGTCATGATTCATAAAAAGAAATCCCAAATATGAAATATAATAGTTAAAATGTGTTTCTTGGGTCTCAATTACGTTGGTTGCCAAGTTTCACATTATTTGAACAATAAAAACTATCTTGAATTTCTTTAAAGAATAAAATAGGAGAAAAGGCCAAAAGTATTAAATAAATTACTAAATGACATCACAAACAAATCTCAAATTCAAATTCTAAACATCAAAATTTGTCTATATGTGAGTTTTCACCTTCATTGGACATTCTTATCTATCCTACTTCTTTTAAGAGAGTGAATGTAAAATAAAGACCAAAACATTAAATAATATAGTAAATTATTCTAGAAGGAATATTTTTGTGAAATCTTACTCATGTTTAATTTTCTTGTAGATCAAGTTTCACATCTTTTACGTGTTCCTCGACGCCTCAAATTTATTAAGGAAATAAAATATATGACATAATCTAAAAGTATAAAATAAAATACTAGATGTCTCAAAAGTGAAATCTAATTCTAAAATTGGAATGTACATGTCCTAGTCAATATATGTGTAAAATTTGTAAGAATTTGGAATATGTTTGGACCTACAATTTGGTTTCAAGAGAATATGAAATCATTTTAATGTCACTTTATTCATATTTCTATTTGAATAAGGTTTATCCCTGTCATGAGCCAATTTCATTAATTACCTAAAGTTTCTCGTCATACTTTGCTTCCTTTTTATCACTGATGCGGGGCTAGATACCCATCTATTTTTTATCAGATGATGCGAGCATCATATTCTGCCCTCACTTTCCCTGCGGGTCTGAATAGGGTTGGTAGTGAGACTTCGATGAGTAATATCTCTCTCCCTAGTTCATAGTTTGCCACAATTTTTTTGTCATTGGATTACTTAAACAATTTTGCATCTAACAGATGCTTGCTTAAGACCTAAGTTTTCTTATTCATAATTCTCCCAAATATTTCTCTATATCTCATGATCCTCCTACCCCCAAATGGACTAAGGGCCTAACTCACATACATATAACCACTACCTTGATCTTTGTTCAACATTGTTCAACTCTTCCCTCACACCAATATATCCTAGACTTCATCCTTCTTCATTGATGACTTGTTTTCTCTCCAGCTACAAGAATGATCTCTCACAATGCCTAGCTACGCTGTTTCCCAATTCGACCAAGGGTAAGAATCGTTGGCAACCTTCCTTTGATTTTGGACGATTGAAGCACTAGATTCTCACTGCCTGTAGTTTTCCCTAAAACTCGTGTCTACTTGCCTAGTTGCTTCTTGCGGCTGTGGTAGGGACAGAGATGCACAAGTAGGAGGAAGAATCCCCTCTTGGGTTTTCCTATTTTTCCCTTCCACCAACACTTGATTTTCTACCACTGCACGAGGGTACTAAAGTCCTTTCGCCACATCATAGTGTTTTAATCATGATGGATTTGATAATTGCATGAATACTAGTAGACCCTATCACACTTTAGATGCATGATGCAGGGTTGTTTCTGTATTTTCAAATTTGATTTGTTTATCAAATAAATTAGTATATAGTAAATATTCAAAAATTCCTAACTAATTCTATGATTATCCAAAAATTACACTAAAGTACTTGTTGGATTCACAAAACTATTATCTATCTAAAAAAATATTTTGTAACCAATATCTGAGTATAATCTAGGATTTATTATAGAAATTCTAATTAATGATTTGTATATAAAAATCTATGTTAGGTGGATAAGAACCCAGACTTGGAATTAGGGTTTGGACTCTGGAAAGTTGACAAACATCTTTGAGGTGTGTTGCATTCCCTAATATCCACATTGGGAAACTAAACTAGTATTAATCTCTCTTGTTTTAGGTTGCATTCCTCTGGAGTCCTATTGAACAATTACTTTCTTTACTCTCTATCTCTCTCTCGATTCTTTTTGAGGTGTTTTGATGATGAATATTTTCTTTCTTGACTCAATGACCTATTTGGGTCTAGTCTTAATAACTTTGAAACTTGATATATGTTGTATTTTTAAATTATATTTTTGTTTATCATGAAAAACTAATTATGGATATGAGCTATTTGACCCACTTATGTGGTGTATGTTTTAGATTTCTCATTTTATGTGATGGAAATCTCACTAAATGTATTCATATGACTAAACTTTCATTTACCTTTACATTTTACATGCTTTGTGATTCATTATCACTAGATTAATGTAATGCTTTGGTTTTGTTGGGTTTTATTTCCTACCGAGTGTGCCGCTCCACTCATATATATGGGTGTGTCATTCCGCCCAGGGTGCACCTTTCCACCTGATGTTATTATATTTGGAAAGTATGACAGTATATCATTCTCTATCGGGTTTTAAGGTTGTGAGCCTTAGTTGTCACTGACTTTATATTTTCACTAGTGCTATGCCTATATCGCATGCATGCATGTTGTATATTATTATGATGGTTATGTGTCCTGAATTCTTTATGTGTGATTTTGTGACACATCTTGTTATTTATCTATGGAAAGAAAGTCTGTTGTTTATTATCATCTTTTTGAAATTCATAATTTTCTTGATACCCACTTGGGTGTTTCTTTCCTTTTCTATGAGAAGGCTTGTTATATTTGATGTCTTTTTTGTTTAAGTTTCTCAATCCATATTTTTATATGCACATACCAACGTTTTGTTGATAACCTCTACCTATTCTTCTCTTTTGGGGTATGCTTCCGACCCAGGTGTAGGATTTGGAAGACTGGACATGGACTTGCTAGGTGGATCTCTTGGAGAGGTAGACTTGAGATAGCTGAACATCCCTTTACTAAAATCCTGATGTAGTTGCTTTCATGTAAGCCCCTTATGGGAGAATATTTTGTAATCTTACATAAATTGAATATAGTCATGAAATATTGTTCTCTTGTATACTTTGTATATTCTTGTATACCATCATTGAGAAATGAAAAATTTATACCTATTCCAGTATATGTTTTAGTATGTTTGAAATAGATGGATTTGTTCCTCAAATTAAGTAGAGAGTGGATATATACTAGGGTACCACTCCTTACAAAGTGGTATCGGAGCCCGTGGTACTCAAATTCTTACTATTTCAATTTTGTCTCCCAAATTAGAACCCCTACCTCACATAGTCACCCTTTAAATGATATGTTTATCCTAAAATTAATGTATACTATTTATGAGATGATAAAAGGTCAATTTAGGATAATATGAGGTACATATAAGAATTTTGATGAGTAAACCCTAGGGTGAGGAGACCCTTAAGATCATATGCAGGTTTTCTTGTAATATATCCTTTGTTTATGAGTTTTGACTATAGATGGAGATGGGAAAGAGGATGGCAAAGTATTAGGATACTGATATGTTGCTATGGAAGACTTTGAGATTCATATCTCATAATTGATTTGGATCTACCTTTTGTCTTATATTGAATAGACTTCATTACCAATTTTTTTTCATTATACTATTATACATACAAAAGAAAATTTTATGGATATATCTATGTTTTCTCAAACTATTTCATAAAGAATAGAGGCATGAAGTTTGATATAGAAATCTTGGATTGAGTTTGTATGGAAATCATAAACACTAGTTTTAAGTGGAAGTGATAACTAGGATAGTAAGGCTTGTGCTAAAGGTTTAGTTGACATACCCTTTTGTACCCTATGACTTTTTGGTTTCTCATGTGAATCTTAAGGTTGTTAGGTTAGAAACACAAGGACCTAAAATTCAACCCTAGGTGGGTATGACGTTTTAGTTGGATACATGAACCTATTAACAAAATAAACACCTAAATTATTCACAATTAAAAGATACATAAATAACCCTAGTACCTTGATGTTGTTTAGCTTGTCTTATGAGGTAAAACTTTTAATTTGTAAAGGAAAGTTGGTTGGTTGTATAATTATGTCTAGATTTCAGGTATGAACTCCTCTTTAAGGGTTGGGGTGTTGTAACATACCCAAACCTAGCATATTGACTTTGGAAACATGTTACATATATTTCCTTTTCTAACTAATATTCACATTATGGCAAAATAAGATGAGTAAAGTGCAAACATCTAAATTAAGGTGGAATTAGTGGATTAATATGTTAAATGAGTGAAATGTGAAATTTCATACAGAATAATATCTAGTTCTTTATAAATGAATTGAAGATAATATGATTCAATTAAGTAAATGTTGATAACAAAGATATAATATTTTGATAAATACAATGGTAATGGGCTAAAAATCGTAATGGTTCCATAGCTCATAAAGGGAAATATCAAAAGTGAAATATAATGATAAAAACATGTTCCTTGGGTCCCAATTAGCTTTGGTTTCTAGTTTCATAATATTTGAACAATAAAAACTATCTTAATGTTATTTAAAGAATAAATATGAGAAAAGTCTAGAAGTAATAAATAAATTGTAAAATGACATCAAGACTGAAAACAAACGTTGAATTTTAATTCTACACACTAAAAGTGGATTTGTGTATTTTTTTCTCTTAATTGGACAGTCTTATCTATCATATTCAATTTAAGAGAGAGAATGTAATTTAAAGCTCAAAACATAAAGTAATATAATAAACTATTCCAAGAGGGAAAATTAATATTGAAATTGTACTCCTCGTGTTTTAGTTTTCTTGTAGGATACTTTTCACATATATTGAGTGTTCCTGGATACTTCAAATTCATTAAGGGAGAAATATATATGATATCATCTAAAAGTATTAAATAAAGTACAAGATATCTTCAATAGTGAAATCAAATTTCAAACTTAGAATATACATATCCTAATTAGTCTAGATGCAAAATTTGTCATAATTTGAATTATGTTTGGACCTTCAATTTGATTTTTGAAGAATATGAAATCATTTTAATGTCACTTTATTTGGATTTCTATTTGAATAAGGTTTATCTCTGTCATGCGCCGATTTCATTAATTACCTAAAGTTGCTTATCATTCTCTACTTCCTTTTATCTGTACATGTGCTAACTGTTCATTTTTTATTAAACGGTGGGAGCATCATATTATACTCCTACTTTCTATATGGGTTTGAACATGGATGGGAGTGAAACTTCCATGAGTAATATCACTCCCCTAGTTGTTGGTTTGCTACAATTTTTTTCCATTGAATTCCTTCCACAATTCCGTATCTAATGAGCACTTGCTTGAGACCTAGATTTTCTTATCATGATTTTCCCAAATATTTCTCCAAGTCTCACTAACCTCCTACCCCTATATGCCCTGAGAGACTAACTCACCTATACATAACCCTACCCTGATCTTATTTCACAATCGTTCAACTCTTCCCTTGTGCCAATTGAATCCCAAACTTCACCCCCCTTTTTTGGATACTTGTTTTCGCTCCAACTATAAGAACAATCTCTGATGTCTCCATGCTACACATTTCCCAATTCCACTGAGGGTACTCATTGGTAGCCTTGCTTTGATTTCGAACGATTGGAGCATTAGATTCTCACTACCTATAGTTTTCCCCAAAACCCATGTCTACCTGCCTAGTTGCTTCTTGCGACCGTGATAGGTATGGGTGTCGAAAAATCGAGTTTGGGTCAGTTCCTGGTCAAAATATCGTGTCCAGATTATTTGACTATCAAATCCAAACCCGAACCTAGACACAAATTTTACTCGTACCTGTCAACCCGGAACCGACCCAAATTGAAAAATCAAAACCCAAAACCAAACCCAAATCCAGATTTAAAGATTTTTTTAGAAAAATAATTTTTTAGATAGAATTACTTGCACAATTTTAAATAATTTCATTATCAAAAATAAACTATCAAAGATGTCAATGATCATATAATACCAAAAAATGTAATATTATTTTTCCTTTGCTTATATTTTAGAAAATGATAAAAATAGTAAAACATTATATCATCTAAACACAAGATAATTTCAATACGGGTGCAAAACCACATATATCATACTAAAACAACATATATATTACATAAAATTTGTTGCAACATCACATATAGCATACCAAAACAACACACATTCATATCAAAATATAGCTCATCAAACCAATTGAGATGACTATATCATATTAAAACAACATTTATACCATATCATTACAACATATGTATAACAAAAGGCATAATTTGTGTTTCCTAACACATAAGAAAATTCTAACACTATATTAATATCACAATACTATTAAAAACAACACATATATCACATCAAATAACTAAACTGTGTTATAATATCACATATATTATACCAAAACAACACATGTAACACTTAAAAATATAGTATACATCCCATATATATAGGTATATAAGTAAGTATTTAGAACCCAATTTTGTCCGGTTTCTAAACCCGGAAGCAACCATATTTAGATTTGGACACAAATCTTATATCCAAAACCAACCCAGAACATCACAACAAAAACTTGAACCTTTTTTTTGGGTCAGACACAATTGGGTTCAGTTGTTCAGGCATATTTTGATATCCCTAATGGCAGGGACAGAGCCACAAAGGTCATAGGAACAATCCCTTCTCAGGTTTTGCTCTTTTGTCCTTCCACCAACACTTACTTTTCTATCTCCTCATGAGTATACTAAAGTCCTTTCACCGCATCCCATTGTTTTAATAATAATAAATTTAAATACTATTATACCTTGTCATGCATCAACATTTTGAGTGATGTGGGGGTGTTTCTGTCTTATAAAATTTTGATCAAATACATTAGTAAATAGTAAATATTTAGAAATTTATAACTAATTCTATGGTTATATAGAAATTATACAAAAGTAATCATTGGATTTGGGAAATTATTATCTATCTAAACAAAAATATTGTATAACCTATATTTGAGTATAATATAGGGTTTACTATACATGTTCTAATTAATGATTTGTATATAAAAATCTATGTTAGATGGACAAGAAACCTGACTTCGAATTAGGGTTTACACTTTGGAAAGCTGACAAACATCTTTGAGATAAGTTGCATTCCATATCATCCAGATTGAGCAGTTAACCTAGTTTAATCTCTCTTGTTCTATCTTGCATTCCCCTGAGTCATATTGAGAAATTATTTTCTATACTCTCTCTCTATTGAGCCTCTTTGAGGTATTTGTATGATGAATATTATCTTTCTTGACTTGATGACCTATTTGGGTCTAATCTTAATAACTTTAAACTCTTGATCTATGTTGGATTTTAAATTATACTTTTCTTCATGATGAAATTCTAGTTATTGATATGAGCTATTTTACCCACTTATGTGATGTATGTTTCATATTTCTCATTTATGTGATGGAAATCTCATTAAATATATTAATATGGCTAAACTTTCAATTGATATAAATTTGATGTACTTTGTGACTTGATATCCCTAGAGTAATGTAATACTTGGGTTTTGTTGGATTTTATTCCCTACCGAGTGTGCCTTTCCACTCATATTATATATATGTATGTGCCTTTCCACCCAGGATGCACCTTCCTACCCGATACTATTATATTTTTGGGAGTCTGGCACTACGCCATTCTCTATCAAGTTTTAAGGTTGTGAACCTTATCTGCCACTGACTTTACATTTTTACTAGTGCTATGCCCATCACATGCATGCAGGTTGTTTATTATTGTGATTTTTTATGTGTCCTGAATTCTTTATGTGTGGTTTTGTAGAACATCTTGTTCTTTATTTAGGGCAAGTGACTCTATTGTTTATTATCATTTTTCTAAAATTCATATTTCTATTGATACCCACTTGGGTGGTTCTTTCTTTTTCTATTGAAAGCCTTGTTATATTTGATGTATTGTTTCCTTAAGTTGCTCAATCCATATTTTATATACACATACCAGCATTTTTTTGTCAACCTCTATCTTTTCTTCTCTTCTAGGGTATCCTTGCAACCCCAGGTGTAGAGAATATGGGACAGGGTGACATGGGCCTTCTAGGTGGAGCTCTTAAGGAGGTAAATTTGATATAGTTGGATATCCCTCTACTTAGATCCCGTTGTAGTTACTTTCATGTAAGCCCTTAATGGGATAATATCTGTTAGTCTTTCATAAATTAAATATAGTTATAAAATATTATTTCACTGCTATACTTTGATTATTCTAGTATACCATCACTAAGAAATGAAAAATTTACACCTATTCCAGCATATGTTGTAGTATGTTCGGAATAGATAGATTTATTCCACAAATTAAGTAGGGAGTGGATCCCCTCTTGTCTCCCATTCCTTACAATATGGTATTAAATCTCATGATAGTCGGAATTTGACTTTTTCAAATTTGTCTCCGTGATTAAACCCCCTACCTCACAAAGGCACCCTCTAAATGAGATGATTACCCTAGAATTGACATAATATTCGTGAGATGATAAAGGGTCAATTTAGGATCATATGAGATACACATAAGAATCTTGATGAGTAAATAATGTGGATATTATCACACTACAAATTCACTAGGAATGGAAATTTCTAGTTTGTACCAAAACCAATGTGCAATAATTACTACCTGCAAGAGGACAAGTCTTATTGTAGTATAGTTGGTGATCAAACCCAAAGCATAACATTTTTAAGAATTGATTGAATGATTAGATTAAACTTGGAATAGTATTTAATGCAAAAGGTAGATTTCGTTGATTACAACTAATGTGCAGGAATAAAAAGACTGAAACAAAATCTAAGATTATCATATGGATGTATACAGTAGGATGAGTAGGTTTCAACACCACTATGCTTATTCTCTCACTACATAACAAACACACGTAAATAACATCATGAGGCAAGGTAAATCCCCCTTTCAGTGTTAGGATTAACAATGGACAAATATCCTTCTAGGTTCACTGTCGTGTTACCTAGAGATCCTATATCCATCGCCTCATAAAACAACTATTCGATTTCTCATTAAGAGTCTAACAAAAATCAATCGACGTCCTAGAGTTGGCTTCAAAGTTCTCTACACCCAAGATCATAACAAACATGTAAACATGCTGGCCAAACAAGAATACATAAAATAAAACATTGATCTAACATGAAAATGGTTCATACATGAATGTTTGCAATAAAAGAACAAAAGAAAATAGTGGGGCTACTTCCCGCATCCTAGCGTATGGAAGTACTTGAAACTCATAGCGAGACCAAAATAAACAACAAGAAAAAGGGAGGGGATAGCCATCATCTTAGTGGGTAGAAGAGAGATAGCAATAGAGTCACCTAGGACTATCGTTGGGTGACCCTTCTTCTTCGTCGTCATCCTTGCTTGGAACTGGTCTGTGAATGAGGAAGAGTAGGTGAACAGATAGATGGAGGTATCGTCAACCTTCCTCTGTTGAGGATAGGAGGTCAGGCCTTGGCAAAGAGGTGGAGTGGCAGTATGTCGGCCGGAGAACACAATCCTTTGAATTGATGTCTTGAGAATCTTTATATACTTTCTGTGGAAGGGAGTCTAAGAGTGACAAAATAAAATAGTGGGACTCGGCTGGTCGACAGGCGCATTTCGGTCCATAGCGGGTTGGAGGTTGATGATTGTCTTTTTGTCTTCTTTGTCTATCGATGACTTTTGGGCTATCGAGCCATGCATAGTCGATAGGTTGTTTGTCGATGGCACTGTGTGTTGGGACTGCTCGATCAGTCTGCATGTCGATCATCCTTCGAGAATTTGACTTGCCTACCAGTGTTGAACCTTTCACTATCGACCTATTGGCAGGTCGATAGTAGCTTGTGTCCAGGCTATCGATGTTGAGGGTCGAGTGGTGTTGCTTGATTGTGCTGGCTCGCAATATCGAGTTGTCACTTGGTAGAATGGAGAATGCAAGAGAGATAAATAAGGTTCTGTTTGGGAAAGTAATTAGTTTAATTGCCGGTCATGCATTCATGATCAACCAACGCGTGAAATTAGACAGATGGATAATCCTAGAGATCACAGATGAGTGTGAAAAATATGTAAAAGTCCACTGATTCTTAATCTACTGTTTCAAGACCACTATTTTTGGCAACTAGCGGTTGACCTTTGGTCTTCTACCGCAACCATATCCAAATTAATCATGTTACCAAATGGATCCTGAATTAGTCTGATCGACAATGTTGATTGGAGTCCGCACGTGCTTCTCTTTTAATTGAATGGGGTCGCATTCAACAATTATAAATGTGATCATCACTTGGACAATTCCAATGCTATTGTCATTTTGACATGACATTCCATGCAAGGAAAACTAATGAGATGATATTTGTACCATTGATGGTTTTAAGTGAAGTGCTCGACACATTTTGTTGCATGGTTGATAGTAATAATTCAATTCCATGTGTTTGATGATGCTTCTTTCTTTCCTTATCAATTTAACAGCCTTTGCCTTGATAGCTTTTAATCTATTTCCTCAGGCATGAAGGAAAGGAATCCTTTGCTAACCAATGAGCTGATTTGGAAAATAGTAATGTGACGTTTGCATACAACTCAAGGGTCACTGATTGCATATTAGGAACCCAATTAATAGTTGCCTTGGCACCCGGTCAAAATAATGACTTGATGGCACATAAATGAATTTTTTTCTTGATAAATCAAAAGGACGATTGTGATTGACTATGAATAAATTCATGACATTGGAACACTCCTTGCACATAAATAAAATTAATGTCATTAATAATAATTATTGTACTCACAATAAAAGTGGTGAAATTTAGATTTAATCAAAACAACCGATAAATTGTCTAAAAAGATAAGAAACCCACAACACTAACGATTATGGGATTGCATAGCTGCATGGACCAATTTATAGGATAAAATGCTACATTAGGATGCAAAATTGGTCTGAGAAAGGAAATAAAATTGGGATGAATATGCATTCATCAAAATATCCCAGACTTAAACATTGCTCATCCTCGAGTAACACAGAATTTGAGCATTTACCAAATTAATACTTTCAACCTACATGATTGTCTCATCCTTAGATTATATAATTTTCCTTACCACTAAATGTGGCCAAGCTACCTAAAATTCTTGAGATCATGTAACACACGTTTTTATTATCTTCTTTCCTGATTTTGTTTCCAAAAATACTTCCTCGTCACCATCCGAACATCAAGCATGTCAAAAAGTTTCATGAGAATTCAGAGACACCGCAAAACAATAAGTATGCACTTGATTAGACACTGGTGTATGTCAAGAGGAAGGAAATTTTTTGAGGCATTCATTGTGCTCATAGGTAGAAAAAGGAATTGAATGGAGGTATGGAAGGAAGAGATCTCTCCTCTATTCGACTCAAGATCTTTTTATTTCTTTGGGCAATCTTTCCTCTATTCGATTCGAAATCTTTTTTTTCTTTTAGTTGTGGTTACATTGACTGCATTTTTTTTATATGCACATTGACATATTTTCTTGGTGGTACACCCTATTAAATTTACGGGGGGTACTGAACAAGTGGTAGAGGGGGGAAGTGGATGTGCCTCCCTGAATTTAGAGTTTGGCACATTTTTGTGCCTTTTTATTTTCTTTTTGGTGAAAGGGAAGGTAAGAAGATGGAGGAAAAAGTGTCGAAGAGAGTTCAGAACATCATGCCACTTGATAATTCAGTGCACTCGATTGTTCTCCTTATCACACTACATAATATAGTGACAATACCGGAGATTAAATAGAAATTGCATGGAATTGTGCCACTAGTCATTAGGAAGCACGATGTGTTTGATCCCTCTAATTTTCTTTCTACTTGCCATCATTTCCAAGAAACATAATATATTTATATTCTTTGGGCGGATAGGATAATTTCTAGCCATTGGTTAGTTTGAAAAATCAGCCCTTTTGAAAATTTACTTCAAATAAGTGGAGTTGAATGATGTGAATATGTATGCAAATAAGAAATGTAAATCTAAGCAGACTAGGTAATGGTTTTAATTATTCTAAGACAAAAAAGTGATTTTTTTAGCTAAATGCATTGTATGTATGCAATGATATGGACCTAAAATTAAAGCACAAAATTTAAAGATAGAAGGGTGTGGATTGAGTAAAGTACGTATCACCCACCCTCCACCCCAAACTTAAATTTTTTCTTGTCTCCAAACAAACACAAAATTTGAAATGGGGGGGAGGAAATCAGAAAGGCTCAACCAGGCGGTATGTGAAGCTCAAAGAGGGTCCAGTTGAATGGGATGTTGACAGGGATTGGAACTTTAAGAGGAGTGTCATGAATCACCCAATGATTGGGTGGTCTTCACAACTCAAAGGGTCGGACTTTCTGGATGAGTAAAATAATGTTGCTTTTCACCTCACAACCCATCCAATAGGATGCAAAAATATTCCTCCATCAGTAGAGGAAATGTTGTATTTGTATCTGGATCAGCAAGAGGAGGCACATAATATGATGGATTCCTATATGATGTCTTCAGGATCAGCCCATCCAAGAGGGCATGTGGTGAATCACCCTTGAAGATGAAGGTAGTAGGTGGCGAAATTTCCATTTGTAATGCTAGTTGTTGTAGATCATGTAGAGGGTCCGGATCTAGCTTCTCTTCATCGCTTGGATCATCATGTAGGAGTGGTGCCGACATGGGAGGAAGAATCTGAATAGAAAAATTAGCATCATAAATATTTTTATGTGGCTATGCAACCTTTTGAAAAATCATGCAATTAATATTGGGCTCAATGGGGAGTGAGGGATCAACATGTTGCTCTACTTCCTCCATACAAGATGTACCCAATTCATATGTGGTTTCAAGAGAATAATCATAGTCCAACGATGAGGGCATGTGAACTTTTTGTGGTGGCTCTTCAACTTGATCATTCATGTACGGCTCTTGCTAAGAAAGTTCCTCTTCATTAGAAACAACCAGATGTGAGATCAAAGTTGATTGTTCATCTTCCAAGATAGGATCAACCAAGGTTGGTTGATTAATCATAAAACCTTGATCAGATTCTACAACCATAAGGGGGTTGTCTTCCTGATGGGACTTTTTTTACTGACGTACTAAAGTCTCAATCATAGAATTGAGAAAAGGATGGAGTACAAGTGTACATGTCTATTGCTGGATGTAGTTTTTCGATTTGTGTGGCTGTCGAAGAATCAAGTTTTGTTGACACCACCACCACCACCACCACCACCATCATCATCATCATCATCATCATCATCATCATCATCATCATCATCATCATCATCATCATCATCATCATCATCATCATCATCATCATCATCATCATCATCATCATCATCATCATCATCATCATCATCATCATCATCATCATCATCATCATCATCATCATCATCATCATCATCATCATCAAACTGAAACATATTTGGCTGCTCCATCTGTCCTTGTTAACTTTGTTGCTGACTCGCTAGCTCCTTAATAGATATGACAAGTTGTACAAACTCAACCATTTATGCAAGTGATCTTTTGCTCTGGGCATCTTCTTTGATAAGAATTTTCTCAATGGCGACCATTCTATCACTCTGGTCGGGTGAAGGTTGGATTTTATAGTGTTGTTCGTCATTATAGCTCTTGCAATGTTGTTGATTATAGTCCGCAGCATAAGGGGTTTGATCTTCATAATACGACGGATCATAGAAGTCTCCTAAATATTGCTAATTGAGGTCTCCTTGATTGTATGTGTAGCTTGTGTAGAACGGTTCCTCATTTTGGCCTCCCAAGTATTGTGGATTAAGTTGTCATTATATCCACATTGGTGGCTCATGGCACTATGTTGGGCATGAATCCTCTGCATTAGTGCTCTAAGTTCTGGGGGAAGCGTTGGGGGGAAGTTTATAGATGTATGGCTATAACAACTACACATTTTGCATTGTATGATCTATGGCCTTGACCAATCCATTATTTATGGTACCTGAAAAAATATGGAAGTTGTTTATAAGGTTGGAGGAAATTTTTAATCAAGTATATTTCTAACAAAAAATTGTTCAAGAAAATTTTCAATATGATTTTAAAAGAAGACAACAAAATACTAAATAATCCTAATTAAATTAAATCAATTAAAAATTCCATTGTCTCTAGCAACGATATCAAATTTTGATGTGGATATTAACACACAAAAAATTCACTAGGAATGGAAATACTTAATTTTTATCAAAACTAATATGCAATAATTACCACCTGCTAGTGGACGGGTCTTATCACAGTATAATTGAGGACCGAACCCAAAGGAAAATGTTTGTAAGAATTGATTGACTGATTTAATTAAACTAGAAATAGTATTTAACACAAAAGATGGATTCGGTTGATTACAACTAATGTGCATGAATAAAAACTGAAATAAAATCTAAGGTTATCAGATGGATGGATACACTACGATGAGTAGGTTTCACCACCACTATGTTTATTCTCTCACTGCATGGCAGACGCATAATGGAGGCTAGGTAAATCCCCCTTTAGGCATTGGGAATAAGCTTGGACAGATATCCTTCTAGGCTCGATGTCGGGTTACGTAGAGATCCTATATCCATCACCTCAAAAAATAAATATCTGATGTACATCAAAAGTCTAACAGAACCCAATCGATATCCTAGATCTGTGTTTGAAGTTCTCTGCACCCATGATCATGACAAACATGTAAACCTACTTTCCAAACAAGAATACAAGAAATAAAGCGATTGATTTAACATGAAAATGGTTCATACATGCATGGATGCAATAAAAGAACCAAAGCAAATAGTGAGGCTACTCCCCACGTCCAAGTGTATAGAACTACTCGCAACTCATACATGATTAGAATAAACAACAGGAAAAGGAAGAAGATAGCCACCATCTCAGCGGGTAGAAGAGAGATAGAAATAGAACCACTATGGACTGCCGTCGGGTGACCCTTCTTCTTCGTCATCCTCCTTGCTTGGATCTGGTCCGCGGATGAGGAAGAGAAGGTGAACAGATGGATGGAGGCATCGTTGACCTTCCTTTGTCAAGGATATGATGTTGGGCCTAGGCTGAGTGGTGGAGAGGCAGCCTATCGGCTGGAGAAAGTGATCCTTTGAACTGATGTCCTGGGGTTCTATTTATACTTTTTTTGAAAGGGATTCTAAGAGTCACAAAATAAAATAGTGGGACCCAACTAGTTGATAGGCGCGTATCGGTCCATAGTCAGTTAGAGGTTGATGATTGTCTTTTTGCCTTTTTTTTCCTATCAACGACTTCTGAGCTATCAGGCCATGCATAGTTGATAATTTGTTTGTCGATGGAAATGTGTGTTGGGACTGCTCAATCAGTCTGCATATCAATCATCCTGAATTGATTTTGAGCATTTGACTTGCCTATCAGTGTTGAGCCTTTTGTTGTCAACCTATTAACAGGTCGATAGTAGCTTGTGTACAAGATGTTGACGTGGAGCATCAACTAGTATTGCCTGATTGTCCTGGCTCACAGTATCGAGCTGCTGCTTGGTTGAATGGAAAACATAAGAGAGATAAATAAATTGGTATGCTCGACAATGTTAATTAGAGTCCTAGCATGCTTCTCTTTTTTTTTTGATAAAGAGTCCATGCATTAATGAAAAAAATGTTGCTTACAAATAGAACGTCTAAAAGCAAAGAGTATAGAGAAATTTTTAAGGTGGACTATAGATAGGGATGTGTCCCTGCTATCCAAGCATCAAATATAGATGGAAAAACAACCAAGGAAGTGTAGAAAAAAGTGTCCATGGGGGAGGGACCCCTTAACATATGCCTCTGTAGGAAAATAAAAGGATGTAACTAAGATAGAAAGATCATGTTTATGTGATGATCATAGCCTCAGAATCCTGTGTCGTCAGCGATAATGTCCTCCAGGGAGTAGCATCCACCACCATTGTGGTCACCAAACATTTTGCCCAGATCATCTTAAGCAGGTATCACCTGAGTTGATGTAGAGGCATGTCCTGTAGTGCAATTGTACAAAAATAGAATGTTCAATATCCAATAGTTTAAGATGGGTGGGTTTAGATGTGTTATTGAACTTCCTATTGTTTCTCTATAGCCAAATATTCCAGAAGATATGTATGGCCAACTCTTCAGGAGGGAATGTAGAATATTATGGTAAGGGCTTGATCCTAGTGATGAAGGAAGGTTGGAAAAGGTAACTAGTATCGAAAAGTAGTGAAAAAAAACATACTAAAGATGTATCATGAAAGTGCAACTGGGGAAGATATGTTGTGTGGTTTCTTTATCTTTCTTGCACAAGTAGCATCTGGTGGGTCCCAAAAAACCTCTATTGGTTAAATGTTGGTATGTAGGGATTCTGTTAAAAGAGAGCATCCAATAGAAAGGTTTTTGTTTATGTGACCATTTAGTTTTCCAAATCTAAATCATATTTGAAATATGTCCCCTATAAGTAAGATGGGTGTAGGCTACTTTTGGAGAGTAATGTTGTTCCCAAATCTAAGAAATGTCATTGTTTGTGTTGTATTCAAGTTCATGGATTATATCTCTCGGGGTGTTGTTACCGACATGATTTTGAAGATGATTTTTGAGAGAGCTTAGCCTGTTGCTAGTGAGGAGTTTGAGAGCTTTGGCAATATTGAGTTTATTCAGTGATGATGGGATAAGAAGGTGTGTGTTTAGATTTTCGATGGTGTTATGATGGTACCATGGATCCACTAAAAATTTGATATTCTGGTGTGCATGAGGGGGGATGTGAAGATGAGGTTCTTAATGATGTCATGATTTATATTGATGTACTTCCATAGTGGGGAAGATATGTTTTTAGTGGTGTGGTGCCAGGGAGGATTGTTTTTGTAATATTTCTGGATGATGAAATTCTTCCAGAACTTGTTGGTTCTAGAGATGAGAATGTTTATGATTTTTGTGATGACGCAAATGGCATGAATTTTTATGTTGATGATGCCCCACCCACCAAATTTGATCAGAGTAGTGATGGTGATCCAATTGACGAGATGGATTTTCCTATATGGATTGTCTACTTTGTAGTTGTTCCAAAGGAAGTTCCTCCTGATCATGTATATGGTTTTGAGAGTCTTACTCAGTAGTAGAATACATGTGGGGTAGTGAGTGGTAATGGGTGTGATGACATTGTTCATGAGTGTAAGCCAGCCTACCAGGTTGAGAAAATGATTAGTCCATGAATTAAGATTCATATAAATCTTGTCAATGATGGGGCTCCAAACTGAGTGTGTGATGGTGTGTGGCGCAATGGGTAGTCTAAGGTAGTTGATGGGCAATATTTCATTTGAGAAGGTGTTTGTATCTGTTGATTAGATCAGGTGGAGTGTTGAATCCAAAGATGGAAGAATTAGAAAGGTTGATCTTCAGACCCAAAATATATGAGAAGAGTCCAATGATGTGAATAGTGTTGATGATGGCAGAGTCTTCAGGTTTGACAAGAATCATAGTATCGTCCACGAATTCTCATGGAATTTATGGGGAGAGGCTATAAGACCATGCGTAGTACCAAGTTTGATCATGTTTGTGAGAATGGACGTAACAATGATGAAGAGGTATGGGGAGAGGGGGTCACCTTTTCTAAGTCCAATTGTGTTGTGGAAGTATCCTAAGGGAGATCCATTGATGATGTTGGAGAAGAAGTTTGTCGATATGCAAGCATGGAAAGCCATAACCTGACATAGGTCTAATGAGGTAGTCCCAGTTAATGTAATCAAAGACTTTTTCAAAGTCTATTTTTATGGCTAGGATGGGAGTTTTGTTTTTGTGACAAAGGTGTATAGCTTCCTTCACCATGATGAAGGCATCATGAATGCTTCGATTTTTTAGGAAAACATTTTGATTGCGTGAGATGATGTTTTCTTGTTGGGGTTTGATGCGATTGGAAGGACCTTAGCAACGATTTTGTAGGAGTGTTGATGAGACTAATGGGTCTAAACCATGTAATCAGGTTGGGATGAGAATCCTTCTTGATGAGAGCTATGATAGTTTGATTGATATTTTTAATGAGAATAGGAACGTTGGTGATAAGGTGGATAACTTTTAGCACGTCCTTCTCTTTGAATTGAATGAGGTTGCATTCACCAATTTATAAATGCGACCATTGCTTTGACAATTCCAATGCTATTATCATTTTTACATGCCATTTCCATGCAAGGAAAACTAATGAAATGTTGTTTGTACTAATGATGGGTTTAAGTGAAGTTCTCAACACATTTAATTGCATGGTCAATAGTTTTAATTCAATTCCAAGTGCTCGATGACGGTTCTTTCTTTCCTAATCAATTTAATTATCTTTGCCTCAATAGCTTTTAATCTATTGCATTGCGCATGAAGGAAAGGAATCCTTTGCTAACTAATGGATTGATTCAAAAAACAATAATGTGATGTTTGCATACAAATCAAGGGTCACATATTGCATATTCAGGAACCCAATTAATAGTTTCCTTCACATCCTATCAAAATAATGACTTCATGGCACATAAATGTATTCCTTTTCTTGATAAATCAAATGGATGATTGTGATTGGTTATGAATAAATTCTTGACATTAGAACACTCCTTGCAAAAAATAAAATTAATGTCATTAACAAAATCATCATACTCACAATAAAAGTGGTAAAATTCGAATTTAATCAAACAACCTACAAATTGTCTAAAAAGACAAGAAACCCAAGACATTAACAATTATGGGAGTGCAAGGCTACATGAACCAATTTATTGGATAAAATGCTACATTAGGATGCAAAATTAGTTTAAGAAAGGAAAAAAAATTGGGATGAAATATTCATTCATTAGTATACCCTAGGGTGAGGAGACCTTATGATCATAGGTAGGTTTGTTGTAATATATCTCTTTGGTTATAAATTTTGACTCCAAACAAAGATAGGTGTGAGGATAACAAAGTATCCTGATACTGAGATGTTGTAATTATGGAATACTTTGAGACTCATCTCGAGTAATTTATTTTATGTTGAATAGACTTCATTGCTAAAGAAGTTGTTTTCCATTATACTATTATATGTATAAAAGAAATTTTATGGATTTATCGATGTTTTCTCATACTAAGTCACAAAGAACAAAGGAATGGAGTTTAATATAAAAACCCTAGATTGGGTCAGAATGGAAATCATAAATTGTGGTTTTAATTGGAACTAATAACTAGGATAATAAGGCTTGTGCTAAAGGTTTAGCTTGTTGGTATGTATGCCGAGAGAGACAATTGTATGATGATTGTAATGGAATAACTTGTAAATGATTTGATTAATAATAAAGACAACCTTCCAATTTATTCTCTTTTATTCAGTTATGAGATAATGAACTATAATAATAAATGTCTAAAGAATGAATGATACTCAATGCCATATGTCTTCAGGTTTAGGACTTGATTACATGAGATCATATGTATGTGAAGAGTTCATATATTGTTGTTATGTACCTAATCAGATGTTATCATGGAAGGTTCATAGACAACAATAACACATAAGACTAGTGTGTGTGTTGGTTGATGATAGAATCTCACTAGTCATGATATGGCGATATCAAACCAAGCAGACATATACATGTTTGAGAATAGTGTATCGAACAGACCCACTATGAGAGTAACACATGGGTACCATTGCTATGGTAGTCATAGTTAGCTCTCATAGTGTTGGCAGTGATTTTGGTTCTTAGACCTGTAGTCACTACATGCATCACATGTTTGTATGCTTTGACATCATCAAATGTAGTCCTGAATAAGGATTGTCATAACAATGATGATTGGGTGACTATGACACATGTAGACTGACTGTGAGTGATATAGATGGGATTTGTCCCTCCTATGGGAGTATGATATCCAATTCCACTTGAGTTATCAAGAAAAAGAAATACATGGCCATGTACATATGAGTCAATATATGATAATGAGATTACACATATCTCATAGAGTCTATTATAGCAAGAAACATAGATTAATTGTTGAAGAGGATGACATATCCATGCCTCGAGTTCAATTTGGATATCAGAGACAAAGGAATTATACAAACATTTTAATACCTAACAAACATTGTAGGTTGAAGTTGTTCTCCAACTTTCCATTTACTTGGTAGCAATAATGTGTGACTAGGCAACACTCTTTTATTGTGATGTCAAATTGGTTATGGAAATCAACTGCCAACGTAATATGGGACCTATAGGATCACACCCATAGGACATGACCTACAAGAGGAGTTGGATTATGAATGATATTTGGATTGAATATGAAATGTTTTTAGGTATTCAATCAAACAACTAAGGTTCAAAATTGACTTATTGGACTCTGAACCAACCAGTTCAAGTATTGAGACGATCATTTGGAGTGTCAAGTAAATTGGAATAAAAATTAATTGTACTTTGTCTAAATTGGACAAATGAAACGACCATCTCACTTTTGAAATGACCATCTCACAATGTGAAACAACCGTTTCACTATGTGAAACAACCAGTTGTTTTCCCAAGTTGCCTGATTCAGTTTCCAATTCAATTGGAACAATTATTGATGTTGATGCCATGTTTAGCATTAATCAGAAAGAATTATATCAACACTTCATTCAATCCTACAATTACTTATTCGTTGAAACAATACCTTCGGGAAGGACTGATTTGAGGATGAGGAATTAGCGGATCTGCTTGCTTTCTTCCTTCCCATTTTTAGTAATTAGTACAATCAAAGGAAATCCTTAGCAAAAACTGCAACAAATGCAAATAGTTTATAATTTATGTAAGACGCACGATCTAACCCAATAAGATACTTATTGATTGGTAGAAGCTTAAAAATACCAATTTGATTTAGAATATGAAACTTGCGAAATGACCATTTCACTCACCAAACGACCATTTGGGTGTGTGAGATGACTTTTTCATGCTACGTAAGTTCTAGAACATTCATGATTCTGGACCCTTCTACTCCCATACTGATTGGAAATCGTGACCCTGGCCTCTACTATAAATAGAGGGGTATTGGGGGCTTCCCAAAACATATAATTGAGAATCAATTGCTATGACATTTGTTGTCCTCTCTAGTTTTGGTTACCAAGAGAGTCCAATCAAGTCCTACCCGACTAGGGAGGGATTGTGAGGGAGGGAACAACTTAGAATATATAACACCCTCCCTAAGTACACAAATGCACATGGAGGAAGCAACATTGAGTTATCCATAACTCATGTACTTAAAGGGGCATTACATAAAACTGGCATTCATTACAACAATTTAATCAATCACATAGACTGAAGTATTAAAACATTCTCATGATTATTCTTACAAAAGGAAACATGAACACTATCACATGGAAAAATCATTTAATCATCTTGAGACAAAGTCGACCATCTAAGTTCTAAATATTGTAAACATACATCTGAGTCTATAAACCTGAGAATTTTCTTATAGTTGGAACCCCGCCAGATCTTATCATGCTCAATCTTTATGCTCCAAGTCTCTAGGTACTATTGTTGCTCCTGATCCTCACCTACAAACATCTCGTTCTTAGCCATGCACAAAGGAAAGCCTAGGTTAGAGTAAGTGGCATTGAATTTCTAATAAAATAAATATAAATATGCCATAACTGAAAGTTGAACTGATATCAGAAAGGTATGAACTTAAACTGAATTGATATGTTTTTTATTTACATATTTTATCTTTCTGTGGCCACTGTTATACAATAAGTCCTCTTCTATGGCACTATGGGCCTTCTATGGTGCAATGCACATTCTATGGAATAATTGCCTTTTGGTGACACTGATGTGTCTTCTATTTTGTGGCACCAAGTGACTTCTATGGTGCAATGCATCTTCTATGGCATAAAAGCCTTCTATTCTATGTACCATAGTACTTCTATTCTGTGAGGACTTATTATATAATATAAATTATATTCGGGTGTTATTTTCAATTCTTTTCTATTCTTATTCTATTTCTGATTCTATTCTGATTTTCTTTCTGTTATGATTCTGTATCTCAAGTGGTTGAGATAAATTTTGTAGTATGTAATCTGTTCTGGCATTCTAAGTTCTATATTCTATTCTTACTTCTATGAAAAATCTAAATTCTGATATAGCAATAAGGAGGTAAAAGCTAGAGATAACTTCTAATATTTCCATTCAGAGTTATAATAACTCTATACTGAATTCTAAAACTCAATTAGTAAAGATCTATGATAGTTTGAAATCTAGATTTTGTACCTAAATTTGATATTCTGAAAGAAATTTTAAATTGTAGATGCATTGTCAGGAATTAACATATTGAAATAAGTCACATATTCTGATTCTAATGATTCACATGTTGATTTATAACATTTATGCATGAATGACAACTTGAAACTGATAATTTAGAAAATCTAGGAACGATCAATCTGAGGATGCAATTCTATTGTATTGGAAAGTTGTACTCTACATATGAAATTATACTATGTGTCTAATGGATTATTTTGGGAAGGATAATTAGATAACATGAATTCAAAGGACATGACCCACTTACCTATCATAAGCCAAGTCTGCTCAAGAAAACATCTCTTAAGGTCCTTCTAATCTTCTCCTGAAAAACCAAAGGGTCTATCACTTTTCATGTCTCTTATAAAATCCCAATCTTAGGGTCATTAGGGTTCTCAATTAAGGTTTTTAGTGCATGCGTATGACCTCTTGAGTGAAATATAGGTTCATACTCATGATCTAACCTTCTAGTGATTATTAGGGTGTATAATATTACCTTTTATATATATTAGAATTAGTGTTTAAATCACATTTTATTCTTCTTAACTAACTTCATTGACCTTACTTTTAACATTGGCTTACAATTTATTCATACTAACCCTCATATGTAGTCATAATGATATTAGGATTCATGTTTGAGTTCTTTACATGTATGAAAGGATCCATATATACCTATTGTTGTACACATCATCTCTAGGTTCTCAAATTTCTCCCTACTTAGGTCTCTATCATTATAGAGTCTTAACATCATTACTAATAATCACTTATCTTCAATCTAGTTCATTCACATTACTGATTCAACTATTAGTTTGGATCATTATCTTCTAAACCCAATGATATGACTAGTTAATATTAGTTCATTAATTATATTCATATTGTGTAGCTAGTATGCATTTACATGAATATCTGATTACGGTATCATCATTAGGGTGATATTAGTCTGCCTTTACATGAAAATCTGATTACGGTATCACCATAGTGGTCGACGAGCAAGTAGTGCAATTGCAAGGCAAGATGGGTTTTTGAGATTCACCTCAAACAAAGGCATGATGGTGATAGAAACCACTATGGATGGTATTCCCAAAGCTCGTCATTCATTTCCCATGATCCTAGCCTGAGATAAGGTCCTCTACGGAAAGATTCAATGGAAACCACCCAATGGTCCTTCCAGGATACCAGAGGAGAAAATCAGACCCTAGATGCAACTAGGGTCGAGTTCGTAATTGTCTGGGGATGGTATATATGTGAAGAATTTGATAGAGGTGGCACAGAGGAGGAGAACGACCATGAGTACCAGAAATAGGGAAACAATGTAGGTCATGGAGCTGCAGAAGTGTTAGAGTTAAATTAATGGTTGAGGGATGTCTCAGTGTGCATGGTGGAGCTTTTCCAATGCTCATATGACCAAAGAATTTTCCCATAGACGGTCTGCAACTTTGCGTGTCAAGGAAGATTGGTGGTGGAAGGGCTACTTCTTGTAGAGGTAGAACTGGGGTTCTCATTATAGTTTAAAATATGTGCATCGCTCTCCCAAAACCAACAGTGAAAACCATTTGGGAAGCTATTATTCACATTGGGAGATATCAATGATTGATCAGAAAACAAGAGTCCCAGTCTAGGAAAACTGAGGTTGAAGAAGGCGCTGATGGTTGCGATGAAATCACACATCTAGTGTCCACATATGAAGACCTAGACAAATCCCAAGTAAAAGTGAATTTGTGAAAATATGGGAAAAATAAGGGAAAACCCATTTCTTTACCATTATCTTGGGAAAAACTTTTTCCTACACAAACAAACTCCAATTAATCCCAAATTTTAGCCACTTATCTTATTTTATGTTTAGAATATTCTAGCAGGGTTCATTGTGTATAGAGGTGGTCAGAATGGTTACTATAAGTAAAACAAGATAAAGATTAATTAGTAAGTAACTAATGATATAAATATAGTTAAATCTTGGAAATTTGTGTGTCATCCTTTTCACACGATGTTTCCTAATAAGAAAATTCTTAGTTCATTATAATATTCAAATTAGGGAAAAATACATGTTTATATAATGATGATCATGAAAAACATGTATTTGGGAAGTTATATTAAAGTACTAAAAAATAAGGATGTTACAAAATCATTGTGGGAGAGCAGGTTGGTGACTAGTACACCAACATGAGGAAAAACTCCTTCCTGTCTATTCTAGTAGGATGAAATGAGTTCTAGGGGTCCGTGTGGACTTCTCTAGAGGCAAGGTGACATTTTCCTATCTATATGGAGGACAACGTCAGAAAATAGTCCATGACGAGAGGAGCTATTGCAAACGACAATGATTGAGTTTCCCAGTGTGGAGGAGTTGCAGACGAGTCTAGTGCAACTAGAAGAGAGTTTTGCATCTACAATGATGAGTAATATGCCGTTGGACTTGCTCTAGGACCAGGTATATCCTGGAAATCATCCTTTCCATTATATTGTTGTTGACACGATCCACTAGTTTAATGGGAAATAGGGCATAATATAGAGATAATGGATATGATCATATTTTGGTTTTCTGATTTAATTATCACATGTGATACGAATAATTTCTTATTCTATCAAATACCATGATAATCCCAAACTAATATATATAGCATATATATGTAATTTAAATGTGTTGTCCTAAAAGTGAGTTTTGATGGTGAATGTGTAGCATGGTTATGGCCAATAACCCCTATTATTTGTGCATGGTTGGTTAATCCTTTTATCTCAATTTGTGCACTGAGCCTCTATCTTATCTTCCCAATGTAAAGTCAATTCTTTACTACCCTTGCTCTCCTCTAAAGTAACTTGAGATTTCTTTACAATCATGTAACAATATGATAGTTTACTTTCTTATTATGACGAAGAATAAAGACATTCTAACGATGGAAACTGACCGTCTCAGAGACAAGCTAACCGGATGGAGGACTAGGGAGGACCAAAAGGACAAGCCAAATTGATGGACAGGTAGACTCAATGATCGACTAAAGGAGCCAGTAGATGGTGGACATAAGAACTAGACAACCGGTGAGATGTCCAAACGACCAACATGAGGCGAGCCATTCGGTTTAAATTTTGAATCGAACAACCCGAATTGGCAAGCACAGATCTTCATCAACAACATGTTTCTACATGTGATGTAGACCTAGGTTATGGTAATTCCTTGTGGCTCCAAGGAATTACATTAGGCAAGCCATAACCATCACTTTTTGTTTATTGCATGTTCTCATTGTGGGATATAACATGTATATGATACATATTATATATGTGGTGGTTGGATAAAGTATATGTATTTATAAATACAAAACCCTCTCAAATAAAATATCAACGTCTTAGATACTTTCCATAATTAACACATATGAAAATATTGATCAACCAAGTGTGTGCATGCCCTAGCATGGTAGACCATTTGTTTCATGTAAGTGTGATGGTAGACATGTGGGTCTGCCCTAGAAGGGTGCATATTCTATCGTGTTGGCTTGTGGGTCAGGCTTGACTAGGTGATCTTAATATGATTAAGCACCTAGAAGCATGAAGATTGACTATGGCAAGGAGTTGTGCATACCATCTATCCTAGAATTGCATGATATGAAATTGAAAAATGTTGCCTACCTTAATAATTGGTCATGAGCGCCAGTGTTGGTTGGGTATTGACTAAATTATTTTGGATCTTGGCTCACTCGAAGGTGGTATGCTACAATATTCCAAATTGGTAGTGAGGGCTGTCAATTTGAACAAAAGAGTGGGAGTGATAATTAATAAAATGCCTAATTAAATATTGTCAAAATGTTATCAGATTTAATAAAATCAAAAGGGTTTTGATAAATATAAATTTTCTCTTATAGAATCAAATGGAAAACACTCAATCATTGTGATTGGACAAACTAAATTAGATTTATTTCCTTTACTAGTTCAAGACCTTAAGAAATGTTCTGGATGATCCTGAAACACCAGTGCCAATAAAATCCACTCCATATTCGCGTAAGTTGGATGCTTACTTGAAGCATGCTGATAATGATATAGACATCAAGAACCTTATGTTGGGCTATGTGAACTATGAGTTCATTAAACAACTTGATAAGCATGAAAGGTATAATGTCTCTATGATGTTGTTAGAGTGCAAACTAATAGAGGGAAACCAGTAGAGCCTCATTGGCTCAATATGAATGGACATATGAAGCATATACAAAGATTGGGATTTTCCTTTAGGATAAGAGTTGGCCATGGTTAAAATTTTGCAATCATTACCAAAATCATATAGCCATTTTATAGTATCACAACTTGAGTAACATGGATAGGCGACTGTCTAAATTGCTTAACATTTTGATAAACGTTGAAGCACAAATGGAGAAGGACAATCCCGTTATAATGATCAATGGAATGAAGTCCAAGGGAAAAGGAAAGTCCAAGTAGTATTATGAGGCTAAGCTGAAGTCCAAGTCTTCTGCATTCAAAATAAAGAGAAGAATAATGAAATCAAGGAAGATGAAGCAAGGGATATGTTACAACCTCAGTTTTCTGGTTCTTTTGGATGGAAATGCAATTTCCCCAAGAAATGTATGATTATGTAATTTGCGTGATTTATGTACCTTGAACGGATTCCTTTGATAAATAGCATGGTGTGTTTGATTTCGTAGGCCTTGTTGGCTATTGGGCCCAATAACAAGAAAAAGGAAATAAAAGGAAAAGAAATCAATTAATGAAGGAATAACTAAGATAATGAGAAAAGAAAGATGTAGAAGCATCTAGAAGGCTAAAAATTATCCTTCAAGGAAGGATTTCATATCTTTGGGATTTCTTGGGTTCCAAGGAGTCCAAGTTGCAAAGATAATAGGAGAAGAAAGAAAAAATACCAATTTAATAGGCTTTATTAAAGGATAACTTGCACATGAAGATAATACCATTTTCCTTTAGAATTTGGGATTCAAATTTTGTATACGAGTATATAAACCCAAGATAAAGGTTTCCCTAAATTTTGGTTGAAAAAGAAGGTACGGATTGAGAGTTATGAATTTTGCAAATTATCCTAAAGTAAGGAGATAATCCTTATAAAGTATTAAATGTCACATATTTAATTCAATCAGGAATCTAGGGCCCGACCCTTTTAGGTGTCACACGCATCTGGGACCCTTGGATTGCAGATCGATGATCTGTAGATCGTCTCCTAGCTCTGGTTAAATCGGGAAGGCCAGCTACAGTAGCCCCTTTCCCAGTTCATCTAGTTCTCTTTCTCCTATCCATATCAGGACTGGGAAGTAGTTCCATTGGATTTAGGGTGAGAATTCAGACACGAGTATCCCTAACAATAAGTGTTCCATTGGGAATAGGGTACTTTCCCTAAGGAGTTGTGGGAGTCAAACACCATGGAGCGATAGGCTCTATCCCCCAACCTATAAAAGGGATGTAAAGGCCTCAGAGAGACCGAGAGCCGCAACCTCAGGGTCTGCTAGACCATACATGTTCATCTCTACCCTCGATCTCCCATTCACCTACCCATTCTGCTCAATTTTCACTCCAATTCTGGTTTGCTGCTATCGGATCTGATCCCTAGTCATTTACCTTGCTCGGGACCAGTGGGGAGCAAGTGAGAGCCACCGCGTGGTGCAATAGGCTCGGGCAAAGGTGAAGTAGCTCTCGCCAACGACTAAGGAGGCCAGATGCCCGAAGTCAACCGTGAGGTTGACCGTGGCAGGGTGCTGCCTCACAAGGCTGAACGAGGTTGAAGACGATCATTGCAGGAATGACCCTTTTACCCCCAGTGCTAATGAAGGAGGAGTGGGGTAAGAGCGCCTTTTGGCTCTGTCTAGTTGAGTCAACATCGCTGGTGCAAGCCACTGAGAGGGCCGCCTGTGATTGGCTGGCCTGGCCCATGTGGAAAAGAGAGATAGGAGTCGAGTGGCTGACGTGGCACTCTCTCATTGGTCCAGGTAAATAAATCTTGTAAAAATCATAGTTAATTATTAGTAACTCTGATTAAAAAAAATTATATAAGAAAATTGATTAGGAGAACACGAGGAATCCAATAAAAATGATATTAAAGCCTTAATGCGTTTCTAATTATAAAAGTTCTTTAAGTGGATCATGTTATTCATTAAACCTTGATTAAAACCCTAATTATGTTTGGAAATCAGATTTAAGGTCTTAAATAGGTTATTTCAAGTTATAGTAACCTATTGAGAGAAAAAGTAAGAGTTGAATCTGATTTAGATAATAATTTGCTTGCTATAGGGTTTTTACAAATGAATATGTGATGATGCATATAGACACCCTAAATTAGGGTAAAAGGTGTTTAATGTCGTTAATTTGAGATTCCTTAGACGAAAGTAGTTTTGAGTTGATCCTAAGCATGTAGGAGGGTTTTAACAAGTTAGTTAGGGTTTGTAATTAGTTTTTCTATTTTAGGATTTATAATGATAATAATAGAGATGAACCCTAATGAAACCCTTAAAAGAAGTAGGAAACCTAGGAGGTGAGTTCAAGTGAATAGATAGAATCTGATAAAGTGGATAGTAAATAGAGTACATGTACTTTTTCAGGATTCTTGCTTGTGTGGAGTGAACTGATTGCTTGGACAATTTCTTGCTTGGATTTACTATTAGCTTGTTGAATCTACTGAACATGTATGTGGTTACTTTATGAATAATCGCCTTATGATTCATAGTGTTTCATGGAGTTTCTCAATTGATGTGCAACCTAAACTGCTTGATTGTTCAATTCTGCAATCTCATAAAGTGACTATGTGTATAACAATTAAGTATGAGTGTGATTCTTGAACCTACATACCACACTAATGTATGAGGCAAGACCAAGCCCTAGAGAGAAGACCATTGGGCACCCAGAGTGGTGACCTCAGGCACCAAGCTCAGGATGGAGAAGGTGGCCTTATGTCCCTTGCAAGGACAAAACCCTAAGAGAGGGTAATCCATGGTTTAGGGTAAAAGCAGTTGAGAAGTACATTGAAAACATAATTTGGATTGTTAATCAACTATTTTCTATAATTAGGTTGTTAGAGCCTATTTGTGATGTTGTGTTTGTCCCCACATACCCGTATAGCAATATACTGACCAACATTTTGTTTGTTGGTATTTTAGGTAATATCTAAAAAGGACAAATAGTAAAATAGAATCTGTGAAGATACAGTTAAGTAATCCAAAGGAGGATTATATAGATAGATTTCATATACAGATAGAAGTCTTAGATCCTAATTTTACAAGGTATGTAAAAGTTTTATTTCATTCCAGCTTTCCAATTTAGTATTAGTAGAATTTGATAATTATTTTTCATTAAATTGTCAAACCACGGATCATGAAATATTTGGATAACACCTCTAACTTCTTGGTCTCCCTTGATTGGGGGTTACTGGGAAGAAGTGTCATTACATTTGGTATCATAGACAATGGTTTCTCATTTAATCCTTAATAATTATTAAATTTTACAAACTGTGTAGAACTCGAGGGAGTTATTAGAGGATTTTCTAATGATAGAGGTGTCTAGAAAGGGATCATGATCTGGGGGCTGGCAATATTTTCCTATGCCCCGCTAGTCAGTCTACGAGGACTCCCAGATACTGTGTGACTGCCTGGCTAAAGTCTGAGGTTTTGACTCAAAGTAAGATACCTTTAGGATTCTCTCATCTATCTTCTTCACTTCTCAACCCTAATTCAAGTAAGGTTCTAGGTTTTAGGGTTTTGTCTCTCTTCCCCACCCCTCTCAAGGTCAGGGTAAGTATGATAAGGATTAAGGAATCCTCCACCAAATAATAAAAAGCATGTAAAAAAGATGTCATGGGCATAAGTTTTAATAGTTTAAGCATAAACTAAAGATTAGTTATATGTTTAAGGTTGCGTGGTGTGTGTCTTCATGCCCTCAGGATAGATCTAAGGTTAGACCTTCTTGTAGGAGGATGGGGAGAGAGTTAGCCTTGGAGACAGAGACCTCTAGGAAGAGGTAGAGACATGACACATCCTCTCAGGATGATGCTAACCCTAACCTTACAAGGAGTTTGAGGAAGAGAAGACATGATGAGTTGGATAACATTGTTGACCATGCTGGTATGTATGTTGGTTGACATGCTTATAGGTTGTGTGTACCCATGAGAAACATGAGCTAGGTTTGACCTAGTGCTTTTGGCGACCCGACCTTGGAGGGTCATGCCTATTAGGGAGAAGGATAGATCCTTCATTGAAGAGGTTAGTGGTGACCATATAGGAACCCTAACGGGCATGTATGAGCACATGAGAGGCATGCACCTATGTAGGAGAGAACGCCAGTAGTGCTGGAAGTAGGATGAGACTTAGGTCAGAAGGGGTATGTCGATAGGTTATGAGATGAGTATGCGGAGCTTTGAATAATATTGACCAAACATAGGTTTTGGATCATACGTTTCACCCATGTAGGTGTAGATAGGTATCCTAAGAGCTTAACCCATTTTCTATGAGGAAGTAGGACCAATTGTAGGTTTTTCTCTAGAGAGAGAGAGAGAGGGCAAGACCCGATGAAGAAGGTTAGAGACCTTGACTCTAAGGCATGAAGGACCATGAGAAGTTGGGTATGATATGACCTATTTTGGATGACTCTGAGTAGGTAGTTGCAGTTGCCTCATGCATGTTTCTTAGAGGCTTGTTGTACCTTAGTTTCCTTAGAGGAACCAAACCCTAGAATGAGAAAGTGGTTTCTTGAACCGATGTACAGATGTTATAGGTACCTACCTTACCTTTTAGGTATAGGAAGGACAGCTCTTTAGACCTTGATGAGGTATGGTAACAAGCCGTGGGGCCTCACACCCAGTTGATTGTCCTTGTTTAGGACTCTAAGGTTTGGTTCACGTGGAAGAATGGTGGGAAGTGTATGCCATGCCATGTGCATGTTTGGATCATGGTTAGACAGCTGATGCATAAGAAGTGAACCTAGGGTTCCTAGATTAAAGAGGGGAAGTGGTACTATCGGTTACACTTGATGCTCACAATGATGTTTGAGTTCTTAAGGATTCGGTTATGGCACCCCCCTCATGGTTAGGGGAAAAGGAAACCCCTTGGACTGAGGTATATGTTTGATGAACCCCTCACACATGTTGGTGACATATGTATGAGTTTGGCCAACTTCAAGGAATAAGTAACAAGTAGGACATACCAAGGAACCCAGAGTGGCTTATAGGTTGCCTTCTTGCTAGCTACGTGTATAGGTAGCATAATAGGTCTATGCACACGATGATGTAAACCTTGGAAGAAAAGATTTTTATGACCTTTGGTGCTATCAAGAGATAGTTTTCTCCCATCCTAGGAAGGGACCCTTCGGTAGGGTGATAACTGACTTTTATTTAGGTTTGAGGTAACCTAAAGAGGTCTCTCATAGGAGTTTGATGAGCTAAGTGGAGAACATATAGTATGATCACGAACCTATAGACCCATAGGTGACCATCTCTAAGGGCATGGGGATATGTTGCCATGGAGGTAACATATATGGGGCCTGACCGAGGTAGGTAGGTCACCATGATCCCTATGTGTGAATGTAAGGTTGACCATGAGTGCCCAATGAGATGATGGATATTTGGGTAAGGATTAAAGTTTGAGATGTACCATTTTAGAATCCTAAGTCCATAATAAGGTCATGTAGGGATAAGACCGATGGGAGTAGGAGTTGTCTTTTCCTAGATGCACAAGACCATAGGGTCAGGAGGTAACAACTATCTTTGTCCGAGGACCATGGATTAGGAGATTGATCACATTCATGAGTTCATGGGACCCAAAGGGAAATTGAGGTAGGCACTCTCTGTATGCATAAAGGAAAGGGATGACCCCAAAAGTACCGGTACCTTACAGACCTTGAGGATAAGACTAAGGATTGCGTGACAACCCAAGAGTGTTTGGAAACAACCTTTCCATGGATGTAATCATAGATTGGAGATGTTCATGATGTGGAGACGTGATGTACATTTCAGCTTAGTTTGTAAAGTGTACTGGCGATGTGTGATACACCATCTCTACTCTTAGAAGATGATGAACTATGTATTTGGGCTGCAGCCAAATGCTTATTTCCTCTCATTATGGGTGTGAGAGATAGGGAAAAACACATGCCATACACTAAGGATAAAGATGACTTGAGTTGAAACATTGCTATGATGTTTGAGGATAGAGAAAGTATCATACCTTTTTGGTGAGTACATGGAATGTATGGTTTACAAACACGAGGAGAACTAAGGTAGTCATCATGAGGACGTTCTTATCAAGAGCAGTATGGAATTTATGAGTTATATAAGTTTGAGTTTGATAACGAAGATGATGAGCACAAAGTTTTCTTGACTTAGTTAGACCTAAATTTGAGATGAGGATGATGAGTGGAGTATATGAAGGTTTATGTCTTCACCATTACCTTGAACATAAGGATGCAAGGTGGTAATGGATGCTCTTTGTCGAGACACAGCTATCTTGTTAGCTAGTAGAGAGGCTAGAAGAGGTTGTTAGGTGAACCCTAAGTTCGTGAGACATATAGGGCTAAAACTCTGATACAACTAGACCAGTTGGTCGAGTTAGTGGTTGCTTGGTTAGATAGCAAAGATCTTGATGCGATAGAAGGATGCTTGAAGAAACTCAGATACACCTCTCTAGAAAGGAAGGTGATGGAACCCATGACTAGAGTGTTTTAGGGTTTCCAAGGAGTCAACCCTGAGGAATCATGACTTGCAGGAGCTCATGATGTTAAGTACACCCTGCATCGTGGTACTACTAAGATAACAAAAGTGTGCAATAGTCCTTTGAGCACTTGAGACAAAGAGGTATATATAGTTGCATATGGCTTGTTGCCATGCATTCCAGGGATAGAGGCCGAACACCAGTAACCTGGTGTATTGCCACGAATAGTGAAGATTCCCCGATGGAGAATGGGAGTAGATCACCATAGATATTGTGGTGGGTTTCCCCTGGACTAAAAGAGGTCATGATGCAATATGGGTTATGGTAGATCGCCTTACCAAGATGACCTAATCCCTTGCCTAAGAGAGAGTGAGCACTATCAGTGTGACAGATCTGGTTGAACTATATATGAGAGAGAGATAGTTCATCTACACTGTGATCTGAGTTCAACATTTGGAGCATGACCTCAACTTCACTTCCATGTGGTGGAATTAGGTACATGAAGAACTCGATACCAGTTTGAAGTGTAGCATAGCTTAGCACCCCTAACTAATAGTTAGTATGGTCCAGACTGGAGGGTCTGATGAGAGCGTGTGTGCTCATTCAGGGTGATACATGGGGGCAGTTCTTGTCCTATGAGAGTTTGTTTGTGATGATAGCCACCATAGCCAGTATCGGGATGTAAGAAGCTCCGTAAGGAAGGCTGTGTCGGTCACCGCTTCATTAGGATGATGTCGGTGAAAGGACCTTCTGAAGGTCAGAGAGACCACTGTGTGCATATGAATTTACTTTGATCATGCGATGGCTGAGAAAGCCTAGGGGTGACATGAGTCGTGAGCTGATGCAAAGCAGACTGACATGCAGTTCACTATGGGATAATATGTGTTATGAAAACCTGACCCCTCTAAGCTACAACTGAGAAAGATGAGTACATGATACATGGGTCCATTTGAGATGGATTGTTGGAGATGCTTATGTTTAACCCTTACCCCTAAGGATAATATGATGTATGATGTATTCCATGTGTCTGATCTAGGGCACTATGTGATGTACCTGAGCCATGTGCTGAGCCATGAACCTATTGAGCTTCAAGGGAGGCTGAAATGTCCTGAGTCACCTATGAGGGTACAAGATACCAAGGTGAGAGAGAACTCAGATGTAAGAATATAAGATGACAAAGGTTCTTTGGAAGCACCATGGAGAGGATGAAGCTAGATGAGAGCCAATGATGGACATGAGAAAGTCTTATACTATTTGTTTGTTTGTTTAATGGAATTTTGAGGGCAAAATTCCTATAAGAGGGGAAGGATGTTACAACCCCATTTTTCGAGTTCTTTTTGTTGGAAATGCAATTTCCCTAATAAATGTATGATTGTGTAATTTGTGTGATTTATGTGCCTTGAACATATTCCTTTGATAAATAGCCTGGTGTGTTTGATTTCGTTGGCCTTGTTGGCTATTGGGCCCAATAACAAGAAAAAGGAAATAAAAGGAAAATAAATAAATTAATGTAGGAATAACTAAGATAATGAGAAAATAAAGATGTTGAAGCATCTAAAAGGCTAAAAATTATCCTTCAAGGAAGGATTTCGTATCTTTAGGATTTCTTGGGTTCCAAGGAGTCCAAGTTGCAAAGATAATAGGAGCGAGAAAATACCAACTAAATAGGCTTTATTTAAAGGATAACTTGCACATGAAGATAATGCCCTTTTCCTTTGGAATTTGGGACTCAAATTTGGTATACGAGTATATAAAGCCAAGATAAAGTTTTTCGTAAATTTTGGTTGAAAAAGGATGTACGGATTGAGAGTTATGGATTTTGCAAATTATCGGAAAGTGAGGAGATAATCTTTATAAAGTATTAAATGCCACATATTTAATTCAATCTGGAATCTAGGGCCCGACCCTTTTAGGTGTCATGTGCATCCGGGACCCTTGGATTGTTGATTGATGATCCACAGATCGTATCCTAGCTTCGGTTAAATCGGGAAGGCCATCTATAGTAGCCTCTTTCCCAGTTCATCTAGTTCTCTTTCTCCTATCCATATCAAGACTGGGAAGTAGTTCCATTGGATTAAGGGTGAGAATCCAGACATGAGCATCCCTAACAATTAGTGTTTCATTGGGAATAGGGGACTTTCCCTAAGGAGCCACAGGAGTCAGACTCCATGTAGCGACCGGCTCTATTCCCCAACCTATGAAAGGGATGTAAATGCCTCGAAGAGACCGAGAGCCACAACCTTAGGGTCTACTAGACAGTACATGTTCCTCTCTACCCTTGATCTCCCGTTCTCCGACCCATTCTACTCGATTTTCACTCTGATTCTGGTCTGCTACTGCTAGATATGATCCCTAGTTATCTACCTTGCTCAGGACCGGTGGGGAGCAAGCGAGATCCACCACCTGGTGCAGTAGGACAGGACAAAGGTGAAGCATCTCTCGCCAGCGACTAAGGAGGCTGGATGCCTAAAGTCAACCGTGAGGTTGACTGTGGCTGGGCGCTGCCTCAGAAGGTTAAGCGGGGTTGAAGACGATCATCGCGGGAATGACCCTTTTACCTCTGGGGCTAATGAAGGAGGAGTGGGGTAAGAGCATATTTCAGCTCTATCTATTTGAGTCAACATCACTGGTGCAAGATGTTGAGAGGGCCGAATGTGATTAGCTGGCCTGTCCCATGTGGAAAAGAGAGATAGGAGTTGAGTGGCTGACGTGGCGCTCTCTCATTGGTCCAGGTAAGTAAATATTGCAAAAATCATAGTTAATTTTTGGTAACTCCGATTAAGAGAAATTATATATGGAAATTGATCACGAGAACATGAGGAATCCAATAAAAATGATATGAAAGCGTTTCTAATTCCAAAAGCGCTTTAAGTTGATCATGTTATTCATTGAACCTTGATTAAAACCCTAATTATGTTTGGAAATCAGATTTAAGGTCTTAAATAGGTTATTTTGAGTTATAGTAACCTGTTGAGAGAAAAAGTAAGAGTCGAATCTTATTTAGATAATAATTTTCTTGCTATAGAGTTTTTACACATGAATCTGTGATAATGCATATAGAAACCCTAAATTAGGGTAAAAGGTGTTTAATGTGGTTAATTCAAGATTCCTTAGAAGAAAGTAGTTTTGAGTTGATCCTAAGCCTGCTAGGAAGGTTTTAACAAGTTATTTAGGGTTTGTCACCGGTTTTTCTATTTTAGGGTTTATAATGATAATGATAGAGATCAACCCTAATGAAACCCTAAAAAGAAGTAGGAAAACCTAGGTGGCGAGTTCAAGTGAATAAATAGAATCTGATAAAGTGGATAGTAAATAGAGTACATGTACTTTTTAGGATTCTTGCTTGGGTGGATTGAACTGCTTGCTTGGACAATTTCTGGCTTTGATTTACTATTAGCTTGTTGAATCTAGTGAATAGGTATGTGGTTACTTTATGAATAATCGCCTTATGATTCACAACATTTCATGGAGTTTATCGATTGATGTGCAACCTAAACTGCTTGATTGTTCAATTATGTAATCTCATAAAGTGATTTTGTATAACAATTAAGTATGAGTGTGCTTCTCGAACCTACATACCACCCTAATGTATGAGGAAAGACCAAGCCCTAGAGAGAAGGTCTAAGTTGGTCAAGCCCCGGAGGGAAGACCATTGGGCAACCAGAGTGGTGACCCTAGGCACCAAGCTCAGGATGGAGAAGGTGGCCTTATGTCCCTTGCAAGGACAAAACTCTAAGAGAGGGTAATCCAGGTTTTAGGGTATAAGTTGTTGAGTAGTTACATTAAAATTGTAATTTGGATTGTTAATCAACTATTTACTATATTTTGGTCATTAGAGCCTATTTGTGATGTTGTGTTTATCCCCACATACCAATATAGCAATATAAAGACTGCCATTTAATTTTTCGGCATTTTAGGTAATATCTAAAAATGACAAATAGTAAAATGGAATCTGTGAAGATACAATAAGTAATCCAAAGGAGGATTAGATAGATAGATTTTGTCTACAGATAGAAGTCTTAGATCCTAATTTCTCAAGGTATGCAAAATTTTTATTTCATTCCAGCTTTCTAGTTTAGTATTGGAAGAATTTGTTAATTATTTTTGATTAAATTGTCAAACAATGGATCCTGAAATATTGGGATAACTCCTCTGACTTCTTGGTCTTCCTTGATTGGGGGTTACCGGGAAGCAGGGTCGTTACAAGATAGAGATCTCTACTTCTGGTATATATTTGATTGAGATTAACTTCACTACTTCTTCATCTGGGGTACTTGATACTGGATGTTGATCACACATTTTCTCAAATGTGAAGGATCTGAAAAGAAATAGACCTTTAGCAAAAGGTGAGGTTGAACTGCTTGTTGCTAATGGAGTAAGAGTTGATGCTAGTGCAGTTGGAAGCTATAAGTTATCTCTGCCAAGTGGGATTGTAATAGAGTTAGAGAATTGGTATTATGTATCTACCATTAATAGGAACATCATATATTTATCTTGTTTGGAGAAGAATGTATTTGAATTTCTTATAAAGAATGGAAGATGTTCTATTAGTAATGTAGGATCTCTTATGGTAGTTTTCCGATGCCATATAGTCTATACTTGATAGATCTAGAGACAAACATATATAAGGTGAATACCAAAAGACAAAAACTCAATTACTCAAATCAAATATACCTTTGGCACTATCATCTAGGGCACATAAATGAGAATCACATATCTAGAGTCCATAAAGATGGTTATCTAGACTCTTTTGATTTTGAATAAATAGAGACATGTGAGTCTTATTTGTTGGGAAAGATGACAAAGAATCCATTCACTGTAAACAGTGAGAGGGATAGTGATCTATTAGGACTCATACATACTAATGTATGTGGCCCTTATAGAACAGATGATAGAGGTGGGTATCAATACTTCATTACCTTCATCGATGACTTGAGTAGATATGGATATGTTTACTTAATGAGACATAAGTTAGATACTCTTGACATGTTCAAGGAGTTCATGAATGAAGTACAAAACCAACTTAGCAAAAGAATTAAGGCACTTCATTCAAATAAAGGTGGAGAATACTTAAGCCAAGAGTTTGAGGACCTTCTTAAAGCCCATGGAATTGTATCCTAGCGGACTCCACCTAGGACACCTCATCATAATGGTGTATTAGAAAAATGGAATCACACATTGTTGGATATGGTGCGATCAATGATGAGTTTTTTCTAATCTTTCGACTTCCTTCTAGGGTCATGCTCTACAAATTGCAATGTCCATACTTAACCATGTACCATCTAAATCGATTCAAAAGACTCCATATGAGATATGATATGGGACACGTCCCGATGTGTCTTTTATGAAGATTTGGGGATATGAAGATTATGTCAAGAAAATTGTTCTTGATAATCTTAGGCCCAATCTGATAAATGTTATTTTGTTGAATTTCCCAAGGAAACAAGGGGATACTACTTTTATACTCCATCTGACAATAAAGTGTTTGTTTCCAGAACTGGTGTATTCCTTGCAAAGAAATTTATTTCTAAAGGAAATAGTGGGAGGAAGTTAAATTCGAAGAGGTTGGTAACCAAAAAGAAAACATTAAACCAAGAGATGTATAAGAGGATCAAATTCCTCAAGTAACACAAGAACCTTGTAGATCTAGTAAGACACGCCTTGAGCTTGAAAATTTTGGATATCTTGTGACTTAGGAAGGCAATGAATTGGTCGTACATGATGATCCAATAACCTATATAGATGTTATTGAGGGACCAAAGTCTAAGAAATGGCTTGAGGCCATGAGATCTAAGACAGAATCAATGTATACCAACAAAGTATGGACCTTAGTGGATCAACCTGAAGGGGTACCTATAAGGTGAAAGTGGGTCTTCAAGAAGAAGACTGGCATGGATGGAAAAGTTCAAAGCTATAAGGGAATATTGGTTGCAAAGGGTTTCAGAAAAGTTCAAGGTGTTGACCATGGCAAAACCTTGTCTCCAGTGGATATGGTTAAGTCCATCAGGATCATGCTTGCCATTGCATCTTATCATGACTATGAGTTTTGGCAGATGGATGCTAAGACCACATTCCTTAGTGGGATTCTTCTTGAGAATGTGTATATGACACAAACGGAGGGTTTTATAAATCCAAAGGATGCAAATAAAGTTTGTAAGCGACAAAGGTCAATCTATGGATTGAAGCAAGCATCTCAGAGATGGAATCTTCATTTTGATGAAACAATCATAAATTTTGTCTTTATTTAAAATGAATATGAACCTTGTGTGTACAAGAAGGTTAGTGGGAATATAGTGACATTTCTCATATTGTATGTATATGACATACTATTGATAGGGAATGACATCCCTAATTTACAAAAGGTAAAGACATGGTTGGGGAATACATTCTCTATGAAAGACATGGGAGAAGCTCCCTATATCTTGGGGATTAAGATCTATAGAGATAGATCTAGAAGGCTTCTTGGACTAAGTCAGAGCACATACATTGACAAAGTATTGAAGCAATTCAACATGGAGATCCCAAAGTGCAGAAACCTTCCCAAGCGTCATGGTGTTACCATCTCTAAAGCCCAATGTCCTAGTTGTTGTGTAGAAAGGAAACACATGAGTTTGACTCCATATGCATTAAAAATTGGATAAATCATGTATGCAATGTTGTGTACCCATCATGATGTGTCATATGCCTTGACAATGACAAGCATATATCATTAAGATACATGTGATGCTCATTGGACAATTGTAAAGAACATCCTAATGTACTTGAGAAGAACTAAGGATTAGTTCCTCATCTACAACGGAGAGGAAGGTTGTTGGTAAATGGTTACACCGATGAAAGCTTCCAAACTAAAAAACATGATTACATATCACAATCAAGATTTGTGTTTTTCCTAAACAACAAAGTTGTAAGCTAGAAGTGTTCCAAGCAAGAGATAGTTGCTGATTCTACAACAAAGGTCGAGTATATTACTGCATTAAATGCAACAAAGGAGGTTGTATGCATCAAGAAGTTCATCTCTAAACTTGAGGTTGTTCCAATCATCACTGACACAATTGAGCTATATTGTTACAACAATAGATCTATTGCACAAGTTAAGGAACCTAGAACGCATCAACGCTCAAAGAATATACAAAGGCTTTTACATCTCATATGAGAGATCATATAGTGAGGAGATGTGAAGATTTGTAGAGTACGAACTGAAAACAATATTGATGACCCCTTGACAAAGGCACTTACACAGAAGACACATGATGGTCATGTTATATCACTTTGAGATAAGATTCATGGGTGATTGGCTCTAAGTACAAGTGGGAGTCTATTGGTATGTATGCCCAGAGAGTGAATCATGTGATGATTGTAATGACATAACTTGTAGATTATTTGATTAATAATAAAGGCAAGCTTTTATGAGACAATGAACTAACATAATAAAAATCTAAAGAATGAATGATACTCAATGACATATGTCTTCGGGTTTAGGACTTAAACAATGATATCATACGTATGTGAAGAGTTCATATATTCTTGTTATGTCCCTATTAGGTTGTTATTGTGGAAGGTTGATAGGCAACAATAACACATAAGACTAGAGTGTGTGATGGTTGATTACAAAATCTCATTAGTCATGATATGGCGATATCAAACCAAGCACATAGATACATGATAGAGAATAGCATAACAGAGAGACCCACCATGAGAGTAACACATTGATACCATTGGTATGGTTGTCATAGTTAGATATCATAGTGTTGGTGGTGATTGTGGTTCTTAGACCTGAAGTCACTACAATCATCACACATCATTCTGGAATTCTTTGACATCATTAAACGTAGTCCTAAATAAGGATTGTCATAACAATGATGATTGGGTGACTCTGACACATCGGGACTGAGTGTGAGTGATGTAGATGGGATATTTCCCTCCTATGGGAGTATGATATCCAAGGCCACTTGAGTTAGAGAGACTAAGAAATACATGGCCATGTACATGTGAGTCAATATATGATATTGATCTTACAAATATTTCATAGAGTCTGCTATAACAAGAAACATAGATTAAGTGTTGAAGAGGATGACATACCCATGCATTGAGTTCAATCTGGATATCAGAGACAAATGAGTTATAGAAACATTATAACACCTAACACATATTCTAGGTTGAAGTTGTTCTCTAACTTTCCATTTACTTGGGTAGAAATAATGTGTGACTTGGCACCACTCTTTGCTTGTGATGTCATAATTTGTTATGGACATTCATTGCCGATGTAATATGGGACCTATAGGGTCACACACATAGGACATGACCTAGAAGAGGAGTTCGATCATGAATGATGTTCAAATTGAATAGTAAAGGTGTTTAGGTATTCAATTAAACAACTAAGGTTCAAAATTGACTAACTAGACTATGAACCAACCGATTAAAGTGTTGAGATGATCGGTTGGAGTGTCAGGTCAATTAGAATCAAAATTGGTTGTACTTTACCCAAACTGGACAAGTGAAACGACCATCTCACTTGTGAAACCATCGTCTTACAATGTGAAACTACTGTTTCACTATATGAGATGACCAATTCGTTTCCTAGGTCCCCCAGTTCTATTGCCAACTTGATTCAAACAAGGATTGATGATGATGTCATGTTTATCATTAATCAGGAATTAAATACTAATTTTTTATTCAGAACATGAAACTTGTGAAACGACCATTTCACTATGTGAATCAATGGTTTCACTCACCAAACGACCATTTGGGTGTGTGAGACGACCATTTCCTGTTGCACAAGTTCTAGAATATTCATGATTTCAGACCCTTCTACTCCCACACAGATTGGGAACCCTGACCCTGGCCTATACAATAAATAAAGGGGTATTAGGGGCTTCCCAAGATACATAATTGAGAAACATTTACTCTGAAAATTGTTGCTGTCTCTAGTTGTGCTAACCAAAAGAGCCCAAGCAAGTCTTACCCAACTAGTGAGGGATAGTGAAGGAGAGAACAACTGAGAATCATTATGGGAGAGCAGGTTGGTGACTAGTACACAAACAAGAGTGACAACTCCTTCCTGTTTGTTCTAGCAGGACGACAAGAGTTCTAGGAGGTCCGTATGGACTTATCTAGAGGTGAGGTGGCCTTTACCCATCGCTAAGGAGGACAACATCAGCCAATAGTCCGTGGTGAGAGGATCTACTGCAGACAACAATGTTTGAGTTTGTTGTCCATAGTGGAGTTGTAGACAAGTCCCAGTGCAACTAGAAGAGAGTTGCTCATCTACAATGATGAGGAGTATATCACTAGACTTGCTCTAGGACCAAGTATATCCTTGAAACCATAATTTCCATGATATAGTTGTTGAAGAGATTTGTTGGCTTAATGGGAAATATGGCATAAATTTTTTGTTTCCACTGCCTATTCTATCGTCCTATTTCCCTACACAGCTGACATACCATTTTGATACTCTATGAATTTTTGGTTTCTCATGTGAACCTTAGGATTGTTAGGTTAGAAACACAAGGACCTAAAATTCAACTCTAGGTGGTAATGACTTGTTAGTTGGATACATGGACCTATTAACAAAATAACGCCTAAAATATTCACAACTAAAAGATACATAAGTAATGTTAGTACCTTGATGTTGTTTAGCTTGTCTTATTAGGTAAAATCTTTAAGTCATGGAGGGAAGTTGGTTGGTAGTATAAGTATGGCTGGAATTTAGGGACGAAATCCTCTTTAAGGGGTGGAGTAACATACCCAAACCTAGAATCTTGACTAGAAACCCAATCCCATGGATAATGGATTGGTATGCTTGGTTCCCCTAGATTTGACCAAACAAGGGTAAAGTTATGCATGAATAGATAATGTTAAATACACATAACATATTAAGTGGCAATGTGCATCATAATACACTCATATTTACATAATAACTCAGTTATGTGCTAATTCATGAAATATGTTACATATATTTCCTTTTCTAACTGAAATTCGCATAGTAAGAAAATAAGAGGAATGAAGTGAAAACATCTAAATTAAGGTGGAATTAAAGGATTACTATGTTAAATGAGTAAAACGTGAAATTTTGTGCATAATAATAACATGTAATTCTTTTGTAAATGAATTTAAGATAATAGGATTCAATCAAGTAAATTTTGTCAAAAAAGATATAATATTTTGATAAATACAATGGTAATGGGCCAAAAATCCTAACGGTTCCATAAATCATAAAAAGGACTCTCAAAAGTGAAATATAATGGTAAGAATGTGTTCCTTGGGTCCCAGTTATCTTGGGTGCCAAGTTTCACAATGTTTGAACAATAAAAACTATCTTAATTTTATTAAAGAAGAAAATAGGAGAAAAGGACAAAAATATTGAATAAATTATTAATTGACATCAAAAGTGGAAACAAATCCCAAATTCAAATTCTACACACCAAAATTGATCCGTGTGAATTTTCACCTTAATTGGACAATCTTGTCTATCCTAGTCTGCTCGGAGAGAGAATGTAATTTACAGCCCAAAACATAAAATAATATTGTAAATTATCCTAGAAGGGAAAATTAATTGTGAAATCATACTCCTCAAGTTTAAGTTTTCTTGTATGCCAAGTTTCACATTTATTAGTGTTCCTAGTTGCCGCAAATTCATTAAGGAAATAAATTATATTATACAGTAAAAAAATTAAATAAAATACTTTATGTCTCCAAATGTGAAGTGTAATTCCAAAATTAGAATCTACTTATCCTCATTAGTCTACATGAAAATTTTGGTATTGTTTGAGTTATATTTGGACCCTGAATTCGATTTTGGAAGAATTCAGAATCATTTTGATGTCACTTTATTTGGATTTCTATTTGAATAAGGTTTATCCATGTCACATGCTGGTTTCATTAATTACCTAAAGTTTCTCGTCACACTCTTATTAATTTTATTTGTGAATGTAGGAGGAGATCTAACCATGCATTTTTTACCTGATAGTGGGAGCATCATCTTCTACCTCCACTTTCCCCTCGGGTCTAAACAAGACTGGGAGTGGAACTTCAACGAGTAATATCTCTCTCCCTAGTTGTGGCATCTAACGAGCACTTACTCAAGACCTACATTTTCTCGTTTACAATTCACCCAAATATTTCTCCATGTATTTTGAACCTCCTACACCCAGATGCCTAAGGGCCTAACTCGCTTATATACAGTCCTACCCTGATCTTTGTTCGACATCGTTCAACTCTTCCCTCATGCCAATTGAATCCCAAACTTCATCCTCATTCGTTGGTGACTTATTTTCTCTCTAGCTACAAGAACGATACCTAGCAGAGCCTCTTTACACCATTTCTCAATTCCACCCAGGTTAAGACTTTTCGACAACCTTCCTTTGATTTTGGATGATCTGAGCATTGGATTCACACCACCTGGAGTATTCTCCAAAACCCTCATAGACCTATCTAGCTACTTCTTGTGGCCATTCACTACTACAGAAATTCCTTTTAGCGTCGGTTGTTTAACCCCCTTTGGCGTCAGTTTCCAAGCGACGCCTATGTGGGCGCCGCTAAAGGTCGAACACTTCGGCGTCGGTTTTTTAACCGACGCCTATTTAGCGTACATACGTCAGTTGTTTAGTTAATCACCGACACCAAAAGGGTTCGCGCCACAGAAAACGGCGTCATCTAGAACACATTCTGCATCGGTGTTTAATTGGTAACCGACGCAGAAAGTGTCCTAGATGACGCCGTTTTCTGTGGCACGAACCCTTTTGGCGTCGGTGATCAACTAAACAACCGACGCTATATGGCATTTCCAGCACGGCCGTTTCCAGCACGGTCGTGGCCACATGAGGCATCGGTTTTTTTGAAAAAAACTGACGCTATAGGTCTTTGCTGACGGTTTTCTATAAATAACCGACGCCTATATCTTTTTTTTTCATATCAGTTTGCAGGCCTGCTGTGGCTGGTTAGCAGGATAAGAACCTACAGTTCAGTTTTCTGAACTGCAGGTTTACGACATCCATTGATATCAGCCTACAAACAGGCCACAAACCTGCAAAATTAACAAAAAAATTTCACACAAGTAGATACATTCAGAAATCAATTCAATTCTCACATTCACACATATAGAAACATTCAAATACATGTATTAACATTCAGAAATATTCATTTACAAAGTATCATTCATTATCGCTATCAACATCCCAATTATATCTTACAATTGCCACTGCTTGTATGGCTTTTACCCATTCTTCTCTTATTTCATTTAATACTTCCATCGTATGTGGAGCATGTACATTTTTTAAGCGTTTACCTATAGTGTGTTCAGTTTTAAACACCTGCAAAGAGAATGATGTATATATATAAGTAATAATATAAAAATAAGATTGATATATTTCATACTAACTAATGAGACTATATATAATACCTCATGTATGGTATCAATGTCCAATGCGGCATGTCGGATAATCATCTGCATAAATCACATCACATAGTATGCGCATGCCCAGCCGTTGTCTTGTGTAGCGCACTATAAATTGAAACATACAAAATAATACAACTAAGCACAATTCACATCAATAATATATACATTGGAGTCGGGAACTTACTTGTACGTTCTGCCAATTTATTGGCTGGTTCTTTTTTCTTGGGACCGTTCCTCCAGTCTTTTTGAATGCATCTAAACCCCTACATGTTAATATAACACAGTAAATTGCATAAGTAAATAGTAATGTAATAACAGATGTTAACAGATACAAAAATGAAATATTTCTCACCATAATAATGGCATTCTCATTACGTGTCCAATTTTAGTGTTTAATGTACTTCCCGCGGGATCTAGATAATAAACAGTGAACGTCCCGGGGACAATAACTAGTAACTCCCAATGTCTACCGCTAGAGGTAAAAAGTTAACAATTAATAACTCAAAATGCACAATAAAAATGGAATTTTCTTAAGTCCAAATTATAAATAAAGTAAACTTACTTGACATTGAATGGAGCTATTATTATCGTCTTCTTTTGCTAACCAAAAATTGTAAAAGCATCTATACAGTATTGTTGAACACTATCAGGGTCTTTAGCTACCATACTAATCAATGATGGAATCAAAAATCCCACATGATCAAATGCAAATTGTTTGCATTGATCTTCGACTAAGTAGCTGCAAAACATGTATTACGTATGCATTAATATATAAGAAACCAGATCACCGGATCTTACACAAGGTATATGGATGTATAAACAAGATCTCACCTTATCCATGTCTCTATCATTTATGTATTCAGCCAAGCATACATAAACAACTCAATAATATCTTGTATAAATAAAGAGCTATCGTATGATTGACCTGCATAATCTGCATCTAAAGAAACAATTATAGGGAAATGTATATTATGTGCCCATAGCCAACATGCCATTCCCCTACAAGCAGGACCTAACGGGTATGTTAGGTCAGTTGGAACCCAACTTGGTAATGCGGGAAGTGGAGGTGGAGGCCTAGGTGCTCCTGGTGTCTTCTTTTTAACCTGTATATATAATTTCAGATCAGTTGACCTCATATATACACATTAACAGTCTAAATCAATGTAAATTTATCTTACAATTTCAATAGTGTAGACGACATCTGCTTTGGGCCACAATATGACCCCGCCTTCTGCCTCAGCAAGTGTATCAATATCCGGGTGGGGATATGGCAATGTAACTTCCCTCCAATCGGGTAACACACGTAATGGGCCCACACGAACGTAGCCCTATGGCATTGGAGTCCCGTGAAACCTTTCCCCAGGAAGGGACGTGTAAGCATGCGCCTCTGCAACAACATAGTCTTGCATTCTTAAGCGGCATGGCTTCAATGCCTACAAATTTACGTAAAGAATGTTATACATATATACATATTATCTTGAAAACATATCATCTTGAAAGGACTAGCTACAATGTCATAAACAATACTTACAACAGACGTGTTAGGCGATGGGTCTCCAGGATTACTCGCAGTCTGTGCATCAGGAGAAGAGTGGGTCGCCATAGGCTGATTGGAAGCCTGAGATGCCTGCCACCGCAGCAATTCTTCCTTGACCTTCTCAGCAACTACATCGTTGACCTTCTTAGCAACTATATCCTCGACTCTCTTATTCTCCTATACATGGATAAAAGAAACATTAGCTTCTTATTATTGAATTTCCTTTTGCAGTAACATTCTAAAAAAAGAATAGGTTACCTCTTCTTGAGAAAGTCCTGCTCTGGGTTTGCGCTGGGATGGTTCAAAGAATGCTTTGATGACCACAGCAGTGCCTGCACCCCTAACACGTCCAGGATGCTCTGGGTTACCCAGAGCAACTGTCAATTCATCCCTTGTGCCCTGAGGGATGAACGTGCCTTGTTTCCTCTGCTCGTGCAACTCCCGCTAATCACCATCAACAGAAATTGGTAAGTTAACACCACAAATAATCAATATTCAAACGATTGCTCTAAGAGTTGTATTTTACCATTTTTGCAGCCGCCTCAGCAGTTACGGGCTTCTTTATTTCACCCTTCTTGTTTTGCCTCCCAGCTATCCAGATATCATGGCAAGGCATGGGTGTGGCAGACTCCTGAGTAGCCGCAGACTCCGTATGTAGTCTTTGGCGAACGCTTGCATAGCCTTTTGGACCCATAGTGTGGTCATGCACATTTAGTGCACGCCTTGCTTTTTGTGCGTCACTGAGGGCCTAGTTAGTATGCACATTAATGATTTGGTTAGTAGCACTAAATGCACAATGTATATTAATTAAATTGGGAGTGACGCCTAATACCTTGAATTCTTCAGATTTTCTTGAAGCAACAAAATTGTCCCAATCTTCTTTGTCCAAGAATTTCCATTGTTCAAGGGCTGACTTCTTCTTCTTATCACCCTCTTTTATGTATTCTCTGTTCAGATTTGTCCTATAATTCCTAAGCATCTTTCCAGCGCGTTGCATCACACTTTTACGATGCAACTTCTCATCCAATGCAAACAGATTCTGTAAAATAGAAATGTTATTAACTAGTATCCAAAATAGAATTGCAAATAATAGAATTTGTAATCTACAAAATAGAATTGCAAATAATAATAACTCACGCATAAATCCTTCCATATCAAGTCTTTTTTCCCCTGAGGAACTTTATGCCAATTATCATACTTAACACCACAATGGCTCCGAGTGGTACACCCAAGATAGTTTACAAAATTATTGTGGTTCACTCCAATTACATTTCCTCCATTATCAAACTCCACAACCAATTTGGATCCACTGCCACTTAGCGCTATTAACTTCTTCAACAGAGTGATGCCCCTTTTCTTGTTAAGTGTTTGGTGCTGCGCATCAAGTTGCTCCAGTGCTTCAGTGGGTACATGTGCATCATCAACCTAAAATTTGACAAAAATAAACACACTGAATTAGCCCAATATAGAAATATAGGATACATGACATAACTAGAAGATAATGAATTTTATAGAAATATAGGATATGTTTTTAGAAATTACATTGGTATCCTCACCATGCTCGTCATGGACAACATGCTCATCATGGACTTCATGCTCATCATGGACATCATGCTCATCATGGTCAGCCATCTGAAAATGTCATTAAAAAGGCAAACATTTAGCATTTGTATTAACTACAAAAAGGAAAACATTTAGCATTTGTATAAACATACATGTCTCTAAAATTGTGATCTTTTATCAATTAACAATCCTTCATTGTGATCTCCGCGCACATATAAGTCATCATTAGCTTCAATATTTTGTGGAGTTGGCAACCCAACTGAGAATGGACTGGAGTCATCATACTTATCATAGTACTCTTCTTCATCTATAGGATCTTCAATGAACTGTCTTTTACCATGAAGAACAACCGACCGTTTATCATTTGCAGGATCATCGATATAGAATATTTGTTTCGCCTGTGATGCCAATATGAATGGTTCACCCTTCTCGCCAATCTTTTCAAAGTTCACCAAAGTGAAACCCAATTCATCCACTATAACTCCTTTGGTGTTATCAACCCAATTACATTTAAAGAGCGGAATTTTGAAATCTATGTAGTTAAACTCCCAAATGTCTTCAATGACACCGTAATATGACATTTTAGCTTCACGTGGACTCTTATCCTTTGCACTTGCAAAGTACATAGTCGACGCTTGAAGAGTGACCCCACTATTTTGGACGACACTCTTATCATCTTGGCACTTTGTGTAATATGTGAATCCATTAATGTCAAACCCTTCATAAGACATAAAATTCGGTTTTGGTTTAAAGGCGAGGCATTTGATAGTTTCTGTAATATCATTTGGTGTTTGGACTTTATCTTCAAATCACTTAGTAAAAGTCTTATTATGCTCTCTAGCAAGCCACATTGAACTTGCTCGAGGATGTTGTCTCTTTATGAAATTGGTATGTTCCTCGATATAAACACTCACTTCGTCCATATTGTGTAAAATATACAAGTGAGCTTGTTCCAACTGCTCACGGCTGATTACTTTCACCCGTGATCCCAAAATTCATTTGCCCTCCTCAATATTCTTGTCATTATCAGGAGTGTCATTACCACTGAGAAAGTCATTCCAAAAATCCATAACCTCTCTCACCACATAACCTTCAATAATACTCCCTTCATGCCGATAACGGTTTCGAACATCACCTTTAAAAATGCTCATTTATCGTTCAAAGGGATACATCCAATGCAAGAAAACTGGTCCCAACATTTTCACTTCCCTAGTCAAGTGGACAACAAGATGTACCATGATATCAAAGAACGAAGGAGGGAAATACATCTCAAGCTGACATAGGGTAACAACCACTTCTCTTTGCAAATTATTGAGAGTATCAGGGTCAATAACTTTGCTGCATAGACTGTTGAAAAAGAAACAAAGTCTGGTAATTGCAAACCTTACATGCTTCGACAATATAGATCGAATTGCCACAGACAATATTTGTTGCATTAGAGTGTGACAATCATGAGATTTAATACCTATCAACTTCAGATCTTTCATTGATACCAATCTACGGATGTTGGATGAGTAACCATGTGGCACCTTAACATTTACCAAGCATTCACAAAAAGTTTTCTTCTCCTTTCTAGACAATGTGTAACAAGCGGGAGGTAAGTATGTTCGTTTATTACCCATTTCACGTAATTCTGTTAATTGTGACCTTATTCCCATTTCACGTAGGTCCAGTCTGGATTTTATCCCATCTTTAGTCTTACCTGGTATATTTAACAGAGTACCAATGATGCTATCACAGACATTTTTCTCAACGTGCATTACATCGATACAATGCCTGACTGTCAAAGAACTCCAATAAGGAAGATCCCAAAATATTGACTTCTTCTTGAATGAAGAATCGTCACTCCGTGTGGCCATACTACATTGTGTTTTCTTACCAAATTCATTGACAATGTCTTTTACTCTTTCATAAACAACATCCCATGGTATAGGTTTAGGTGCACTCTGTTCATCATTCCATCCATTGAATGCTTTGCCCTTCCTACGATACAGATGGAATTTTGAAAGAAACCTTCGATGACCAAGATATACAGTCTTTCCGCCATGTTTTAGTCTTATTGAATCAATGTTTTCTTCACATATAGGACACGCTTTAGCTCCTTTGACACTATACAAACAAATTCCCATATGCTGGAAAGTCATTAATAGTGCAAAACAACATAGCATGCAAACGAAATGTCTCTCTTGCTGAAGCATCATAGGTCATCACACCTTCAGCCCAAAGTTTCTTAAAGTCATCAATCAAAGGTTCAAGATAAACATCGATATCATTTCCGGGTTGTTTAGGGCCCGATATCAACAACGACAACATAACGTACTTATTTTTCATACACATCCAGGGAGGAAGATTGTATATAACAAGCATGACTGGCCAAGTGCTATGTTGGCTGCTCAATGTCCCGTACGGATTCATCCCATCTGTACAAAGCCCAAGTCTTAGATTCCTATCTTCTTCACCAAATTTGGGGTACAATAGATCAATCTTCTTCCACTGTGGGGAATCAGACGCATGTCGTAGGATCCCATCATTATTTTTCTTAACATCTGCATGCCACCTCAAATTCTTCGCATCTTTCGGATTTGCAAACAAGCGTTGAAACCGTGATATTATAGGTAGATACCACAACACCTTGGCAGGAGAACCAGTTTTGGACTCCCCCGAAGTCGTCAATTTATACAGTGACGCACCACATTTTGGACAATCTTTCAAATCTACATAGTCCTTTTGAAATAATACACAATCATTCAGGCATGCGTGTATCTTCTTGGCCTCCATTCCCATTGGGCACAACATTTTCTTTACTTGGTATGTTGAGATTGGCAGCTCCTTTCCTTCACGAAGCATTTCTTTCAACAAAGTCAACAATGAAGTGAAGCTTTTGTCGCTCCATCTATTGTTAGCTTTCAACTTATACAATCTCAACACAGCGCTAAGCTTCGTAAACTTAACACAACCTGTGTATAACGGTATCTCAGCATCTTGCACAATGTTTCTAAAGATAGGAGGTGGATCGGTGTGCTCTACCCTACAACTATCCAGCATCGCATCAACGATGTCTGCTGGAACTGGTTCGTTCACATTTACGTCATCGGAGGCAATTTCTTCTTCCACCCAAGCACTGCTATCGACATCTACTGGTTTCGATTTTGAAATCTCTCCATGCCAGTGCCATTCTTTATAGCCTTGTACAATCCCGTTGCACATGACATGACTTTTGATTTCCTCACCAGTGTTGACTTTCAAGTTGTTACCGCAATGCCTACATGGACAGTAGAACCTATCTGTAGGTTTTTTCCTATGTTCCTCGGAAAATCTAATAAACTGATCAAGACCAGATATAAACTCTGGGGTGCAACGATTACGAATGGACATCCATGATCTATCCATTCTATGATCAAAGAGAAAACAAGTATATATTAGGAAAAGATTAGGGTATACACTTACATCCTAAGTGTATAATGTGATGTCATTCTTATATATAATAAATGTGTACCACCTATCCCATCCTTGAACACCTAATCTCACTAGTAAGTGTATAATGTGTATTGGGTTTTCAAGAAAATTTCGGCAGCATTTCCCCACTGTTCTCTAAGTACATATGTACTTAGAGAACAAACGGGGAAATGCTACTGAAATTTTCTCGAAAACCCAATACACATTATACACTTACATCCTAAGTGAGATTAGGTGTTCAAGAACAGTCCCAAACCGGGGACTATCCAAGATTTACTCCTAATGAGTCAATCTTGGATGGGTTTCTAGGCCAACAAACACAATAATAGATATCTACAATGAAGCCAGACTCCATACAAATAGTATATAATTTAGTGATTGTTCATTCTAATTTATACCAATGTACAAGTAATATAAAGAACAATGATTGTTCACTTTCTAGGCCAACAAACACATGTGATGTCATTCTTATATATAATAAATGTGTACCACCTATCCCATCCTTGAACACCTAATCTCACTAGTAAGTGTATAATGTGTATTGGGTTTTCAAGAAAATTTCAGCAGCATTTCCCCACTGTTCTCTAAGTACATATGTACTTAGAGAACAAACGGGGAAATGCTACCGAAATTTTCTCAAAAACCCAATACACATTATACACTTACATCCTAAGTGAGATTAGGTGTTCAAGAACAGTCCCAAACCGGGGACTATCCAAGATTTACTCTTAATGAGTCAATCTTGGATGGGTTTCGAGGCCAACAAACACAATAATAGATATGTACATGTTAGGGTTTCATCACAATTGATGTTAGGGTTTCATCAATGTTAGGGTTTAATCAAATAAAATTAGGATGCTGGAATGGACAAGTTTAAATCAAATTAGGGTTTAAATCAAATCAAACACGGTCGTGGCTGTGTTGGCCTACCACGGCCGTGCTGGGCAGCACGGCCGTGGTAGGCCATTCTTCTCAGTTCTCAGTGAAAAAAGTAGAACACTAACTAGTCTTAGGTTTTGAAGTCAGAGTAGCAAGCAGAGCAGAGCAGCGGGCGTCAAGGAAGAAGACAAGGAAGAAGGTGCTACGGCTAATACCTTGTGAGCAGCGGAGGCAAGCAAGAAGACAACGCCGCAGTAGGGCGTGAGCAGGGAGGAAGGAGCGGGCGGCGGCGGCACAAGGAGGAAGGCGTCGGGCGGCGGCGGCGACGCAGAGCAGGAGCAGGGATCGTCGACGGCGAGTGAGAAGCAGCAGGCACCAGGCACCAGGCGGTGATTTTGGGAGAGCGGCGACGAGCAGCGCACAGGAGAATCTATGAAACAGGAAGAAAGGGGGAAGAGTCAAGTGATCGGGCCTCTATTAAGTTGGTCAACGGCGTCGGTTATCTACGACAACTGACGCCTATTATCTTCAGCGTCGGTTGATCGTAATAACCGACGTCCAATTAGACAATCTTTACCCCAAATTAATTGGCAGGAACTATTATCAGCATCGGTTATCCAAGGATAACTGACACCTAAAGTGGAACTTTTCGCGTAAAATTTCATTTCACATAGGCGTTGGTGAATCGTTAAACAACCGACGCTGTATGTGACCCAGATTTTTTTCGCTCGAAAATTGGATTTCGCGAGCACCTTTAGGCGTCGGTTGGTTATACTCAGCCGACGCTGAATACAAAGCGGTACCCGTGTCTGGCTGGTCTTCGAATATAGACGTCGGTTTGCATAAATAACCGACGCCTAAATTTATAGGAGTCGGTTGTCCGAAATAACCGATGCCCAAAAAAGCGACACTGAATGATATTTCTGTAGTAGTGATTGGTAGGGATAGAGCCATAGAGGTAGGTGGTAGAATCTCTTCTTGGGTTATCCTCTTTTGCCCTTCTACCAAAACTTTCTTTTTTTGTCTCATCACAAGGGTACTAAAGTCCTTTTGTCGAATCATATTGTTTTAATTGTGGTAGATTTTATAATTGTGTAACTACTATAATACCCTACACACATCAAGATTTTGATGTTCGATGCGAGTATGTTCTATATCTTGCAAAATCAATTTGTTTAACAAATAAATCAATGAATAGTAAATCCTTATAACTTCATAATGAATTCTATGATTATCTGAAAAATCACACAAAAACACTCATTGGATTCACAAAATTATTATCTATATAAATAAACATATTTTATAATAAAATTCGAGTATAATATAGGGTTTATAATACACATTTTAAATAATGATTTGTATACGAAAATTTATGTTAGGTGGACAAGAACCCTGACATGGAATTAGGGTTTGGAACTTGGAAAGTTGACAAACATCTTTGAGGTATGTAGCATTCCCAATTTTCCACATTCAACAATCTAGTTTTAGCCTCTCTTGTTGTATGTTGCATTCCCCCTGAGTCGTATTGAGCAATTATTTTCTTTTTTCTCTCTCTTGATCCTCTATGAGGTATTTTGGTGATAAAAAATCTCTTTCTTGACTTGATGACCAATTTGGGTCTAATATTAATAACTTTGAACTCTTGATCTACTTTGGACTTTTAAATTATAACTTATTCATGATTAAACCCTAATTATTGGTAGGAGCTATTATACCCACTTATGTGGTGTATGTTTCATATTTCTCATTTATGTGATGGAGATCTCATCAAATGCATTCATATGATTGAACTTTCACTTGAATCTACATTTTTCATCCCTTGTCATTTAGTATCCCTAAAGTAATGTAATACTTTGGCTTTGTTTGCTTTTATTCCCTACAGATTGCACCTTTTCACTCATATTATATATATGGGTGGCCCAGGGTGCACTTTTCCACCCGATGTTATTATATTTTTGGGAGTCTAGCAGTACATCATTCTCTATCACGTTTTAAGGTTGTGAGCCTTAGCCTCCATTGACTTTACATTTTCACTAGTGTTATGCCTATCTCACATGCATGCAGGTGGTTTCTTACTATGATGGTTCATGTGCCCTGAATTCTGTATGTGTGCTTTTGTGGTAGATCTTGTTTTTTATTTATTGCAAGTGACTCCGTTTTTTATTATCATATTTTTAAAATTCATTTTTGTATTGGCACTGTATTGGGTGATTCTTTCCTTTTCTATTGGAGGCCTTGTCCTATTTGATGTCCTTTTTCCTTAAGTTTCTCAATCCATATTTTATATGCCCATACCAACATTTTACTAATAACCTCTACCTTTTCTTCTCTTATGGGGTATGCTTCCAATCCCAGGTGTAGGATTTAGAAGACTGGACATGGTGACATGGACTTGCTAGGTGTAGTTCTCGGGGAGGTAGACTTGAGATAGTTGGAATCTGTCTACTTATATCCTGATGTTGTTGCTTTCATGTGAGCCCTTAATGGGATAATATTTTGTAATATTACATAAATTGAACATATTTATGATATATTATTCTATTAATATACTTTGGTTATTCTGGTATACCATTATTGAGAAATAAAAAATTTATACCTATCCAACATATGTTTTAGTATGTGTTTAGAATAGAAGGATTTGTTCCTCAAACTAAGTAATGAGTGCATCCCCTCTCAGGTCCCACTTCTTACAATATCACTAGAGGGGAAGGGAGAAGCTTTTACCCACTCCTTCCTTAGGAATAGGGTTCCTGGAAGCTCACCCTGGTCAAAAGATGACTTGGACCTTGGTTCCCCTCATCAAAGGGAGTTGATGATATTTTTTGTTCAAGAGTTGGGAAGTTTGGTATCTCACTACAATATCATCTTTAAAGATATGAACAATGATATAGAGGAGGAGTTAGAGAAGTAGGTTAAGGACTTGGGGAGAATCTGATTAGGCCATTTCTTACAGGTTCTTATAGGTCAAACTAACAATGGATGATTTCATCATATGGAATGCAATTAGTATACACAATGAGAGAAAGGAGGTCAGGATTAGAAATCTAGATAAGGAAAAAGGAATATACTTTTTGGGATACTTGAACCCTTTATAGGGACAAATAGAGCACTAGTTTGGTTACCAAACTATGCTTAACTTGGGTAACCACTAATGCTAATTTTGGAGTGAAGACTTGGGTCTTTACTTTAGAATCCTTAGAACATGGAGTGTTAAGTTCTTCAAATCAGCAGATAACACTATAACTAGTGATAGACTCGACAATATTCCATATAACCATATTTGCACATCTTTCTCTCAACTAGAACACAAGAGACTATTGAAGACCTTCTCAAATTGGAAGAAGCTAGGCTAGACACTCCCTGATCATCACAGGTGACTTCAATACATATCAATTAGAGAGAGAGAAGATTGGTGGGGAAACACCATGTTATAGATCCATGAGAGGTCTCAATGGCTAGATATCATCTATGGCGATCAATGATATACCATATCAAGGGTGTAATTTCACGTGGGTAGATAAAAAAGAAGGCATCCCCGACAAACGAGGAGGACTAGATAGAGGTTTCATGAGCTATGACTGGCCTAACAAATTTAACATCATAGAAGAACATCTCCTTATAATTCAATCATCAAACCATTGCTCGATTTTGTACTAACTCATTAGAGACTCCAGACTAGGATCACCTTACAAATTTTGATTTATTAAAATGTGGTGTAAATACAAAGAAATCATAGATGTCATGAAACAGAATTAGAACCTAGATTCATGGAAGGATCCATCATATAGACTTCTAAAAAAAATCTTTCTTAAAAAGGAAATAAAATGGAACATAAAACTGGTGGGGAACATTTTTTATAAGGCTAGAGATCAAGACAAAAAGGTTAAAAGAATGCAAGAGGTGATAACAACACAATTTGACATGATAAACCATGCAGAAGAGCTTTACCTAGAACAAACCAAACTAGAAGAATTAAAGAGATGGGAAGAATGCTACAATGTAAGAATCTGATTACACAAAAGAAGTTGACAAAGATGTGGAGTCAATAGATAGAGTCCTTGAATAAGGAGAAAATGTTGACATCCTTAATGAAGCATTTGAGGATGTGATTAAGAAGTCAATTATGGATAAGGATGGTGATGATTCCCCAGAGACATAACCAACCAAGTCAATCACTATTTTAGAGGGGGTTTATCCATAGGGGCCTTAGATTGTGTTCCTTTCCCTTGACCCCAAGGGTCAGAAAGTAGTTAGTTTGATTGAATTTTGGCCTATTAACATAGGAAATGACTCCCTTCAAACTTTCTTTAGGATTATTCTTGCTCAATTGGTAAAATTTCTACCTAGGATGATAGGCATAGAGAAACATTCCTTCATAACATGTAGAGACATTGGGGATAGCATTAGGATAGTACAATAACTCATGCATGACCTCATTATAGGGATACCAAGGAAGAAAATTATATATAGAGGTGACATGTCAATGGCTTTTGATCGTGTGGAATGAGGTTTCCTTTAAAATATTTTGTTCGCCTATAGATTCTTTGAGGGGGTTTTCTATTGCATTATGAACCTCGTCAACGGAGCTTGGTTCTCTATTTTGATCAATGGTAGGGTAGGTTTTTTTTTTAGCTTTGAAGGTTTTGAGACAAGGGGACCCACTCTCACCCATCCTATTTATTCTTGGACAAGAAACCCTAAGCAAGTACATTAGGAGAAACTTGGACCTTGGTTGGATAGAGAGGTTTAGGACTAGAGGAAGGGGATTGACACCTCCTTATCTTATGTTTGTAGATGACCTAATTGTTTTCTTAAATTAAGAGGAACTAGCATACAAGGAGTTCTAGAACTCATTAATGCATACAAGAAGTCTTCAGGACAATAAGTAAATAGGAATAAATTATCCATCATTCTAAGAAGTTTTCAAAAGTGTGAATAAAATAGATTGAAGATATATGGGGTTTATATGTACATTGGAACCCATTCTGTACCTTGGGGTTCCTCTGATCCCACATACAATCATGGTTTGATGTTATGACAACCTACTAGAAAAGATCACCATACGACTCTCTATATGGGATGGGAAGTTGCTCTTGTTTGCTGGAAGAAAGACACTCATAAAAGTTGCCCTTATTGTGATTCCCATTCACACAATGGTGGAATGAACCATTCATTCATCCATCATTAAGAATATTGAGATGAGGAATGCTAATTTCTTATGGGCCTCTAGAGAGGGACCTAAGAGGAGACATTGGGGTAGTTGGGAGAGAATCATCCTAGAATGAGATAAGGGCAGACTGGGAATTCATAGGTTTAGAGATAGGTTTGAAATATACCTCATCAAGGCGGCTTGGAACCTTCTTGTTGGAGAATCTATCTGGGCATCTTTTTGTAGATAAAAATATAATAGGAAAATTTGGTTCTTAGACCTGACACACCCTTGGTTTCTTAAATGTAATAAAAGATCTTCCATTTTTGGAAGAGAACTTAGGAAGACTTTCCCAAGGTTTTGGAAAACTTCAAATGGGAGGTTGACAAAGGGGACCTACCATTATGGATAGCTAAATGGTTTGATGATCATCTAATCAATCATAGGTAGAGTAACATCATTGATGAACCTAGTTTATTGATCAAGGATTTTTGAACCTAAGGGGTATGTGAGATTGAGATGGCGCAAGACCTTGAAGAAGACACTGGTCTGTACTTGAGTGACGAAATCCAATATAGGTTGCACAACAAGTAGGGCTAACCCATTTGGTGCCCGGATTTGAGTGGGATTTTTACCATTAAATTGATGCACTCAACATTGATGGGAAGCAGTATAGGTTTACTAGATCACAAATGGCTCTAGAATGACTATGTACCATCCAAGATTTTAGTTTTAGGGTGGAAGATCCACACGAAGGCAATTCCAACTAACTCCAAGATTCGAGATTGTAATGTTCATTTGGCTTTAGGATGAGAATGTTCTACGAAGAGATCAGAGGAGACTATAAACCACTTATTTCTTTTAAGCGACATAGCAAGGTATTGGGAAAGGTGGATGATTGTCTCGAAAATAGAAGTCTTTCTAACATCACATCGTAGGAGCATTCCTTAGTAATCTCTAGTCTTCATCCAATGACAAAACATGGTTGGGGTTTTCTAGAGGTCTTCTCCCTTCAGTGGTCTTATGGATAGTCTAGAGTGAGACATGTGCTAGTAGATATGATAGAAATAATATAGAAAGTGATAGAATGTGGTAAATAATGGTATATATTATTAGATAATTAGTTCAAACTCTATCCTTTATAGGATTTGGAGGGGGGCAACAGGCCCAAGAGAGATGGATCCTTAGTGTCCTGCTCATAGAGATTAAAATACATATGTTTATTCATACAAAAGTTAAGTGGATCAAACAACGAGAAGGTCAGCTTAAGTTGAACATCAAAGTTGTTGGATGGATAACCAATATATTAGGCCCGAAGGACAAATCAATGGGTGGAATCCTTAGAAAATGTGAAGGTACAATAATAGGAGGTTTTTGTGGCCCTTGAAAAACTTATGAATACTTATCAAGTTACTTAGAATCCCTCAAGTTCAGGCTCCATAACCTAGAGGCCCTTGGGGACAAAATGGAGATTATTATTGAGACTGATTGTCCCAAGCTTATTGCAATCATGTGAGGCACTCACCTCCCCTGGAACATTAGATTACACATCTATAATATTAACAATTTTTTGCCAAGTACAATTAGATATTTTTACTAGTGTACTGGGAAACTAAAAGGTTAGAATGCAAGATGAAAAAATACGAAACTACTCTTTCCAAGGTCTATATCTTCCACCAATGAGCTTCTATGCCTCTATTGGTTATATGAGTTTATTGATTAAATATATGGGAGATGTCTTACCTCAGAATGTGTTCCACATCATCACCTCATAGAGTTTCGAGCTAACCATGGAATGGTGCATCCTGCATAGATAGAGAGAGATGGGGTTGCTCGAGCCTTTTTTTTATTTGTTACATAGATAGGTGGGATTTTTTTGGCATTCCCCTTATTCCTTTTTTGTAGATTGACACCCAAAATTTTGTATGGTTCTACTTTTTGGTTGCCCTATGGGGGACGAGATGAATATAATTCCCCTGGATTAATTTAAAAAAACTTTAGACAATCAAACATAGATATTTGGTTACTGCATTCATGGATGCAACCCCATCCAACTGAATAAAAAAAACATACTTACATTAATAAGATTCTAGAAAATTTCTTATGGGGCAATCAGATCAGTAGAAGAAAAAAGCATTGGATGTCTTGGAGCAAGTTGTGTACAAACAAAACAAAAAGAAGGATTGATGCTCCACAATCTAGAAGTTTTCATTTTGCTTTATTTGCTAAACAAGCTTGGAGACTACAAAATACTTCTACTTATAATGTTGGTACTGTCCTCAAGGCACAACATCATAATAGCATCAATGTCCTAAGTGCTTCTAGAAGCTATGATCCTAGCTACTGTTGGCGCAACATTTGGGGAGCCAAAGCTTTACTGATCGAGGGACTAAGATGGAATATCACCAAGGAGTTAGACATTCATATTTGGGAGGATAATTAGATCCCTTCCTGTCAGGGGATTGCAATTCAAAGTAGGTCCTTACCAGAGCTCTCTACCTGTGCTTCTGAGGGAGATACTGACCAGTTCGAATGATTGGAATACTACCCTACTGAGAAACATATTTGGGGAGGAACAAAGAAATAAATCATGAAAATTCCTATATGTAATGCTGAAAAATCATCTCTCTACTGGCATCTCACACAAGAGGGGATGTTCTCTGTAAAATCAACTTATTGGTTGGAATTCTCTTCTCATCAGACTGAGGATATGCAAGAAAACAATCACAACAATCATGATCTTTGGGAGCATGTAAGGTCAAGCTCCATGCACCCCAAACTAAAAGATTTCCTTTGGCATTGCTACTCTTATTCGTTGCCCAAAAAATGAAATTTAAGAGCTGGACACATATGTGAAACTAGAACCTATGAAGTTTGCAAATTTGTTGATGAATCTACTCTCCACACACTCGTATAATGCACTAATGGTATAGATATATGGTCTAATCTTGTTAAAAAAAAGTCTCATTAGTGGAGTTCCTATTAGAGGGTTCGATGATATCCTCAGATGGTTTTTTAGTAAGGGTGATAAGAACATCCTAGTGGCAATAGCTTCAAGTTTCTTGGTGGCTTAGATATGTAAGAATGACACCCTATTCAGTAGCAAAGTGGTTCAACCATGCATGACTGTGCATAATCTCCTACATTGGCCACACAATTTTGTGGGCTTCAGATCCAAGAACAGACATATAAAAAGCTCATGTCGTAAACGTAGGGATTGCAAATGAGTTCCACCTATGTTAGGGTATATCAAAAGAAACATTGATGTTGCTTTCATATCTGAGAAAAGGATCAGACTTGTTGTTGTTTTCAAGAATAAAATGGTTAATAATTTTGTAATGACAACCAAAAGTTTTGTGTCACGGAACCGTTCTTACCCCAATCCCAATCTCACTGCCTAGACAGTGGCAAAGGGATTGAAGCGCCCATCCCTGAGTGGCCCAGTAGGATCTATCACACTGGCATATACAATAAGAAATACATAACTCAAAAAGTAGATAATTAAAGAACAAACTAACCCAATATGAAGATATATCTGATTTATCTTTGTCATCAGAGTGTATGAGTGCGGAAGCAATCTTATTCAGTATTCCATTTGTATTGCCTAAAATCAAGAAAATCGAGACACAATCATGCAATTGCACGGTACGCTATCAAAATCAAGTAAAACAGTTTATAAGAAATTAAGTATACTTAGCAGGACTTATATTCAAAAGAATAACAAGCAATTTGCAAAACCAACATTTATTCGACAAGTTTTTCAAGAAATTCAACTTTTATTATGAATTCCCATTATGTTGTAATTCAAGAAGCATGCTTATATATTTTGTATGACTCTATTACCCCAACGCAATGGGGAAGGTCACTAGGCCCCTTTTCACCATAGGAACATAGGAAGACAAAGTACAAGTCCCACCTCCAAATGAGGGGGTTGTTGTACTCAATTTCAACATGATCAACATTATCAATATCATCATCATTATCAATATACGGGCAGTCATAATGGGCATGCAATTTCTGTTTTCATGTTTTCAAAATATAGTATAGAAAAACAGAAGACTAATCATAGGGAACAGTAGTTCATCCAAGTATAGCCAAGTATACAGTCAAGAGATACATAAAAGTATCTTCAATACAATCAAGGAGGAGTTATATAATAACATACATTTCACCAAAGATTTTGAGTATGATCAATATTTGAATCAATATGTCAACCCTTCGAGTCAGATCCTAAATCATCAAGATTGGATCAAAGGTCTCAAAAAATCATGTTTTACTATTTGAGATTAGGGTTACACTTTTCCTATGTCAACCTTAGGGTTGGGTCATTCACTTATAATCAATATTCCAATATGTCCAACATTATTTCAAATATACAATATATTCGAGTGTGAATGACTTAACTAGGTTTTCTAGGATTATGTGTTAACCCTAATTATTATCATCAATATTTGAGTCATCATTCAAGTTTCTAGATCATCATCATGATACTTAGCGTCATTGGAATTCGAGATCAGGTTGATGGGTCAAAGTATATCAAGTGTTTAGCAAGATTAAGATCAATATCAAGATTACTCATATTCATTATAATCAAGATTGAATCCAGATAGATCAAGATCACTAATGATTCATTTTCAATATTCAACTAGATTAGATCTAGATTTGTATTTCAGGATAATCATTAGAGTCAGATAGGGTTTCAAAAGATTAGACATCATTATTGTTCCATTTGATAAACTAAATAAGCAAGATATCAAATATAGGGATATCAACGAACAACATTTGGAATCTGGTCTCAAAGGTATTTTTAAACAATCCATTGGATTTTTCTGATCAAGATGGACTACTTATTTGTAATTTTTGGAGTTAGGATTATTTTCTACAATTAAAATAAGATCAGGACATTTATATGAATATTTGTCAGAGAGGGAGCGAAAATACCTTTGATACAAAAAAACCAAGGACTGCCAGATGCGCAATCAGTGGCCCGGATCTAGCCACATAGTCCTTGTGACTTGCTATCTTGGAGGGCCAGTTCAATCTTGGTTTGTCCGGTTTGCTCCCTTATTAATTGATTCAGACATCGGTTCATTGGTTCCATTGAACTGATGGTTCTTGGTCATCCTTTCCTCACGCAGAGTTCTCTGTGTGAAGCCCTGCGTGAGCCTAAGACTAGGGCGGAGAGGCTCTCCGGCGTGGACCCACTCTAGGAGCAATAGTGGTTGAGAGAGACGGCTGAGGTGTCGCTCGACTTCGGCGGGCTCTTGCGAAGTTGTGGGTGGTTTGAGAAAGACGAGAGGGAGTGAGGAGGTAGGACGCCCAAGGCGGCCCTGCGGCGGCGCCGTAATGGCAGTTAGAGAGACATGCAGGTGAAATGGGGCTGAAGGAGCTTTTGGAGGGTGCGATCACAAAGCAATGTTGTAGGAGCACTTGTTGCGGACCTCGGGGAGACCCTTTTATAGCACTAGGCTAGGTCTAGCACTAGATAGGACCTGGGTCGAGGTCCATAGCCGCCGGCCAGAGAGGGGGGTGTGAAGATCTTGTTTTGGTGACTGAGGAGAGCAATAAAGCTGGTCAAAGTAGGGCTGGATCAATATGAATTCATGAGAGGAGCAATTTGGCTCGCTTAGATTTTCAAAACGGAGTCAAGAGTGGGAGATCTCGCTTTGGGGTCTACATTTACTCCTCCCCGCAATCAGCGGGAGGTAGGAGATGACTACCTGACCACTCGATCAACTCCCTGATCTGTGACATCCTAATCCAAGGGTCAGGGTGCTTCCCTTCAAGCAACCCGCGGATTGTTGACTTGGATTAGCCAACAAAAGGGCAAATAAAGGCAATAAAAGGGGTTTTTAGGTGCAAAACTTCAAAAATTTGTAGATAGTTGTAGGAATGTCCAAATGATATTTAATTTGAACCATAGCTTCACAAATGTGTGGTAAATAATTAGAAAAAGTTTTTGAACCAAAAGATGAAGTTTTATGGATCAATTTGATTCTTTGGACAAAGTGATGGTTGAATCTAACTTGAGGTGTTATAATGTGTATAAAAACTACATTGATCACCATATTTTGGATTTGAGTCTCAAAAATGATTATGAAGCCAAGAAAATTTATTTGAGACCATGAGAGAATATAATGAGGTCAAAAGAGTAATTATCTCATTATTTTGCTAAAAAACACTTTGTCACATTTTGTCCGTCAATGGATTTCACTTATAAATGAAGTTTCAGGGGATTCTTTTTGGGTTCAAAGTGGAAAAAACATTGAATCTCAATCTTAATGAAGTGGAACTAAATGCAAAGAATGTGTGGAAAAAGATCAATTCTCAAGAAGGGGGGCTCAGTCTGACAAAATTGATGCTCACAGACATAAAGGTCATAACTAACAACTTCACACATGTAGTCTAGTCACATACCATTAGGGAGGGGAATATTGAGGCACATCTTTTGGCCCATAGGGGTCTAGGTGATGATATCGAAACTATCATCACATATAAGTTCCATGTTATTCCAGGAGAGAACTTTGTATCTGATTGCTTTTTAAGATGATGGTTTTGTGTCTTCTTAAAAGAAATCAAAGTGCTAAATGTCAGACGCCCACACTTCTCGACAACATGGTCGTGGATGCTCAATCTGGCACGTTGCACCTATTGGATCTAGGGCTCTAGGTGGGGTCAATAGAGCTTCAAAATTCTCACAATAATAGTTAGACATTCAAATTATATCAATTGAAACCAAAAGCTAAAATTGGATATGAATTCCTATCTAAACAAGCATAGAAAGGATGAGAGATATTGAAATAATAACTTGGACAAGGTGATAGAGTGGTTCCAATCTCCAAACTAGGAGACCGCCAATCCACTACCTAGAGAGGTAAACCTCTAGGACTTTGCAGCCCATGTATACTTGTATTCCATTATAAGAAATACAAGAGGACCACCTTACATTTAAGGACTTAACTATCCAAGCCAAGAGTCTTTCACCTACACAAGGACTTATCCACTTGATCAAGATGTCTTCAGCCTTCATGAAGGACTTACCCACTCTTTCATCAAGTATTTGGCCTCGCAGGGATTACCCACTCTTCTTGAATCTTCAGCCTTATCCTTCTCCTTCACTTGGAGAATATCTTCACACCTTCTTCAACCTTGAAGAAAAATAATACCTCCTCCTTCACTCGGAGAAGATCATTTCAGCCTTTGCTCTTTGAGAAAGGGGATCGGGAAGATGGAAGGATGGAGAGATTTACAAGATAACATTGAGGTATCTCTCTTACAACATGCCTAACTCACTCATAATCACGAAATGCTTTGTAAAAGAGAGAGAGAAAGGGGCTCAAGGGGTTGTAGCACACTTAACTATAGCAAGGACCAAGGATAGCATGAATGAGCAACCTTGGAATGAACTCCAATATGTCCTATTTATAGCTGGGGGTGTTTCGTCGAGTGTGGGATCACTTAAGAATGAAAAATATCCATTTTACAACTTAGAATGGATTTATTTTTGTTTCTAACAACTTTCCAATGGTTGAAATTACTTTTTCTGTGTTTTCCATACAATACATTCAGTCGAGTTTCAATAAAGATAAATCTACCGATCCACTAACCGACAAAGTCAAATTTCAAACTATCAGTCGAGTTTCTTCTGGGGTAACTCGACCGATTAGCCAAAATCAACTTCAGTCAGTAGGTCGGTCGGTCAAGTTCCGTGAGTGTGCAACTTGACCAATTCAATCATTTCAGAAAATCCATCATGGATCGGTCAAGATTCAAAATCGACTATTCAAATTACTATGACAAATTTTCCAAAATGATTTTTAAGGGATCAAATGATGGAATTAAGTGTCCCTAATTTTTTCTCATCTTAGTTACAAGTAATATCATCAATACAAATGGGATTAAGAGAGAAAGATTTCTCCCCCTCTCCCATGCCTGTGGAAGAGGTTGAATGCCCAGGAGGGTGGTAAATCGAGGCGACGACTGGGATTCGAACCTGGGTCCCTTTATTAGGGGACACCATGCTTGACCACTTGAGCCACTCCTTATTTACATCATCAATACAAATGATTACAAAAATATTCTAAGGTGATTTGGAGTGAATTACCAAAATGCACATTTCCATTGCTTTTGACTTGAAATTGGACAAGCTAGGGCTTGTGTGATTTGATCCTTTTCATGTACCTAATACCTAAAATTAGTCTCAACAAACATATAAGATACATATGAATGGAATGGTCAAGCAATTATCAAAATATGGACAACATATAACTCTCAAGTCAACAATCTCCTGACATCTATACATGATCAAAATATAAGACTAAGAACTAAAACATCTAAACATCTATGGCATCTATGTTCATGACGTCATCATCATCAACATCATCATCATCAGCTTCAGGCTCATAGTCATCATCTCCATTTGAAGCTACAATAGCGTCACCTTCATCACCAGAGCCGCTAACAAAGTCATAATCATCATCAGAACCATCCTCACCATCATCAGATGCCTCCTCATTAGCAACATCAACTTCCTCATCAACCTAATTGGGCATCTCATCATTGGAAGAAGAACTGAAATCACGATCGAGTCACATGGCATTCTACTTAGCCCAAGACATACCAAGGTCATGGAGCTCCTGGGCTTAAGGAAAAGTGGGAGTAGAGGTGCCATGTCTTGTGAGCAAGGTAGCTATGGGGCCAGTAGGGAGAGGTAGCAGTCCAAGGGTAAGTGTAGAGGCAGATCCACCAACAGTAGAGGGTGTAGTAGCAGAAGAAGTAGGTGGAGGGGTCATGTAGAAGTGATTATATGCATAGGAAGCATAATCACCACTTGGGTAGGGCTGGTAGGTAGGATAAGGATGGGTTGGTAGGTAGGATAAGGATGGGTATAGGTAAGGTTCATGGTAGACATGATAGAACAAAGGTCCTGATGAAGATGCTCATGCACCTATAGGTTATACACCTATTAATGCATCATATATCCCATAAGAGATTCATTTGATACATGGAATGAGGTGCGGGTAGGGTGGGATGGTGGTGGAGGTGCCTAGGTGGAGGTAGAGGCTCCAAGTGTGGTGGAAGAAGGCGGAGGAAACCTTTTCTGGATTGTGGTCTCACTGATACAAACTCCTTTTCTTAAAGGTTTATAATGAAGATCACGAAAAAGAGACTTCCCAATGGTAGATTGGAATAGACCGCAAATCAGGGCTGCGTAGGGTGGGTGGGTACCTCGGGTGTTCTTCCTGGAGTCAAAGTAGGTCATATGGCGAGGAATGTATCTAGATCACTTGACTCTGATTTACTTCAAAAGGCAAAACATAATCATTGATTATCAATTGATCGATTGAGATTTTCACTACTAATCGAGCAATCAGAATGTTACAAAAAAGTCTAGAATTGGAAAACAAATCAAATCTAGATCTGGCCTATTCTGACCAGTCGATCACAACCTGTAATCGGATCCCAAATTCAGTCCAAATTTTTAACAATATACTATTTTTATCATTGTAAATAGGAAAGAGATTAAAATTAGGTACTCCAAGCCCATGACTCTCATATATAAAGAGAGCACGTCCCAATGGGTTGAATATATAATTTTTAGATAACTTGTGAGACAAGTTGTCTGTCATCTCTCCCTCTCTCTAGGAGAAAGAGAATCCCTTAGGTTTCTTCTTTAGGAAGGAGAAGAAAGAGAGTTATGTGACGACTAGCCAATTGAGAACTACTATTCCACTTCAACTTAGAGGCCAACATGGTGTGCCACATTCTCCCTCATCCACATGAAAGAAGTATAGGCCAAGTCACATGTGTGGAGGCTATTAGAAAATACATTCTACAAGACAACAATGAACTACTACTTGGTGGACAATTCTAATTTATTGGAGATCTATCTAGATTTATTGGTAGCCATTTTAGATCTAGATATGAATGATCTTGCTATTCACAAACATAAGATGTTTCTAGTTGTTGGACAAATAGTGTGCATAAAGGTATTACCTTTATATCCTCTTATGCATTTTATTCATGACATTTTATAGATATGATGTATCCAATGGTTTGGGTAGAAAGGGAAGAATTTTTTGTTATTTTGCTGCTCCCCCTTACCTAAAATCCTATAGTGGTATTGGGGTTGACATCGTAAGATTTCTATGACATCACTGGTGTACAATGGTGGAAAGAAGGAGATGATCAGAAGTCCATACAAAAGGAAGGTTGTTGGACGGTTCACAATCAAGACAAGATGATGAATAAAAAAACATTGAATCTATCAAATTAGGACTTTGTAGATTGGGCAATATGCTTTCCAGATCTCGTGATAAAAAAACTTGAAAAGGTAGATCTAAGATTGCGTCTAGATGTGAATCTCTTTTTGTTTATCTACAACACTTTTTTGCTTAAGTTGATGTACTAGCTGTCATATCCCGTTATATCATAGTTAGTGGTTGCTATAGTATATAATATGTATAATGATATGTAATGGTGATTGGATACATATGGACATTTATATAAATCCCTCAATATAATATCAAAACTAAAGGTGGCTTTTAAGTGTGATACACATAAAAACCTTGTTTGGTTAAGTGTTGGCACTCAAAGCATGGTGCATTGTTTACCTCAAGGAAGTATAATAATATGTATGTGGGATTGACAAATGGGAAGCATAATTATCATATTGGCCTTGAATTGGAGATAACTAGGTGACCATAATATGATTAAGCACCTAGGAATAAGATGGCATATAGTTTGTATGATATATTATTGACAAGGAGTTGTGCAACCATCTATCCAAAATATTTATATGTTGCAATTAGTAATTGTTACCTACCTTAATATTTAATTTATGTGCGTCAATTTAGGTTGGGAATGACTTAGTGTTTCAGATTTTGACTCACTAGAAGATTGGTTGATGTAATCTTCTGGATAAATATTGAAGGATATTAATTTGGATATAATAGTGGAATAATAATTAATTAAAGTCCAAGTTAATTTCACTAATAATATTTTTTAAAATCAAATTAATTTTCAAATGCATGAACTCTTACAATATATCTTTATATAGATCAATGGAGAACACCACTCATAATCCATTTTCACTGAGATTTCTTCTTGAGAAAGAAAAACTTAATGAAAATGACTTCAATGACTTGTTCAGGATGTTGAGAATTGTTCTCACATATGCGTGTAAGCTTTGTGTCCTAGACACACTAGTGCCTAATGAACAAACTCCTTGCCTGGGGGGAAGGGATGCTTAAAAGACACATTCAAATAATGCTTTGGACATCAAATGCCTAATGTGTGGCACCATGAATCATGATCTTTAGATGCAACTTGAGAGCATGGATGTTATTGAGATGATAACACATCTTAGCAACATTTATCCAGAACAAGCACGTCAACAGAAGTATGTTGTCTCCAAGGACCTAATTAAGTGCAAAGTTCCATAAGGTGATCCAGTTGGACCCCATGTACTCCAGTTAATTGGGTATATGGAAAGTCTTGCAAGACTGTGATTTCCTTTAGGCCAAGAGTTGGCCACAAATGTAATCCTCCAAACATTTCTCAACTTGTACACACAATTTTTTATGAATTACAACATGAACAATTTTGATAAGACATTTATTGAGGTACCTGGTATGTTGAAAACTATTGAGGGAAAAATGAAATAGAAGTCCAATTCCGTTTTTATTGTCAAAAAAAGAAAAGGAAAGTCCAAGGCCAAAGACAAGACCAAGAAAGATTCTAAAGTTGGAAAATTTTCTTCTATACTTAAAGTAAAATGAGGAGTGGGTAAGGGAGGTAACTGTCACCATTGTCACTGGGTTAAACTTTGGAAAAAAAATTCCCTCTCTACCTTGAGGTTCTAAAGGAAAAGAAATGAGGGTTAATATCTCGACTTTAGGTATATATGTTATTGAAATAAACTTAGCTACTTCTTCATCACATGTATTTTATACTAGATGTGGATCTCACATATATTCAAATATATATGATCTAAAAAGAAGTAGACCCTTAAAAAAAGTGAAGATGGAACTACGGGTTGCAAATGGAGCAATAGTTTCTTCCACTACAATAGGTACTTATTATTCTCTACGTAGTGGGCTCATTACAGAGTTAGATAAGTTCTATTGTATTCCTACCATAAATAAAAATATTATTTCTATATCTTGTTTGGACAAGAATGGTTTTGAGTTTCTAAAAAGAGTGCTCATATTTCCATTTCTAAATATGAGTTATTTTATGATAGTTCCCTATGTCTTATGATCTTTATTTTTTAGATTTTGAGACAAATGTGTATAACATAATTACCAAGAAGAGAAAACTCAATTACTCAAACAAAATGAAAGTTTGGCTGTATCGTCTAGGGAACATAAATGAGAAGTGCATCTATATAATACACAAAGATGGTTATCTATAATCTTTTAATTTTGAATCAATAGAGACATGTTAATCTTATTTATTGGGCAAGATAGCAAAAGCACAATTTACTAGAAATGGTGAGAGAGAGTGAATTATTAGGACTCATGCATACATGATGTGTGTGGACCTTTCAAAACACATGCTAAAGGATGATATTAGTTCCTCATCACCTTAACTTATGACTTCAATAGATTTGTATATGTGTATCTTATGCAACACAAATAAGAATCCTTTTAAAAGTTAAAAGAATTCATGAATGAAGTACGGGATCAACATGAAAATTATGTTAAAGAACTTTGAATAGATTGAGGTGATGAATACTTAAGCAAAGAGTTTGAGGCCCTTCTGTGATATTGTGGAATCATCAGACAATGGACTCTACCCAGAACACCTAAACATAATGGTGTCTCAGAAAGAAAAAATATCTCCTTGTTGGATATTCGTATGGTCAATTTGCATTTAGTCGATGTTCTGATTTCATTTTGGGGTTATGCTCTTAAAACTTCCACATTTACAATTAAAAAAGTACCATCCAAATTTGTTGAAAAGATGCCATATGAGATACAAAATGGGAGATGTCCCAATGCGCCTTTCATGAAAATTTGGGGATGTGAATATTATTTCAAGAATTTGTTATGTTTAATCCTAGACCCAAATCAGATAAATTTATCTTTGTTGTGTATGCTAAGGAAACTAAGGGTACTTGTATATTCCATCTGATACCAAAGTGTTTTTTGCTATAACTGTTGTATGCCTCGAAAACAATTTTATATCTAGATGAACAAGTGGAAGGAAAATATAACTTGAAGAAGTTCAATATCAACAAGATAACATTAAACCAATGGAGGTAGATAAGGAACAAGAGGAAGTACAAACTATTGTATAACCCCAACTACCAATCTTAACACAATAACATCCAATGTCTAGTATGGTACATCTTGAGCCAGAGAGATGTGGTTTTCTTGTGACTTAAGAAGACGATGCATTCGTCATTGAAGATGATGACTCAACTACTTACAATGAAATTTTTAGGGACCAAATTTTGAGAAATGGAATGAATCCATGAGATTTGAGATGGACACCATGTACATAAAAAAAGGTATAAACCTTGGTGGATACACATGAAGGGGTCAAACCCATAAGGTAAAAATGGGTCTTCAAGAAGCATACCTAACATTGATGGTAATGTACACACCTAAAAAGGTACATTGGTTGCAAAATGATTCAAACAAGTTGAAGGTGTTGACTATGATGAGACCTTTATACCTATTGTCATGGTTAAATCCATTAGGGTCATGCTTTTCATTGAATCTTAGCATAACAATGAGATTTGGCAAATGGACGTTAAAATTGTTTTTCTTAAAATGAATCTTCTTGAGGATGTGTACATGACACAACCTGAAAGTTTTACTTCTCCAAATGAAGACAAAAATGTATGTAAGCGACAAAGGTCAATTTTTAGATTGAAGTAAGCATCTTAGAGTTGGAATTTTTATTTTGATAAGACAGTCAAACATATTGGTTTAAGACAAAATGAAGATGAACCTTGTGTTTCTAGAAGGTTAGTGGGAGCATGTTTGTATTTCTCATATTTTATTTCAAACACATATTATTGATAAAAAATGACATATCTACTGTATAATTGGTTAAGGATCAATTGGGGAATACCTTATCCATGAAGGACTTAGGAGAAACATCCTATATATTAGGAATAAGTATGGATCAAGAAGTTCATTAGTGAACTTGGAGAGATTCCAAATTGAAGATGGAGCAGAACTATACTATGACAACAATGGAGCTATTGCACAAGCAAATGAACCCTTCACATCAATGTTCCAATAACATAATCGGGTGTTAGCATCTAATGCGTGAGGTGATACAGTGAGGAGATATGAAGCTTTGTAGAGCCCCAACTAAAAGAAATGTTGTTGATCCCTTGATGAAAGGTCTTTCACGATAGAAACACGATGACCATGTTATATCTATTAGACTTAGGATCATGAGTGATTGGAACTAGTGTAAGGGAGATTTTTGGTTATAGTAACATACTTAATCTAGGTTTCAATTGCAATTTAACCCATTTTTTAGATTTATTTCCTTGTTATCCTTTTTTGTCCTTTTCCCTAAATTTTCTGATCTTTTCTATCCTCTTTGTCCTCAATGTTGAAATTGAGCAATACTTAATGATGTGATTTATATTTAGCCCACATTCATTACAATGAATGGGTTTCTGCATAAATATCTTACCTAGTGTGTTAATCAAAGTTTAATAGTGCAAAATGATCATAAACGAGAGATAATTAGTAGATTACATTAATTTAGAACTTTTATGGCTGTCTTTGGGAAAGAAATGAGAAATAATAAATTTTATAATTAAATTATTAAGAAAAGTATGAAATATATTTATTAGGCACTTAGCATACAATCAAATACAAAATGCATTCAAAAGGAGAAATTAATGCAATGTTAGACTCTACACACTTTAATTAGCAAATTCCATGCATTTTCAAGTCAATTGGAATTTTTTTACCCTCTTAATTAATTAAATGAATATGTAAACTCTAAAATATATATAAATGCCTAATGCATGTGAAAAAGGAAACCTACTTGACTCCTAATTAACCTGCCATTTTAATTGCATGAAAATAAGATATTAATGGTTGTCCCAAGTGAATTATTATTTAAAATCCTAATTACCTATGATTTTAAAAGTAGTATTGTATAAGCATTCAAGTATTTTCCTAAATGCATTTTCCCCTCAATGTAACACATCATTGTGTTACTCCCCTCTCTATCTCACGCGACATCACTTTCTCCCACTTCCAAAATGGGCAACACCCCGTCATCTCTGTCCTCTCTTTCTCTATCTCCTATATATTCCCCCCATTCTTTCCTTTCCTCTCACCCTCCATCAACCCTAAGAACCCTAGCCACAATCTTGTTTATCCCCTCACGCCCATCCGTTGTTGCGGTAGAAGAAAACCACCACCACACCATCGTGATGGTCGTTACCAGTTCATAAACCCGATGCCCCTTGGACCAACTGACAAGTACGATGCCTACCCATCCTATCATCGATGCCCACCTGGCCATCCCCTCACTAGCAATGATGCCCCACTATCCCATTTTCACCTCCAGATCCACCGCCAATAGTGTAGCCCCTCTTCTTCTTCACCATGGTGCCCCAAGAACATGATGTTGCAAACATGACCATGACATTGTGATGCCATCATTAATACATACAACACCACCTGGAACCCCAACACCCTATATACTCGCCACTGCTGCCACCACCATGGCCGTCGAAATCCTCTACACCTTGTGCCCTATCACCACCAGGTCCTTCATCTTATCTTCTCCCCTTCCCTACTATCTTTCTCCTATCCTCTGTTGGCCTACACTCAGGGCGTCGGCGCCTGAGATCAGGCTGGTTGGGAAACTTGCCCAGGACCTAACGATGTGCCAGCTAGTAGCAAGGCGTTTTCCCTCCAAACTTCTCTATAGCAATAAGATCACCACCCGACTTCCATACATTTTCCATTAAGGGGTTGGACATCCCTTCAGCATGGCATCAACCTCTCCACATTGCCAGTAGCCCAAGATAGTGATCTAACAAGATGATATTTGATCTAGTGGAGAGAGATCAGAACCAATCGATAATATTATTCAGTTTGTTATCCTTCTATTATTTCAATTTGTTGCGAATTCAGTTGACTAGCTGAATGATAATAATCGAACAATAGTGGCTTAGATAACCATGGCAATACATGCACCTTGTAATCAAGTTAACCCTAGGTATATATATAAATAAAATTATACATATGTGTATGATCCCAATGTTGATATACTGAACCATATATAGGAAATAGTCATAATAGGTCGTGTATGTAAAAGTGTGTTAAAGATGATATCTAAATCTTAATTTATGATCTGTATAGTAGATATATAAATAAGGAATTGTTTTGCAAAATGTGTTCACATTATTATAACATATTGACCTACTTGTATACATCCTATTATTTTATACATGTGTCCATGCAATACTACATATCAAATGATGGATGTAAGATGAGAACGTTTCTTTAATGTAATCTTGAATGTCATGGCTCAACTAATAATGGGGGATTATATAAGATGAGTTGAATTTTAATACTACACATAGATTATCAAGAATTATAATAACCATGTTTTAACAAAACCTTAGATACACAAATACATATTTATGCAATGCATGGTAAGTATAAACACAAATATAATTTTGGAAAGCATCTAACTATATTGTCTTATTATGAATTAAATGGTGCAAAAGATAATAACATGTAAAAGAATGTACTTTTAATAACATATATCTAGATGACATGTTAGTTGGATCAAAGAATGTGTATATTAGTCAACCTAATAGATATTCATGTGGAATATACTTACACCAATATACATGATAAGCATGATGTTAGGAATAATATGGATTCGCATTATAAGAAGAGAATGACATCTTTAAACATATTGGAAGAATATATATTATTATTCAAATATATATGAGTTGCATAGACTTATGTGATTAAAGATGGGTAATTATAACTAAGATTGATATCTAAAGCATCACATATTCTCTCAACAAATATTAAAATCATAAACCCTAACATGATATTAGATAATTTGGAATTGGGTAAGAATGATATAAGAATATAATAAGAATGAATATGTTCACTTTGAATTGGCTAACATACATAATGTGTTTCTAGGATGAAAAGTTGACTTTGTGGACCAAAGTATACCATTCAAGTTAACCTTTATGTGTGAAAATTAGGTATGTGCAATCCTATTTATATATGAGTTTGAACACTTGTCCTTTAGTTGGGCATTTTGATATCCAACCCTAATATTTCTAATGAGTCATTGTCTTAGCCATTATTATCTTTATTTCCTTCTTGTGGCACCTTTACTTCAATTATTATAGGGTCTTGGACCCCACTTGCAAAGTTTTCAATTGGTTAAATCTTCCATTAAATTATCCTAGAAGGATGATGTAAATGACTAATTAACTAATGTAGTGTACATGAGTACAAACCACCCAAGTTTGGGCATGATCCCTGGGGAATGTGAACACTCTCCCCACTTTATATATATTGTAGGTGTTTTGCAATGTGACCACTCTCCCTTACCTATTTTTTTGGGTTGAGTTTAGGTAGGTTCCTTAGCCCTATATTAGCTTAATGTAGTCATATTAAAGCATGCATGCAAACTTTATTACTATTTGACTCGGCAAGAATTATTTTTTATTTACTTGCCTCATATTCTTGACCCTCTTAGCATAGTAAATCTTTATCATTTCGTCTTTTAGTTTTTAATTGTCCTTATTCCTTTAATTGACACATAAATTTTCTCTCCTCTTGTTGGGTGATCCCAACCACCCAGATTTAGGATCAGAGTACGTAGCAGGAGCATGATGAACCAACCTGGGATTAGGATGAGGTGTTGACCCTTCCATCGTGGAATTATTTGTTTAAGTTATTTTGTTGGAGACGTATTGATGTAGTCTAGTTTCCTTCAACTTAGATCCTTTGTTTGTATAAAGAATGTACACCCTTATTGAGAAAAAATTGATGTACTCTTTATTAAATTGAATATAGTCATAGTTTTAGCTTCAGTTGTTATTTATTGGTGTTTTGTGTACCATTTTTAGTAGAGAGGTGGTTTCACTTCTTTACAACATGGTGTCAGAACCAATGGTAGTCAGAATCATGACTATTTCAATTTGTCTCCCTAGTTAGAAACCCTTACCTCATATAGTTTCCCTCTACTTAGATCCTTTATTTGTATAAAGCATGTACACCCTTATTGGGAAAATTTTGATGAACTCTTTATTAAATTGAATATAGTCAAAGTTTTAACTTTCACTTCTATTCATTAGTGTTTTGTTTACCATTTTTAGTAGTCCACCTTAGAATTGAACTATGGTGAGAAGTTGAATTTGGACCATAAGAATTTCATATTAGCTATCTCTAGTCAACATTTAGGTGGTTAGCCTCTTAGATAGCTACTAGGACATAAGTTGAAAGCAAAGGTGCCTAGAAAAGGCCAGTAAGGGTCTGGGGGTTGGTAATATTTTCCTTTGTGTCACTAGCTTGGTTTACAAGGACTCTCAGATCCATATGACACCGGCCTGACCTAAGCTGATGCTGATTGTTCGAAATAGCATACCTTTAGGCAAATGACCTCAATGTTGAGTATCCTTAGGAACCTAATATGATGATTTGGTTACCCAAACCAGATCACCTTATGACAATAAGTTCCCTATATGAGTCTAAGGTCCATGTTTATGGGTAGTCTACCTTATAATAGCCCTTGAAGTTTGTGGATAGTAAAACAAGTAAGTGTTAGATCTTATACATGGTTTAATTAGACTCACTTTTTACCTCTAGCTTAGTTTGACTGGATATGTCAATCCATTTGAGTGGATAGGTAGTATTAGTAGTACCTTGTTAGATTTTAGAAGTCTGATTTTGAGGATGAAATCCTTTTAAAGGAATGGAGTCCTACAATACATTGAGATCTAACTACTCTGAATTTGGAAAACCTAATTCCATAGACAAGTTAGTGAGCTTATATGATTAGTAATGATCAAACAAATTATAATTTATAATTTAACTTGTTTGTTTATATACTAATGAATATATAATAAGTCATCTAATGAATAGTTCATATACTTGAACCCCAACAAATATTTAATATGAGTAACTCACTAATTGTGAATACACATAATATTGACAATGTCACCCTAATGATAAGATAAATGCATAACATGTAATGGTCATGTTGACCTAAACCCTAAGATGTAATCATCTAACCTTAACATATATACATATATATGTACATACCCTTAATGCCTTCATGACACATTAGTGACATTAGGTGTCATCATCATAAAATATACCTCGACACATAGGAATGGAATATAATCACCTAATCATAACTTGGTATATGAATCAATTCTATAATATGCAATGTGTTCCACCTTATTCACTAAAATACATATAATGACTCAAATGTGATAAGGAGTAATTGTATTTACATAATCATGATTATTAAGTCTACAATAATTCCATATGCCTAATGTGATGTTAAATGTATAATTTATAATATGAAGTGTAAATAGGATAAAATGATTAATGATGAAATGAATACAAGTATGAAAGGTGATGTGACAATGTGTAATATAGGTGTAAGAAATTAATGTGACATTATTTATACTTAATAACTTGCTGGATAATATTATCTATTCCTCACAAAATAATCTTTGATAATTCTATATGATGGTAATATGAGGATGATGGAGCATAAATTCAAGTTATTAAGGATTGTGATATAATATATTTAATAAATATTGAGATGATTTAGTAAACCCTAATTGTGCTTAAAATTCTTAATTAGTAAATAAGAAATGCATATGATTTGTACATAATGTTGAGATATAATTCTTTTTACGACAATGTGGAAACAACATGACACAATTAATAGCATAATAAGGATGATGCAATTTCGTAATGGAGATAATGCAAATAAGACAAAATGTTTACTGTGTTATATTTGATAAAAGGTAATATGAATAATGGAATCCTTAGTAAAACCTAACTTATGAGTAGAGCATATGAAGTACCATAGATTAGAGGTAACCACCTAGTTTCTTAATGTTGGGATGTTACGTACTCACCATTCTCTCTTGTTGAGATTTTGAGGATGAAATCCTCTTTAAGGGGTGGAGTGATGTAACATATTGAATCTTGGATTCAATTGCAATTTAACCCATTTTCAAGATTTTATTTCCTTCTTATCCCTTTTTGTCCTTTTTCCTAAATTTTCCTATTTTTTCAATCCTCTTAATCCTCAATGTTGAAATTGAGCAATACTTAATGATGTGATTTATATTTAACCCACATTCATTACAATGAATGGGTTTTTGCACAAATATCTCACCCAGTGTTAATTAGAGTTTAATAGTGCAAAATGACCATTAATTAGAGACTATTAGTAGATTATATTAATTTAGAACTTTCATAGCTTTCTTTGGATAAGAAATGAGAAATAAGAAATTTTATATCAAAATTTATTAATAAAGGTACTAAATAAATTAATTAGGAAATCAAACCATTGCACAAGAAAGGAGAAAGGGAGTTTCAAGATGACCATTAATGAGAGATTATTTGTAGATTATATAAAATATATTTTATATCGATTTTTTGAGATTTCCATTGGATACACATGATCAGGCAATCAGGCTAACTGACTGGGCGATCACTATGTTACAAATAAAGTTTGATATTGGAAAGAAAGTCAAATCTAGATCTAGACTTCTATGATCAGTTGATGACAAATTGTGATAGGTCCATGCCAAATTCAGTCTGAGGTTTCAACATTAGAATGTTTTTTGAATTGCGAGTAGAAAGAAATTGGAATTAGGTTTTTCCAAGCCCGTCAATCTGTATGTAAAAGAGGCAGGTCCAAAAAGGTTGAATATATCTTTTTGAGACAACTTGTGAGACAAGTTGGCTATCTTTTCTCTCTTCCATAGAAAGAGATACTTAAAGTCTATTGCACAAGAAAGGAGAAAGGGAGTTTCAAGATGACTAGCATGTTGACAACTCATGTTCATTTTCAACTTGGTGACCAACATGGGGGACCATGTTCTCCCTCATTTGTGTGGATGAGTAGAGTCCAAGGCACACATGTGGAGGCAATTGAAGAACACGTTCTACAAGACAACATAAAACTATTGCTTGGTGGACAATCTAATTTTTTCAGAGATCTATTTGAATATCTAGGTGGTCCTTCTAGATCTAGATCTGGAAGATCTTATTTTTTAGAAAATAGTACGTGAAAATAGGCTATTGAAGAACACGTTCTACAAGACATAAGACGTTTCTACTTGTTAGAAAATAGTATGTGAAAACGTATCACCTTAATACCCTCTTAGTCCTTTGATTTGTCTACATTTAATATGTATGATGGATCCAATAGTTTGGTTTGAAAGGGAAGGCATTTTTTTTTTTGTGCCCCCCTTCCCTAAAATCCTACACTTTATATGTCAGATGCATTTTCCATAATGTGAGTTGTGTCCTAAGTGAATAAAAAACTTCTAGGCATATTTTACACCATAAAACTTACCCTTAGGACAAGATATGTGAGGTTCATTATAGGCTTGACAAGCTTTTTGATGAAATTCTATGTGTTCTTACTTAAGTCCATTTTCCCAAGAGTTATCTAAAGAAGAAGTTTCTAGTGGGCCCTAGAAGTTTAGGGATGGATCCAAAGAGATATGTTTTTAATTTGGATGAATGTGCTAGATGTCCCATTGGGGATCATTGGTCAAAATAGTTTTTTTCTTGCTCAGTTTTTTCACTTAGTTTGGTCAAAGGAAGAAAGCTATACTAGGGACTAGACCATCTCATAAAAATGTCAAATCATGTAGTTTGCATTTTCCTATATCGTGTTTCTTGTTGATGTCAATTTCACTCATGAAATGATATTGTGTTTGTTTATTCCCATTTGACTATCCAAACATGAATCTTTCTTATGAACATGTAGGCATATTTTGTAAGGAGTGGGATCCCAGAGGGGAACCACTCCCTACTAGAAACAAAAAGGCAACGTCCCTTGAACCAAACATCACATTATATTTTTCTCCAAAGGGATGGAGACCAGTTCATTCAACATGAAAGTATCACTACACCATGAGTAGCAACGGAAAAAATCATTATCTAACAATTTACAAAGTTTGATAACATTATACATCACTTCACTACACATGGGCATCCAACAAGAAAAATAAACTTATATGTCAAAGATCAAGCCGAGAGTCATCTAACCACCTCTTCAAGTCTTCCAAAAACTCAGCTACAAGGTTGATGTTGGAGTTCACCTCTCCTTCATCTAGCATGTGGTTGGAAGCATACCCCACAAAAGAAGAGAAGACAAATAACATCACCAAAAAGTTGGTATGTGTATACTAAAGAAAACTTTGAGCATAATGAGTAATAAGGACATCAAATATATAAGCTTCCCATACAAGAGATAAGGACTACCCAAAGAGGGCATAAAAGGAAGAGAACAACAATAAAAAGAGATACTTGCCATAACCAAACAAATAAAATCGTTCCATACTAGCACATATGAAGAAAGTAGGGCACACACCCCACAATAATCAACCTGCATGCATGTGAGATAAACATAGCCCTAGAACAATATAAATAACAATGGCGGCCAAGGCTTCCCATCCTTAAAACCTAGTAGAGAATGACGCACTGCCAAACTCCCAATATATATAAAAGTTGAGCCAAGGCTTCACATCCTTGAAACTCGGGTATTGGGAACCACCATCACCATCCCATTAGAAAAAAGGACACACACCCAAAAACCAATGCAATTACACTACTCTAAGGCTACTGAGTCACATAGCATGCAAAATATAGAGGCAAGTAAGCAGTATAGTCAGAATTATACAATGTTTCCATCACGCAATGGACAACACAAAAATATAAACATCCATTTCAAAGTGGGAACATATCAATATAAAGACCAATATGCACCAAGGCACAAGATAGATATCAAGAGAATATCCAAGTTCATAACAAGCAACATAGTTCACATGAACCATGATATCAAGAAAACATACATATGTGTAGGATAAAGTCAAAAGAAAGATAAGATAGGTGAATTTCTCAACATAGAGGAATAGGGGATACAACATACCTCAATATCAGAGTCCAAAGTCCAAAGCACTTCTAGATCCAAGTCTAGGTCACCAAAGAGCATATTAAACACATATACAGATCTTATGTCAATTTCATACACATTAACCAACCCTAAAACCTCCTTTTTTATTTATGTGTGAATTAGGTTATGAAAATTGTGCCACCTTTTAGTTTATATTATTAGGATTCTAAAACATATTTTATTATTATTTTTTTACTTATAGATAATTAGTTATTATTTTTACAAGTTACTTCATCATTAATTATATCCATTGAAAACACCTATTATTAATCTTTAGATTCAGTTATCAAAACATATACCATTAGTTAGATCATATTTTTTTATTCCAATGAATATTTTTCCATATTTTTTGATCATCCATTAATTAGTTATTAATTTTCAATCACTGGCCAATCAGATAATTACATATCAGAAAATCAGAGCCAAAAGAGAAGAGAGAGAAGGAGAGGCCTAGCTGGCTTGGGTAAGCCACTCAGAGTCACCCAAGTTAGCTGGCACTCATCCAGGTCAACCAAAACACACACAAGCAAAAGAAAGGAAAGTGGGGCGAAAAGACCAATATACTCCTAAACGAAAATCAAAATGTGAGGAGATCGGAGGGGTAAGAGAGAGAGATCACAACTGGGTATCTTGGCCACCTGCAGCCTCGTGCCATGGCACTGGGCATCTCAGGGCATGAATCCATAGAGAGTAGGAGCGTCCAGAAGGCCATGATGTCAAATCCTCTAGCTTTGCCAAAGCATCATGAGTGCGTGGAACCAAGAAGATCCGCATAACACCACGAGAACACCATGAATGGACCTACTGTGAGAAAAACACAAACTGCAACACTGCGACAAACTACGATGACCCTAGGGAAACCATGAGGTGCCGGCAAAGAAGCTACGAAAACAAAGAAGAGACTTGACTAAAGCTAACCAAACTAGAACGAGATCAAACGCACAAAGGGAGACAGCAGGAACCTCACCGGAAGCGACCAAAATCCAAACTCAAACCATGCTTGTCGACCGGGAGTTAGAGAAATCCACGGGTGAAAGTTTAAAAAGGGAAAGGTAAAGAAGGGTCCAGGGATGCTCACTAGTGAACTAATTGGACTGAAAGAAATGGAGACGGCCGGGGCACCACCAAGGTCGCCGGAGGAAAAGCCAAGTAGGCTTGGCTTCTCCTTGCACTTCCTGGTCCAATTGAGGCCAAACGAGAAGAAGAAAAGAGTTGAGGTTTGTCTCTGTGAAGCCGCACGGGAAGGAGGTTGGGTAAAATGGTGTCTATGAAAACTGATGAAGAGGGAGGAATTGGGGGGTTCTATATATAGGGTTTCAGGGGTCAAACTAAGGATCATTGGGATTGGAATAGAGAAAGGAATCATTTGGGAAAGAAATCATGAGATTTCGTCGAGAATCGAGAGAGAATAGAAAACAGGAATCTCACAGCTATTGTACAATGTCAGGCGGACTCCTACTCGAGGTAGGAGATGACCCACGACCTTCAGATCGCTCATCTGATGGTCAGAAATTGTCAAATAAATGTAAAGAATGTGTGACAGCGACTTAGGTAAAAAAACAGGAAAATAAATCCAATTAACCAAAGTGAAATCCAATTAATGCATGTATTTTCTCTTTCCTCATTTAGGGGTTCTAGAATTATCCAAATTAAACCAAAATGTGCACATAAGTTAAAGTTAAACGTGTAGATTTCGAATATACACTTAGTTTTGCCTTTTGAAAACCTTTAATGGGTTAAATAAATCAAATCTCATTTTCTCTTTCCTCCTTCATTAATGGCATTAGGATTTTCCAAATTTGATGAAACTTGACCCACAAGTCATATTTAATATGTTGGATACAAATTTGCGATAAATTTTATATTTTGGAGTTGTTTGGATATTTATTTAGTATTTAGAAGTTTCTACACACTTTCTGTCTTCTTATTTCACCTATTAAGCAAACCTTCTCCAAATTGGATGAAAATTCATCCAAAGGCTATATTTATTATGTAGATTACGAATCTAAGATTATTTTCCTCTTTTGAGTCATTTATTATTTTATTTGACATTTTGAGGATAACACACATCTGCTTTTCCAATTTGAATTAAATGAATTATTATTATGTGAATAATGTGAAGCTTGACTCCCAAGGTAATTGGGAACCAAGGAACCCAATTTTAAAAATTATGTTTTACTTTTGGAAGTTCTTTTTATGAGATAGGTCATATGGCCCATTAGTGGCCCATTTGTTCATTATTCAACCAATTATATTGTTATTATCACCATATGTGTCATATATGCTTATTAAGCATGATTTGTTATGTTACACCTCTTGTGATACCTTTTAGATTTCGTTATTGGCTTTGTTACACGTATTCGCTTATCCTTGTTTGGCTAAGACAAAAGGGGCCAAACTACTAAGGTAGGGCCACACCACCCCTTAAAAGGATTTCTTCCTCGATATCAAAACAATCATAAGCAAACTTATCCACCACCTCTTAAAAGGGTTCATGCCATTATATCAAACTAAACATCAGATATAAAAGGTTCAACTATACTTCTTACACCCAACTACATAAGCAACATGCAAAACGTAAACATAACTTGTAAAGACTAATCGAAGGAACTATGGGTTAACTTGCTCTTGATCATCATCATTAACTTCTTCACCATCCAAAACCAAAAACTCTTCCATCTTTTCTTTCCACAACTCTTCCTCTATTATTGTTACCATTATTGTTGCCCTAATTTTGAGGAGGTGCTTGTTGTTGTTGCACTGGAGCTTGACCATTACGACACTTAGGGAAATTAGGTCAGATATGTCTAGGTACATCGCAATAATGACATATCAATGGAGTTTCATGAGGAGGTTTGTCCTAAGAACACTTTCCTGGTGGATGTAACCATTTCACTTAGCACACTTGTCCCTTTTCTGTTCATCACCTGAGAACTTCCTCTTCTTGTCAAACTCCCTAGGTTGAAACCCTGGTTCAGATTCCACAGCCAATGCTTTATCAACCATTTGCTAAAAGGTCAAAGGAAGTTGTGGGATAAGAGCACGACCCACATTGTAGTTGAGTCCTTGCAGATATAGGTCAGCTCTACATTCTTCACTAAGTCTAGAAGCATATCTCTCAAGAAACATGAATTTTTGCACATAAGCAGACACTGACATGGAACCTTGCTTCAAACTATATAACTCAGCTTCCTTTTTCTTCAAAGAAGCAATACAAATGTACTTCCCACGGAAGAGAGCCAAAAACTCCACCCGAGACATGTTTGAGATGTCTCTAGTCCTTGCAATACCATTCCACCAAACTCTTGATGGACCTTCCAAGACAGATGAAGCAAACCTAACCTTATGATGTGGAGGACATACCATACCATCAAAAGTCCTCTCAATAGCTAACACCCAATCATCAGCTTTGTCAACCATCTCTATCTCACCTTAACCCTTAAAGGAAGGTGGTTGCATCTTCATGAACTCCATGATTGAGAACTCCTCAGGCTTCTCAAGTTCAGATGGGTCTTTCATCTTTCCTTCCATGGAAGAAGCCAAAAGTTGTTGGAACATAGCCAACTCTTGCTCTGGAGTCATAACTACTCCCAAACTAGTAGAAGATGAGGTCCCCTAACCAAACCTAAGGGTTTGGGGTGTATCGTAACAGTACTGGTTGTCAAGCATCAACTTATCTCCCGCCATTAGGGTTTTTCCTTCCCAAGGCAAGGTACTAAGTGTAAGCAACCTAAGATAAATGTAAACATCCTAAGGGAGACAAGTTTAAAATAGTTAGATAACTGCTTCTAGTGGCTCTGATACCATGCTGTAAGGAGTGGGATCCCAGAGGGGAACCACTCCCTACTAGAAACAAAAAGGCAACATCCCTTGAACCAAACATCACATTATATTTTTCACCAATGGGATGGACACCAATTCATTCAACATGTAAGTATCATTACACAATGAGTAGCAGTGGAAAAGATCATTATCCAACAATTTACAAAGCTTGATTACATTATACATCACTTCACCACACATGGGTATCTAATAGGAAAACTAAACTTATATGCCAAAGATCAAGCTGAGGGTCATCTAACTACCTCCTTAAGTCTACCAAAATCTCACCTACAAGGTTGATGTTGGAGTTTACCTCTCCTTGATCTAACCTGGGGTTGGAAGCATACCCCACAAAAGAAGAGAAGAAAAGAAAACATCAACAAAAAGCTAGTATGTGTATACTAAAGAAAACTTTGAGCATAATGAGTAATAAGGACATCAAATATGCAAGCTTCTCATACATCAGATAAGGACTACCCAAAGAGGGCATAAAAGGAAGAGAAAAACAATAAAAAGAGATACTTGCCATAACCAAACAAATAAAATCATGCCATACTAGTACATATGAAGAAAGTAGTGCACACACCCCATAATAATCAACCTGCATGCATGTGAGATAAACATAGACCTAGAACAATATAAATAACAATGATGGCCAAGGCTTCACATCCTTGAAACCTGATAGAGAATGGTGCACTGCCAAACTCCCAATATATATAAAAGTTGAGCCAAGGCTTCACATCCTTGAAACTCGGGTTTGGGGCACCACCACCACCATCCCATAAGAAAAAAGGGCACACACCCAAAAACCAATGCAATTACACTACTCTAGTGCTACTGAGTCACATAGCATGTAAAATATAGAGGCAAGTAAGTAGTATAGTCAGAATTATATAATGTTGCCATCATACAATGTGGACAACACAAACATATAAACATCCACTTCAAAGTGGGCACATATCAATATAAAAGACCAACATGCACCAAGGCACAACATAGAGGAATAGGGGATACAACATACCTCAATATCAGAGTCCAAAGTCCAAACCACTTTGACGTGTATTTTACTACGCGCTAAAAACGCAAGTATACGCGTCGAGTAGTACAGGCCTTGTGAGGCCCGAGTCGAACACAGGGATACTCGGAATTGTCGGAGACTCCTACTAACTATTTGCGATCAGCTAAGCCGAATAACAAATTGGGGTTTGTTGTCAAAATTTAAAGAAAATAAAAATGAAACAAAGAAAACAATCTATTAAAGGTTAATTTAATCAATTCAAAAAGGTATCTTTAGGATTGCGGTTTCACTGCGGGTTATCATTGTATTAGATTTCATATAATTCCTCAATCTTCTCTCTCTATCTGGGTAGTGGCCTGAAAACAGAATTACCCACTGTCGTGGTGTAATTCACTACTTAGGTTTAGGTCGATTCCACCGTCGTAGTAATCTATCCCCTAAACTAAGTGCATTACGAACGATCTCTCAGTCTCCACCATTAATTTTACACCTCCTTTGTCAAGGGATTTATCGATTAATGTATGTTTCTTCTCTTTTCAACCGTTAATCCTCATGTCGAAGTGATTAAGGGCATTAGGTTATTATTATTGTGATCAAGCATAACAATATATGGAGAAAACGAAACTATACCACGGATTTAAGAGAGAAAATATGAGTTATTAATATAAAACTATCATACAATGCATTCCCGGGCTACTCCCGGTCCTAAATATGGAGGGGATTAGCCCCGCATGTTCATCTCGCACAAATACATGGTAGAAATAGGGGAAATCATATGAAAAACGTGAATTAAATGGGAAAACCCCTCAACGGAGAAGAACTGATTGATCCTTTGCGTAGAACACGAGCTCTCCCGCCTCTCGGTGGTGAAATCCGTCTTCGGCAGTGTCCGAATCGACATGTATGAACTTCTGGCCTCCGTTCTCCTTTCTCTCGCTCCTCGGCACTTGTGCAATGGTAATTGAGATGATCCTCTCGTCTGGGCATCCGTCATTAGGTATAAGTCCCTAATTAGGTCGTCAATTAACTCCTGCTGTCCGATTGAAATCAATCTGAATCCAACGCATATCTGATGGCGTCGATACCATCGACGCGAGTCGATGGTATCGACCCGCTACAGTAGCGGCTGGCTGCAAATCCTTCCTTTATCGCGCCCTTCATCATCTCGATACCATCGACGCGGGTCGATGGTATCGACTTCCTTTTTGGCGTCGGTTCTGTCATTTTGCGACGCTGTAGCCTCCATGTGTCGATGGTATCGACTTCCGTCGATACTATCGACTGCTTCTTCGCCAACAACCTGAAGGTGTCTCGATACCATCGACATCAGCGTCGATGGTATCGACCCTTTGCTGCTCCTTTCGGATGGCAACCTGCGGTCTTGTCGATGGTATCGACTTCCGTCGATGGTATCGAGGGAAGTAAATACTCGTTTTTCCTGAAATTCAAAGACAAGATCTAATAAATCCACACAAATAATAATAATGTGATAATTATTGCTCAAAATGATAAAACTAAGGGGATTTGACATAAAATGATGGCAAAGACCAAAATGGATGAATTATGCGATATTAACCATAGAAATGACTAATTAAAGCATAAACCACATATAAAACAGGTCTATAAATGCGACTCAAAATCATCGCATCAAACTCCCCTAAGCTTGAACGTTGCTTGCCCTCGAGCAACTAATCCTTAGAATAGAATTGCAAATGTCAACTGAAAAACAACACACCAACCCAACATCCCATATGACTCCCACTGAACATTCACAAACCGGCCTTTCCTAACCACAGAACGGTAATTACCCTAAAGGCGACAGTAATCATCAATAAAAGAAATTAACCTCCAAACCGATGAACACTATCACATAAGGCAGTTAACATAATAAAATTCGCTGATTCAGCATTGGTGCATCTTGTGATCGCCTATACTATGTTGCTCGCCCTAACTACCATCTACATGGAAGCAGTTCTCCTGATATTCATTAGTGAGGAGAAATTCACGGTGGCCTACCAATCCGAGCAACGGGTGGATGAAAATGGGTGGCTCATGGAAGAAAATGGAAGTATTGTACATTTTCAAAATGCATAATACAAAAATGTCATATATGATGCAAATGCACATTAGAAATGCCCTAATGCCTAAAATTGGGTAAATGATGCATGCTCTAACCATCCGCCTCAAAATGAGATGGATATCTAGTCAAGCTACATCATGTACTCAATTATCCTGAAATGTAGGTGATATCATGTTCCTTTCTCCTTCTTATTTCACGTTCTTCTAAATTCCTTTTTTCTTTCTTTCTTTATATATTGCAGATTTTCAGCTCTCTTTTTTTTCCAGCCCACATATCCATAATTGCTCAAAGATAATTTTATTGGGCTATTTCCTGCATACTCAGAAAAAAAAAATTCACTATTTAGAAAGTATGGAACAATTTAATTCACCATTAGGGCAAAATTGAGATACATGAATTACTTTATGCATGAAGATCATGAATGCAACTACATGGCATGCACCTAAAGGTAATGTGCATGATTCACTATATATTTATTTTTTTTTTCTTTTTTTTTATGCAAACATATGGAAAATACCAATGCAAGTCCTATCTAAATGCTATGCACACAAAAGGAATTAAAACTGCACTTTACTTCCAATTCTGAGGTGGATTATGGAAAAATGAAATGGAACGATCACAAGACTAGATGACTGAACCTTAGAAAGATATTATGTGTCCCTCCTTACTGACCTGTGTAGTAGTTTAGAGGTTCCCTCTCTTACATCCAATTAAGGTCTCATTACCATTTGGTTAGGTTAGGCTCAACAACCATTTCCGTCCACTTTCATGAATCATTAGGGGTATAGGTATGAAATGTTGTTTTAAAGTTGACATAATCAATCATTTTCACAGGATGTGTTCCCAAGGTCAAAACAAAACAAGCTATCCAAAGACACAAATTTTTCAGATTTCCCTTGAATTCCCCATGCACTAACAGCAAGATGACACAATTTCTAACATCCACAATTACACTAGATAGCATGTGGATCCTACAAAAGCTAAAGATGTAAGAAACAAATAACAATGCTAAAAACTAAAAACAATAAAAGATAGAGCTGTTCCAACTACCCCCCCAAGCTTGAATTCGACTATGGCCTCATAGTCAAAAACAAACTTAAAGATTGGAACAGAGATACCAGATCACTCTTGTGGAGGTGGACACGTCTCGATGCTATCCGGCCCCCTCGCGAGTATCGACGGCTGAAGATTGCTTGATCTTGAAACCCGGATTGCTGACATGTCGATACCATCGACATAGGTCGATAGTATCGACGCTGCACCCGGATCGATGACGTGGACGCCGTGATCGCCGTCGATTTCTTTAGGCGGATCGGTGACATGGATGGTCGATACCATCGACAGATGTCGATAGTATCGACTTGGTTTCATTGCGACACTGCCACTTTGCACTTCAAACTGTAACCGTGTCGATACCATCGACAAGGCCGTCGATGGTATCGAGTTGACTGAGACAAATCGGTCTGAACTTCTCCAGAGATCTCGATGGTATCGACGACCATGTCGATACTATCGACTTTACTTGGCGACCTGCCTGTAGGTGTGTCGATACTATCGACTTGACCGTCGATGGTATCGACTCAGAGTGAAATCTGCAGTCGTCAACCTGAACCCTTGTCGATACCATCGACTTGTGTGTCGATGGTATCGACTCTGCCTCAGCCTGCACAATGAACAAACGGATCAACGTATCTTCTTTACACTAAAAATTGAACGAAAATAAAGCAACCTATGATTGTTAATAAACTATCCTAATGTACCGATGGTTGGGTTGCCTCCCAACAAGCGCCCTTATTTAACGTCTTAGGCTAGACGGTATGAAGCTCATCATCTTTTCACTTTGGAAATTGCGCTAAGAGGATCATGTGGTAATTTGAATTCAACTCGATCTCCTCCAATTCCCAAGGACAAAGTACCTCTCCCTAAGGCAGTCATGACATCCGCCGTTGCTTGAAACGGCCTTCCTAGAAGAATTTCACAGCTTTGGAGCGGTGGCATATCCATGAAAACAAAATCTACAGGGAATATGAATCTGTCCACTTTGACGAGAACATCTTCACACACACCATATGGTCTCACGATAGACCCATCCGCTAATTCAATTGTTGCGGCTGACTTCTTTATCTCTTTTAACCCTAGCTTTTGAAACGTCGCCACAGGAATGAGATTTATGTTGGCGCCTGAATCACATTGCGCTTTAGGAAAATGTCGACCACCTATTGAGCAAGGAATGTAGAAGCCCCCTGGGCCTTTCTTTTCTTTGGCGAACTCCCGTGAATCATAGAGCTCACTGTCTCATTCATCCTACAAATATCACTGTCTTTTATCCGCCTCTTCTTATTGATGATTTCCTTGATGAACCTCCCATAGGCGGGCACCTTCTCGATCATCTCCACTAATGGAATATTGATGTGGAGTTTTCGGAATATTTCCAAGAATTTCCTAAAATGACGATGCTCTTTCTTTGACTTCGGATTGTCCAGTTTTGAAACATCTGCTGCATCAGTACGCCTGTGAGGTGGCACATATGAGCTTTTCGGGGTCAACTCCCCTAAGCTTGCTTCAATCACTCCCTCTGACGTGGGCTTTGGCAAGACATCGTCAATATAACAGCTTGTTGTGGTTCCTCTCTCTCATTCGATGTCTCCACACGTGCACAAACAACCTTCAATTGTTCTTTTTCTCTAGATGGAGATACAATATTCATAACTCGCTGTGATTTTTTGAAGAAAGGGTTTCCGCCCGGCAGTCCATAATAAGTGCGTGGATACGGTATCGCCGGTGATGCATGCGTATTAAACGTCATTTTTCTTTCCTCTTTAGCTTCTTGCACCTGAGATTCCTCCTCATTGCTTACCACAGAAATATACTTGACCTGATGGTGTGCTTGGGCCACGTTTGCATTCTCGGACGGTTTCTGTTGATTGGTGTGCTTGATGGCTGCCACTTCACTAGAAATCTGTGCCACGGTGGTTTCTAATGCCCGCATTTGTGCTCCATGGCTTTGCAGCGTCTGTCCAAACTTGGTTAGAATATCACCTTGAGATTGCAATTGCTTACCAAACATGGCCATCATCTCCTGGTTCTGCTGTACCATTTGACTCAGTAATTCAGTGTTCTTATCCTCTGCTCTAGGCTGTAGCTTGGCATCCGGATCCTGCAGAAAATTTTTCGGATCCTTCCATGAAAACTTTTTATCCTTACTCCATGCATAGTCATTGTTTCTATAGCCCTGTTGTTGCATGAATTTCACTTGGGCTTCCTCATCCTCAGATGCATCTTCCTTAGATAGCAGCTTCTTGGCTAGAAGATCTAACTTATCGTTCAGCTCCTTAACTACTCTGGATTCGCCAGCAGCTCTGACCTGCTCCACAGCACCTCCGTCACCCCATGACTATTTCCTAGCCATGTTCTTTAATATCTCCCAACATCGGGTATCTGTATTATTCAGAAAGAATCCGGATCCAGCTGAATCAAGGTTACTTCTATCGTGCTCGGAGAGAGCAAAATAGAAGATTTTCACTTGTGTCTCTTTATCCAACCCATGATGTGGACACCTCCTCAGCATAACCTGAAATCGCTCCCAGGTCTCAGAATATGTTTCACCGGCCTGTTGGGTGAAATTATGAATCTTCCGGATCATGTCATTAGTCTTCTCAGGAGGGAAGAACCTCTCAAAGAAAACCTCCACCATATGGTTCCAGGACTCCACAAACTCATCATCCAAATTATGTAACCATTCTCGCGCGGCTCCCGCCAATGAACTCGGGAAAAGCTTGAGATACAGTGCCTCCTGTGGAAACCTATCGATTTTTACCATGTCACAGTTCTCAACAAACTGGCTGATGTGAGCGACGGGATCCTCATTCTTAAGCCCATGAAAAGCATTCGACTTCACCATATTTATCAACGCCGGATCGATCTTATATGTAGGTATGTTGATTGCCTGCTTCTTTATAGGCCCTTTTGAAGCTGATGAGGAAGAAGCTTTGATCTTCTCCCATATAGTCTGTGGCTCGGCCATCTCTTCTGGTTCAGATTCAGAATATACCTCTTCTTGGTACTCTTGCTCGGAATGCTCCTCGTCCTCAGGTCCCGGAAACAGAACCTCGGGTGTGCGATTGTTGTAGTCTGTACTACGTGTATGCACCATACACAGTACCTGAAATAAGAAAATTCAAGTTCAGTACTATGCTTAGACGAGTATAACAATTATAGTGCAATGTAAAAATATTTGAATTTGAATGAAAATTAAAAGGAAATTTGTGGCCTAGAGTGGCCGCTCGTAGCACTCGAAGTGCCAACAATTCCGTTGTATCCCCGGCAACGGCGCCAAAAACTTGACGTGTATTTTACTACGCGTTAAAAATGCAAGTATACGCGTCGAGTAGTACAGGCCTTGTGAGGCCCGAGTCGAACACAGGGATACTCGGAATTGTCGGAGACTCCTACTAACTATTTGCGATCATCTAAGCCGAATAACAAATTGGGGTTTGTTGTCAAAATTAAAAGAAAATAAAAATGAAACAAAGCAAACAATCGATTAAAGGTTAATTTAATCAATTCAAAAAGGTATCTTTAGGATTGCGGTTTCACCGCGGGTTATCATTGTATTAGATTTCATATAATTCCTCAATCTTCTCTCTCTATCCGGGTAGTGGCCTGAAAATAGAATTACCCATTGTCGTGGTGTAATTCACTACTTAGGTTTAGGTCGATTCCACCGTCGTAGTAATCTATCCCCTAAACTAAGTGCATTACGAACGATCTCTCAGTCTCCACCATTAATTTTACACCTCCTTTGTCAAGGGATTTATCGATTAATGTATGTTTCGTCTCTTTTCAACCGTTAATCCTCCTGTCGAAGTGATTAAGGGCATTAGGTTATTATTATGGTGATCAAGCATAACAATATATGGAGAAAACGAAACTATACCACAGATTTAAGAGAGAAAATATGAGTTATTAATATAAAACTGTCATACAATGCATTCCCGGGCTACTCCCGGTCCTAAAGATGGAGGGGATTAGCCCTGCATGTTCATCTCGCACAAATACATGGTAGAAATAGGGGAAATCATATGAAAAACATGAATTAAATGGGAAAACCCCTGAACGGAGAAGAACCGATTGATCCTTTGTGTAGAACACAAGCTCTCCCGCCTCTCGGTGGTGAAATCCATCTTCGGCAGCATCTGGATCGACGGGTATGAACTTCTGGCCTTCGTTCTCCTTTCTCTCGCTCCTCGGCACTTGTGCAATGGTAATTGAGATGATCCTCTCATCTGGGCGGCCGTCATTAGGTATAAGTCCCTAATTAGGTCGTCAATTAACTCCAGCCGTCCGATTGAAATCAATCTGAATCCAACGCATATTTGACGGCGTCGATACCATCGACGCGAGTCGATGGTATCGACCCGCTACAGTAGCGGCTGGCTGCAAATCCTTCCTTTATCGCGCCCTTCATCATCTCGATACCATCGACGTGGGTCGATGGTATCGACTTCCTTTTTGGCATCGGTTCTGTCATTTTGCGACGCTGTAGCCTCCATGTGTCGATGGTATCGACTTCCGTCGATACTATCGACTGCTTCTTCGCCAACAACCTGAAGGTGTCTCGATACCATCGACATCAGCGTCGATGGTATCGACCCTTCGCTGCTCCTTTCGGATGGCAACCTGCGGTCTTGTCGATGGTATCGACTTCCGTCGATGGTATCGAGGGAAGTAAATACTCGTTTTTCCTGAAATTCAAAGACAAGATCTAATAAATCCACACAAATAATAATAATGTGATAATTATTGCTCAAAATGATAAAACTAAGGGGATTTGACATAAAATGATGGCAAAGACCAAAATGGATGAATTATGCGATATTAACCATAGAAATGACTAATTAAAGCATAAACCACATATAAAACAGGTCTATAAATGCGACTCAAAATCATCGCATCAAACTCCCCTAAGCTTGAACGTTGCTTGCCCTCGAGCAACTAATCCTTAGAATAGAATTGCAAATGTCAACTGAAAAACAACACACCAACCCAACATCCCATATGACTCCCACTGAACATTCACAAACCGGCCTTTCCTAACCACAGAACGGTAATTACCCTAAAGGCGACAGTAATCATCAATAAAAGAAATTAACCTCCAAACCGATGAACACTATCACATAAGGCAGTTAACATAATAAAATTCGCTGATTCAGCATTGGTGCATCTTGTGATCGCCTATACTACGTTGCTCGCCCTAACTACCATCTACATTGAAGCAGTTCTCCTGATATTCATTAGTGAGGAGAAATTCACGGTGGCCTACCAATCCGAGCAACGGGTGGATGAAAATGGGTGGCTCATGGAAGAAAATGGAAGTATTGTACATTTTCAAAATGCATAATACAAAAATGTCATATATGATGCAAATGCACATTAGAAATGCCCTAATGCCTAAAATTGGGTAAATGATGCATGCTCTAACCATCCGCCTCAAAATGAGATGGATATCTAGTCAAGCTACATCATGTACTCAATTATCCTGAAATGTAGGTGATATCATGTTCCTTTCTCCTTCTTATTTCACGTTCTTCTAAATTCCTTTTTTCTTTCTTTCTTTATATATTGCAGATTTTCAGCTCTCTTTTTTTTCCAGCCCACATATCCATAATTGCTCAAAGATAATTTTATTGGGCTATTTCCTGCATACTCAGAAAAAAAAAATTCACTATTTAGAAAGTATGGAACAATTTAATTCACCATTAGGGCAAAATTGAGATACATGAATTACTTTATGCATGAAGATCATGAATGCAACTACATGGCATGCACCTAAAGGTAATGTGCATGATTCACTATATATTTATTTTTTTTTCTTTTTTTTTATGCAAACATATGGAAAATACCAATGCAAGTCCTATCTAAATGCTATGCACACAAAAGGAATTAAAACTGCACTTTACTTCCAATTCTGAGGTGGATTATGGAAAAATGAAATGGAACGATCACAAGACTAGATGACTGAACCTTAGAAAGATATTATGTGTCCCTCCTTACTGACCTGTGTAGTAGTTTAGAGGGTTCCCTCTCTTACATCCAATTAAGGTCTCATTACCATTTGGTTAGGTTAGGCTCAACAACCATTTCCGTCCACTTTCATGAATCATTAGGGGTATAGGTATGAAATGTTGTTTTAAAGTTGACATAATCAATCATTTTCACAGGATGTGTTCCCAAGGTCAAAACAAAACAAGCTATCCAAAGACACAAATTTTTCAGATTTCCCTTGAATTCCCCATGCACTAACAGCAAGATGACACAATTTCTAACATCCACAATTACACTAGATAGCATGTGGATCCTACAAAAGCTAAAGATGTAAGAAACAAATAACAATGCTAAAAACTAAAAACAATAAAAGATAGAGCTGTTCCAACTACCCCCCCAAGCTTGAATTCGACTATGGCCTCATAGTCAAAAACAAACTTAAAGATTGGAACAGAGATACCAGATCACTCTTGTGGAGGTGGACACGTCTCGATGCTATCCGGCCCCCTCGCGAGTATCGACGGCTGACGATTGCTTGATCTTGAAACCCGGATTGCTGACATGTCGATACCATCGACATAGGTCGATAGTATCGACGCTGCACCCGGATCGATGACGTGGACGCCGCGATCGCCGTCGATTTCTTTAGGCGGATCGGTGACATGGATGGTCGATACCATCGACAGATGTCGATAGTATCGACTTGGTTTCATTGCGACACTGCCACTTTGCACTTCAAACTGTAACCGTGTCGATACCATCGACAAGGCCGTCGATGGTATCGAGTTGACTGAGACAAATCGGTCTGAACTTCTCCAGAGATCTCGATGGTATCGACGACCATGTCGATACTATCGACTTTACTTGGCGACCTGCCTGTAGGTGTGTCGATACTATCGACTTGACCGTCGATGGTATCGACTCAGAGTGAAATCTGCAGTCGTCAACCTGAACCCTTGTCGATACCATCGACTTGTGTGTCGATGGTATCGACTCTGCCTCAGCCTGCACAATGAACAAACGGATCAACGTATCTTCTTTACACTAAAAATTGAACGAAAATAAAGCAACCTATGATTGTTAATAAACTATCCTAATGTACCGATGGTTGGGTTGCCTCCCAACAAGCGCCCTTATTTAACGTCTTAGGCTAGACGGTATGAAGCTCATCATCTTTTCACTTTGGAAATTGCGCTAAGAGGATCATGTGGTAATTTGAATTCAACTCGATCTCCTCCAATTCCCAAGGACAAAGTACCTCTCCCTAAGGCAGTCATGACATCCGCCGTTGCTTGAAACGGCCTTCCTAGAAGAATTTCACAGCTTTGGAGCGGTGGCATATCCATGAAAACAAAATCTACAGGGAATATGAATCTGTCCACTTTGACGAGAACATCTTCACACACACCATATGGTCTCACGATAGACCCATCCGCTAATTCAATTGTTGCGGCTGACTTCTTTATCTCTTTTAACCCTAGCTTTTGAAACGTCGCCACAGGAATGAGATTTATGCTGGCGCCTGAATCACATTGCGCTTTAGGAAAATGTTGACCACCTATTGAGCAAGGAATGTAGAAGCCCCCTGGGCCTTTCTTTTCTTTGGCGAACTCCCGTGAATCATAGAGCTCACTGTCTCATTCATCCTACAAATATCACTGTCTTTTATCCGCCTCTTCTTATTGATGATTTCCTTGATGAACCTCCCATAGGCGGGCACCTTCTCGATCATCTCCACTAATGGAATATTGATGTGGAGTTTTCGGAATATTTCCAAGAATTTCCTAAAATGACGATGCTCTTTCTTTGACTTCGGATTGTCCAGTTTTGAAACATCTGCTGCATCAGTACGCCTGTGAGGTGGCACATATGAGCTTTTCGGGGTCAACTCCCCTAAGCTTGCTTCAATCACTCCCTCTGACGTGGGCTTTGGCAAGACATCGTCAATATAACAGCTTGTTGTGGTTCCTCTCTCTCATTCGATGTCTCCACACGTGCACAAACAACCTTCAATTGTTCTTTTTCTCTAGATGGAGATACAATATTCATAACTCGCTGTGATTTTTTGAAGAAAGGGTTTCCGCCCGGCAGTCCATAATAAGTGCGTGGATACGGTATCGCCGGTGACGCATGCGTATTAAACGTCATTTTTCTTTCCTCTTTAGCTTCTTGCACCTGAGATTCCTCCTCATTGCTTACCACAGAAATATACTTGACCTGATGGTGTGCTTGGGCCACGTTTGCATTCTCGGACGGTTTCTGTTGATTGGTGTGCTTGATGGCTGCCACTTCACTAGAAATCTGTGCCACGGTGGTTTCTAATGCCCGCATTTGTGCTCCATGGCTTTGCAGCGTCTGTCCAAACTTGGTTAGAATATCACCTTGAGATTGCAATTGCTTACCAAACATGGCCATCATCTCCTGGTTCTGCTGTACCATTTGACTCAGTAATTCAGTGTTCTTATCCTCTGCTCTAGGCTGTAGCTTGGCATCCGGATCCTGCAGAAAATTTTTCGGATCCTTCCATGAAAACTTTTTATCCTTACTCCATGCATAGTCATTGTTTCTATAGCCCTGTTGTTGCATGAATTTCACTTGGGCTTCCTCATCCTCAGATGCATCTTCCTTAGATAGCAGCTTCTTGGCTAGAAGATCTAACTTATCGTTCAGCTCCTTAACTACTCTGGATTCGCCAGCAGCTCTGACCTGCTCCACAGCACCTCCGTCACCCCATGACTATTTCCTAGCCATGTTCTTTAATATCTCCCAACATCGGGTATCTGTATTATTCAGAAAGAATCCGGATCCAGCTGAATCAAGGTTACTTCTATCGTGCTCGGAGAGAGAAAAATAGAAGATTTTCACTTGTGTCTCTTTATCCAACCCATGATGTGGACACCTCCTCAGCATAACCTGAAATCGCTCCCAGGTCTCAGAATATGTTTCACCGGCCTGTTGGGTGAAATTATGAATCTTCCGGATCATGTCATTAGTCTTCTCAGGAGGGAAGAACCTCTCAAAGAAAACCTCCACCATATGGTTCCAGGACTCCACAAACTCATCATCCAAATTATGTAACCATTCTCGCGCGGCTCCCGCCAATGAACTCGGGAAAAGCTTGAGATACAGTGCCTCCTGTGGAAACCTATCGATTTTTACCATGTCACAGTTCTCAACAAACTGGCTGATGTGAGCGACGGGATCCTCATTCTTAAGCCCATGAAAAGCATTCGACTTCACCATATTTATCAACGCCGGATCGATCTTATATGTAGGTATGTTGATTGCCTGCTTCTTTATAGGCCCTTTTGAAGCTGATGAGGAAGAAGCTTTGATCTTCTCCCATATAGTCTGTGGCTCGGCCATCTCTTCTGGTTCAGATTCAGAATATACCTCTTCTTGGTACTCTTGCTCGGAATGCTCCTCGTCCTCAGGTCCCAGAAACAGAACCTCAGGTGTGCGATTGTTGTAGTCTGTACTACGTGTATGCACCATACACAGTACCTGAAATAAGAAAATTCAAGTTCAGTACTATGCTTAGACGAGTATAACAATTATAGTGCAATGTAAAAATATTTGAATTTGAATGAAAATTAAAAGGAAATTTGTGGCCTAGAGTGGCCGCTCGTAGCACTCGAAGTGCCAACAATTCCGTTGTATCCCCGGCAACGGCGCCAAAAACTTGACGTGTATTTTACTACGCGCTAAAAATGCAAGTATACGCGTCGAGTAGTGCAGGCCTTGTGAGGCCCGAGTCGAACACAGGGATACTCGGAATTGTCGGAGACTCCTACTAACTATTTGCGATCATCTAAGCCGAATAACAAATTGGGGTTTGTTGTCAAAATTAAAAGAAAATAAAAATGAAACAAAGCAAACAATCGATTAAAGGTTAATTTAATCAATTCAAAAAGGTATCTTTAGGATTGCGGTTTCACCGCGGGTTATCATTGTATTAGATTTCATATAATTCCTCAATCTTCTCTCTCTATCCGGGTAGTGGCCTGAAAATAGAATTACCCATTGTCGTGGTGTAATTCACTACTTAGGTTTAGGTCGATTCCACCGTCGTAGTAATCTATCCCCTAAACTAAGTGCATTACGAACGATCTCTCAGTCTCCACCATTAATTTTACACCTCCTTTGTCAAGGGATTTATCGATTAATGTATGTTTCGTCTCTTTTCAACCGTTAATCCTCCTGTCGAAGTGATTAAGGGCATTAGGTTATTATTATGGTGATCAAGCATAACAATATATGGAGAAAACGAAACTATACCACGGATTTAAGAGAGAAAATATGAGTTATTAATATAAAACTGTCATACAATGCATTCCCGGGCTACTCCCGGTCCTAAAGATGGAGGGGATTAGCCCTGCATGTTCATCTCGCACAAATACATGGTAGATATAGGGGAAATCATATGAAAAACATGAATTAAATGGGAAAACCCCTGAACGGAGAAGAACCGATTGATCCTTTGTGTAGAACACAAGCTCTCCCGCCTCTCGGTGGTGAAATCCATCTTCGGCAGCATCTGGATCGACGGGTATGAACTTCTGGCCTTCGTTCTCCTTTCTCTCGCTCCTCGGCACTTGTGCAATGGTAATTGAGATGATCCTCTCATCTGGGCGGCCGTCATTAGGTATAAGTCCCTAATTAGGTCGTCAATTAACTCCAGCCGTCCGATTGAAATCAATCTGAATCCAACGCATATTTGACGGCGTCGATACCATCGACGCGAGTCGATGGTATCGACCCGCTACAGTAGCGGCTGGCTGCAAATCCTTCCTTTATCGCGCCCTTCATCATCTCGATACCATCGACGCGGGTCGATGGTATCGACTTCCTTTTTGGCGTCGGTTCTGTCATTTTGCGACGCTGTAGCCTCCATGTGTCGATGGTATCGACTTCCGTCGATACTATCGACTGCTTCTTCGCCAACAACCTGAAGGTGTCTCGATACCATCGACATCAGCGTCGATGGTATCGACCCTTTGCTGCTCCTTTCGGATGGCAACCTGCGGTCTTGTCGATGGTATCGACTTCCGTCGATGGTATCGAGGGAAGTAAATACTCGTTTTCCTGAAATTCAAAGACAAGATCTAATAAATCCACACAAATAATAATAATGTGATAATTATTGCTCAAAATGATAAAACTAAGGGGATTTGACATAAAATGATGGCAAAGACCAAAATGGATGAATTATGCGATATTAACCATAGAAATGACTAATTAAAGCATAAACCACATATAAAACAGGTCTATAAATGTGACTCAAAATCATCGCATCAAACTCCCCTAAGCTTGAATGTTGCTTGCCCTCGAGCAACTAATCCTTAGAATAGAATTGCAAATGTCAACTGAAAAACAACACACCAACCCAACATCCCATATGACTCCCACTGAACATTCACAAACCGGCCTTTCCTAACCACAGAACGGTAATTACCCTAAAGGCGACAGTAATCATCAATAAAAGAAATTAACCTCCAAACCGATGAACACTATCACATAAGGCAGTTAACATAATAAAATTCGCTGATTCAGCATTGGTGCATCTTGTGATCGCCTATACTACGTTGCTCGCCCTAACTACCATCTACATGGAAGCAGTTCTCCTGATATTCATTAGTGAGGAGAAATTCACGGTGGCCTACCAATCCGAGCAACGGGTGGATGAAAATGGGTGGCTCATGGAAGAAAATGGAAGTATTGTACATTTTCAAAATGCATAATACAAAAATGTCATATATGATGCAAATGCACATTAGAAATGCCCTAATGCCTAAAATTGGGTAAATGATGCATGCTCTAACCATCCGCCTCAAAATGAGATGGATATCTAGTCAAGCTACATCATGTACTCAATTATCCTGAAATGTAGGTGATATCATGTTCCTTTCTCCTTCTTATTTCACGTTCTTCTAAATTCCTTTTTTCTTTCTTTCTTTATATATTGCAGATTTTCAGCTCTCTTTTTTTTCCAGCCCACATATCCATAATTGCTCAAAGATAATTTTATTGGGCTATTTCCTGCATACTCAGAAAAAAAAATTTCACTATTTAGAAAGTATGGAACAATTTAATTCACCATTAGGGCAAAATTGAGATACATGAATTACTTTATGCATGAAGATCATGAATGCAACTACATGGCATGCACCTAAAGGTAATGTGCATGATTCACTATATATTTATTTTTTTTTCTTTTTTTTTATGCAAACATATGGAAAATACCAATGCAAGTCCTATCTAAATGCTATGCACACAAAAGGAATTAAAACTGCACTTTACTTCCAATTCTGAGGTGGATTATGGAAAAATGAAATGGAACGATCACAAGACTAGATGACTGAACCTTAGAAAGATATTATGTGTCCCTCCTTACTGACCTGTGTAGTAGTTTAGAGGGTTCCCTCTCTTACATCCAATTAAGGTCTCATTACCATTTGGTTAGGTTAGGCTCAACAACCATTTCCGTCCACTTTCATGAATCATTAGGGGTATAGGTATGAAATGTTGTTTTAAAGTTGACATAATCAATCATTTTCACAGGATGTGTTCCCAAGGTCAAAACAAAACAAGCTATCCAAAGACACAAATTTTTCAGATTTCCCTTGAATTCCCCATGCACTAACAGCAAGATGACACAATTTCTAACATCCACAATTACACTAGATAGCATGTGGATCCTACAAAAGCTAAAGATGTAAGAAACAAATAACAATGCTAAAAACTAAAAACAATAAAAGATAGAGCTGTTCCAACTACCCCCCCAAGCTTGAATTCGACTATGGCCTCATAGTCAAAAACAAACTTAAAGATTGGAACAGAGATACCAGATCACTCTTGTGGAGGTGGACACGTCTCGATGCTATCCGGCCCCCTCGCGAGTATCGACGGCTGACGATTGCTTGATCTTGAAACTCGGATTGCTGACATGTCGATACCATCGACATAGGTCGATAGTATCGACGCTGCACCCGGATCGATGACGTGGACGCCGCGATCGCCGTCGATTTCTTTAGGCGGATCGGTGACATGGATGGTCGATACCATCGACAGATGTCGATAGTATCAACTTGGTTTCATTGCGACACTGCCACTTTGCACTTCAAACTGTAACCGTGTCGATACCATCGACAAGGCCGTCGATGGTATCGAGTTGACTGAGACAAATCGGTCTGAACTTCTCCAGAGATCTCGATGGTATCGACGACCATGTCGATACTATCGACTTTACTTGGCGACCTGCCTGTAGGTGTGTCGATACTATCGACTTGACCGTCGATGGTATCGACTCAGAGTGAAATCTGCAGTCGTCAACCTGAACCCTTGTCGATACCATCGACTTGTGTGTCGATGGTATCGACTCTGCCTCAGCCTGCACAATGAACAAACGGATCAACGTATCTTCTTTACACTAAAAATTGAACGAAAATAAAGCAACCTATGATTGTTAATAAACTATCCTAATGTACCGATGGTTGGGTTGCCTCCCAACAAGCGCCCTTATTTAACGTCTTAGGCTAGACGGTATGAAGCTCATCATCTTTTCACTTTGGAAATTGCGCTAAGAGGATCATGTGGTAATTTGAATTCAACTCGATCTCCTCCAATTCCCAAGGACAAAGTACCTCTCCCTAAGGCAGTCATGACATCCGCCGTTGCTTGAAACGGCCTTCCTAGAAGAATTTCACAGCTTTGGAGCGATGGCATATCCATGAAAACAAAATCTACAGGGAATATGAATCTGTCCACTTTGACGAGAACATCTTCACACACACCATATGGTCTCACGATAGACCCATCCGCTAATTCAATTGTTGCGGCTGACTTCTTTATCTCTTTTAACCCTAGCTTTTGAAACGTCGCCACAGGAATGAGATTTATGCTGGCGCCTGAATCACATTGCGCTTTAGGAAAATGTCGACCACCTATTGAGCAAGGAATGTAGAAGCCCCCTGGGCCTTTCTTTTCTTTGGCGAACTCCCGTGAATCATAGAGCTCACTGTCTCATTCATCCTACAAATATCACTGTCTTTTATCCGCCTCTTCTTATTGATGATTTCCTTGATGAACCTCCCATAGGCGGGCACCTTCTCGATCATCTCCACTAATGGAATATTGATGTGGAGTTTTCGGAATATTTCCAAGAATTTCCTAAAATGATGATGCTCTTTCTTTGACTTCGGATTGTCCAGTTTTGAAACATCTGCTGCATCAGTATGCCTGTGAGGTGGCACATATGAGCTTTTCGGGGTCAACTCCCCTAAGCTTGCTTCAATCACTCCCTCTGACGTGGGCTTTGGCAAGACATCGTCAATATAACAGCTTGTTGTGGTTCCTCTCTCTCATTCGATGTCTCCACACGTGCACAAACAACCTTCAATTGTTCTTTTTCTCTAGATGGAGATACAATATTCATAACTCGCTGTGATTTTTTGAAGAAAGGGTTTCCGCCCGGCAGTCCATAATAAGTTCGTGGATACGGTATCGCCGGTGACGCATGCGTATTAAACGTCATTTTTCTTTCCTCTTTAGCTTCTTGCACCTGAGATTCCTCCTCATTGCTTACCACAGAAATATACTTGACCTGATGGTGTGCTTGGGCCACGTTTGCATTCTCGGACGGTTTCTGTTGATTGGTGTGCTTGATGGCTGCCACTTCACTAGAAATCTGTGCCACGGTGGTTTCTAATGCCCGCATTTGTGCTCCATGGCTTTGCAGCGTCTGTCCAAACTTGGTTAGAATATCACCTTGAGATTGCAATTGCTTACCAAACATGGCCATCATCTCCTGGTTCTGCTGTACCATTTGACTCAGTAATTCAGTGTTCTTATCCTCTGCTCTAGGCTGTAGCTTGGCATCCGGATCCTGCAGAAAATTTTTCGGATCCTTCCATGAAAACTTTTTATCCTTACTCCATGCATAGTCATTGTTTCTATAGCCCTGTTGTTGCATGAATTTCACTTGGGCTTCCTCATCCTCAGATGCATCTTCCTTAGATAGCAGCTTCTTGGCTAGAAGATCTAACTTATCATTCAGCTCCTTAACTACTCTGGATTCGCCAGCAGCTCTGACCTGCTCCACAGCACCTCCGTCACCCCATGACTATTTCCTAGCCATGTTCTTTAATATCTCCCAACATCGGGTATCTGTATTATTCAGAAAGAATCCGGATCCAGCTGAATCAAGGTTACTTCTATCGTGCTCGGAGAGAGCAAAATAGAAGATTTTCACTTGTGTCTCTTTATCCAACCCATGATGTGGACACCTCCTCAGCATAACCTGAAATCGCTCCCAGGTCTCAGAATATGTTTCACCGGCCTGTTGGGTGAAATTATGAATCTTCCGGATCATGTCGTTAGTCTTCTCAGGAGGGAAGAACCTCTCAAAGAAAACCTCCACCATATGGTTCCAGGACTCCACAAACTCATCATCCAAATTATGTAACCATTCTCGCGCGGCTCCCGCCAATGAACTCGGGAAAAGCTTGAGATACAGTGCCTCCTGTGGAAACCTATCGATTTTTACCATGTCACAGTTCTCAACAAACTGGCTGATGTGAGCGACGGGATCCTCATTCTTAAGCCCATGAAAAGCATTCGACTTCACCATATTTATCAACGCCGGATCGATCTTATATGTAGGTATGTTGATTGCCTGCTTCTTTATAGGCCCTTTTGAAGCTGATGAGGAAGAAGCTTTGATCTTCTCCCATATAGTCTGTGGCTCGGCCATCTCTTCTGGTTCAGATTCAGAATATACCTCTTCTTGGTACTCTTGCTCGGAATGCTGCTCGTCCTCAGGTCCCGGAAACAGAACCTCGGGTGTGCGATTGTTGTAGTCTGTACTACGTGTATGCACCATACACAGTACCTGAAATAAGAAAATTCAAGTTCAGTACTATGCTTAGACGAGTATAACAATTATAGTGCAATGTAAAAATATTTGAATTTGAATGAAAATTAAAAGGAAATTTGTGGCCTAGAGTGGCCGCTCGTAGCACTCGAAGTGCCAACAATTCCGTTGTATCCCCGGCAACGGCGCCAAAAACTTGACGTGTATTTTACTACGCGCTAAAAATGCAAGTATACGCGTCGAGTAGTGCAGGCCTTGTGAGGCCCGAGTCGAACACAGGGATACTCGGAATTGTCGGAGACTCCTACTAACTATTTGCGATCATCTAAGCCGAATAACAAATTGGGGTTTGTTGTCAAAATTAAAAGAAAATAAAAATGAAACAAAGCAAACAATCGATTAAAGGTTAATTTAATCAATTCAAAAAGGTATCTTTAGGATTGCGGTTTCACCGCGGGTTATCATTGTATTAGATTTCATATAATTCCTCAATCTTCTCTCTCTATCCGGGTAGTGGCCTGAAAATAGAATTACCCATTGTCGTGGTGTAATTCACTACTTAGGTTTAGGTCGATTCCACCGTCGTAGTAATCTATCCCCTAAACTAAGTGCATTACGAACGATCTCTCAGTCTCCACCATTAATTTTACACCTCCTTTGTCAAGGGATTTATCGATTAATGTATGTTTCGTCTCTTTTCAACCGTTAATCCTCCTGTCGAAGTGATTAAGGGCATTAGGTTATTATTATGGTGATCAAGCATAACAATATATGGAGAAAATGAAACTATACCACAGATTTAAGAGAGAAAATATGAGTTATTAATATAAAACTGTCATACAATGCATTCCCGGGCTACTCCCGGTCCTAAAGATGGAGGGGATTAGCCCTGCATGTTCATCTCGCACAAATACATGGCAGAAATAGGGGAAATCATATGAAAAACATGAATTAAATGGGAAAACCCCTGAACGGAGAAGAACCGATTGATCCTTTGTGTAGAACACAAGCTCTCCCGCCTCTCGGTGGTGAAATCCATCTTCGGCAGCATCTGGATCGACGGGTATGAACTTCTGGCCTTCGTTCTCCTTTCTCTCGCTCCTCGGCACTTGTGCAATGGTAATTGAGATGATCCTCTCATCTGGGCGGCCGTCATTAGGTATAAGTCCCTAATTAGGTCGTCAATTAACTCCAGCCGTCCGATTGAAATCAATCTGAATCCAACGCATATTTGACGGCGTCGATACCATCGACGCGATTCGATGGTATCGACCCGCTACAGTAGCGGCTGGCTGCAAATCCTTCCTTTATCGCGCCCTTCATCATCTCGATACCATCGACGCGGGTCGATGGTATCGACTTCCTTTTTGGCGTCGGTTCTGTCGTTTTGTGATGCTGTAGCCTCCATGTGTCGATGGTATCGACTTCCGTCGATACTATCGACTGCTTCTTCGCCAGCAACCTGAAGGTGTCTCGATACCATCGACATCAGCGTCGATGGTATCGACCCTTTGCTGCTCCTTTCGGCTGGCAACCTGCGGTCTTGTCGATGGTATCGACTTCCGTCGATGGTATCGACGGAAGTAAATACTTGTTTTTCCTGAAATTCAAAGACAAGATCTAATAAATCCACACAAAAATAATAATGTGATAATTAATGCTCAAAATGATAAAACTAAGGGGATTTGACATAAAATGATGGCAAAGACCAAAATGGATGAATTATGCGATATTAACCATACAAATGACTAATTAAAGCATAAACCACATATAAAACAGGTCTATAAATGCGACTCAAAATCATCGCATCACACTTCTAGATCCAAGTCTAGGTCACCAAAGAGCCTATTAAACACATATACAGATTTTATGTCAATTGCATACACATTAACCAACCCTAAAAACCTCCATTTATTTATGAGTGAATAAGGTTATGAAAATGGTGCCACCTTTTAGTTTATGTTATTAGGATTCCAAAACATATTTTATTATATAATTCTGACTTATAGATAATTAGTTATGATTTTTACAAGTTAATTCATCATTAATTAGATCCATTGAAAACACATGTTATTAATATTTAGATTCAGTTATCAAAACATATACCATTAATTAGATCTTATTTGTCTGATTCCAGAGAACACTTTTCCATATTTTTCTGATCACCCATTAATTAGTTATTAATTTTCAATTGCCGACCAATCAGATAATTACATATCAGGAAATCAGAGATGAAAGAGAAGAGAGAGGGAGAGGCCTAGCTGGCTTGGGTCGGCCACTCAGAGCCGCCCAAGTCAGTTGGCACTCGTCCAGATCAACCAAAACTCCCACAATAAAAAGAAAGGAAAGTAGGGAGAAAAGACCAATATATCTCTAAACAAAAATCAAAAAGTGAGGAGATTGGAGGGGTAAGAGAGGGAGATCACAACTGTGCATCTTGGCCACCCGCAACCTCATGCCATGGCTCTCGGCATCTCCAGGTAGAAAGACACAGAGAGTAGGAGTCTCCGAAAGGCCATGATCTCAAATCCTCTAGCTTCGCCAAAGCATCACGATGGTGGGGAACTAAGAAGATTTTCACAACACCAAGAGAACACCATGACTGGACCTACTGTGAGCAAAACACAAATCGCAACACTACGACAAACTGTGATGACCCTAGGGAAACCATTAGGCGCCAGCAAAGAAGCTACGAAAACAAAGAAGAGACTTGACTGAAGCTAACCAAACTAGAATGAGGTCAAACACATGAAGGGAGCAAGCAAGAACCTTGTCGGAAGTGACCAAAATCAAAACTCAAACCATGCTTGTCGATCGGGAGGTAGAGGAATCCGCGAGCGAAAGTGTAAAAAGGGAAAGGTAAAGAAGGGTCCAGGGATGCTCACTGGAGAACTAATTGGACTGAAAGAAGCAGAGATGGTCGGGGCACCGCCGAGGTCTCCAGAGGAGAAGCCAAGTAGGCCCAACTTCTCCTTGTGCTTCCTGGTCCAAATGAGTCCAGAGGAGAAGAAGAAAAGAGTCGAGGTTTGTCTCTGTGAATTCGCACGGGAAGGAGGTTGGGTAAAACGTTGTTTGTGAAAACCGATGAAGAGGGAGGAATTGGGAGTTCCATATATATAGGGTTTTAGGGGTCGGACTAAGGATCATTGAGATTGGAATCAAGAAAGGAATCGTTTGGGAAAGAAATTAGGAGATTTCGTCGAGAATCGAGAAAGAACGGAAAATGGGAAACTCACAGCTATTATACAACATCGGGCAGACTCCTACTCGAGGTAGGAGACGACCCATGACTGCCATATTGCACATCTGACAGCCAGAAATCGTCAAATAAATGTAACGAACATGGACAACGACTTAGGCAAGAAAATAGGAAAATAAATTGAATTAACCAAAGTGAAATCCAATTAATGCATGCATTTTCTCTTTCCTCATTTAGGGGTTCTAGACTTATCCAAATTAAACCAAATTTTGCTCATAAATTAAGTTAAACATGTAGATTCTAAAAATACACTTAATTTTCCTTTTGAAAACCATTAATGGGTTAAATAAATCAAATCTCATTTTCTCTTTCCTCCTTCATTAATGGCCTTAGGATTTTCCAAATATGATGAAACTTGACCTACAAGTCATATCTAATGTGTTGGATACGAATTTTCCATCAATTTTACATTTTGGATATGTTTGGATATTTATTTAATATTTTGAAGGTTCTACACACTTTCTCTCTCCTGATTTCACCTATTAAGCAAACATTCTCCAAATTGGATGAAAATTCACCCAAAGGCTATATTTATTATGAAGATTACGAATCTAATATTATTTTCCTCTTTTGGATTCATTTATTATTTTATTTAATATTTTGAGGATAACACACATCTTCTTTTCCCATTTGAATTATATGAATTATTATGTGAATAATGTGAAACTTGACTCCCAAGGCTATTGGGACCTAAGGAACACGATTTTAAACTTAGATTTTACTTTTGGAACTTCTTTTTATGAGATAGGTCATATGTCCCATTAGTGGCCCATTTGTTCATTATTCAACCAATTATATTCTTATTATCACCATATGTGTCATATATGCTTATTAAGCATGATTTGTTATGTTACACTTCTTGTGACACCTTTTAGATTTCATTATTGGCTTAGTTACACATATTAGATTATCCTTGTTTGGCTAAGACAAAAGGGGTCAAACTACTAAGGTAGGGTTCTAGTTCTGGTATGTTACATCTTTCCCACTAATTATAACTAAAAATTTTCCTTTTTGGGTATCTTTGAATCATAGTAAGGATCTAGATTTTGGTAAATCCTAATCAAGTGGAGTAAAATATTATGTTTATAAACCATATCATTAGTAAATACCACATAGAAAGGAGACAATGTAGTCATTTGGAGACAGAAAGAACATTTGTCTTAATTCCTGGTACAACTAGAAATTGCACAATATGTATTGATGTAAGATTCCATTAAGAGTAGTTACCAGTGTGTGTAATAGTAATAAAATTTCCATTGAATACCGATATAAAATTATTGCCTTTATATATTTGTAGATTATATGGATTACCTGTGTTTTGAATAACATTATCAGTTGCTCCTGAATCAACATGTCACTCAGTGAGTTCATTTTCGTTTGCGCTCATAGTTGCTAAAGATGTAGTAGTGGTGTCATTCAGATTCTTCAGCACTTCTTTGTTTTAAAAGGAGTTTTCATATAAATTTCAACATCTCAAAGCATCATGTCCATGCTTTCCAAATATTTGACAAAATATAGATTGTCTGTTGACGTAACTTTGTGCATTACTTATTTGTCCAACATACTGTTAAGTAGATGGAGTAAAGCCTCTACCCTAATAAGTGATCAGAGAGTTGTTTTGGACTAGACAACTTCCTAGGATGCCTTGTACATAGTTGTTGTAATTGCTTGATCTTCCTCTACCTCTGACTAAATATCATCCACAACCCCTATAGTTTGTATTACTATAATACTGATGAAGACTTGATTCATAGTTGGTTAACATAGATGAACTAATGATTGTCCTTCTACTTTTCCTTCACTCAAAGTATTGAAGTAAAGAAATGAGCTCACTATAGTTAGGGATTGGGGATTTAAGCATAAAGATAATAAAACTCTCATAATGATGATTATCTAAGCCATTAAGAAACATGAATATCATTCACAATATATCCTATGGCATTCAACTGATTACAAATGTTTTTAAAATTTTAGTTGATAATTAGTTAATGAATCAATCCATTTGAAAAATGTACAAAGTTGGGATTTCAATTCAAACTCTCTAGATTGAGAGGATTCAAAAAACTTTCCTTTTTGTTTAGAGTTGTCCATACCTCAACAGTTTATCTAATAGGCGATTGTGCCTCCCATGACTTCTTTAATTAGAGAACCTGAGATCCATAATTTCAACATGTGATATGTCCTCATCCAATCTTTGCGTCTCGGATTAAGAATAGGGATTCCATTTTCGAAGCAGTGGTTGAGCTTCTGTTCCATCTAAAATTCCCTTGAGGCAACATGATTCAAAAATGATGTGAATCTAAGACTCCTGTAGAAGAAAGTTGTTTAGGTTTAGTTTGAGAGATAAGAATCTAGAGACATTGAGGTCGATAAGGTAGGGATGAGGAGAATTTGTTGTTTCTATTGAGGAAGAAATCACTAAAGATGAGGTTGAAGACATCATGAGGAATTGATCCAGTAGAAGGGACTCTTGAAGTGAAAGAGAAAGTAGTAGGCGGGCATGAGAGAGAATATGCGTAGATAGATACACCATGAGATCCTTGAGTAGTGATACGACGATCAAGAACCTTGAGCAGCAAAGCACAAAAAAGTTGGAGCAAAGAGGCTGGAGTAGATGTCCTTCTATCACAAGGACATCAAATGATATATCTTTGTGCCTTGATTACCAATCATGGAAAATTTAATCTACATCAAAAAATTGAGAAGGAAGAGGATCGTCTCGATAGGTGAAGAGGATCATTTGGAATGAGATCTTTGCATAGAATTGGAGAGAAGATGAGAAACCCTAGACTCTATCTTGTGTTTCCAGGATAAGTGAGATTGCCAACTGAAACATTGGCTCTGATACCATGTTTGAAGTGAGAAGGCGAGGGAAAACAATCGAGAGAGAAATTTGGGAATCACCGCACACACAACAAAGTGTTGGGTTTATTGTATTTATAGAGTATTGTATCATTATAGTTTATATAGTTTGAATACAAGAATGGGCTTGTAAAACTAGGCCCATCTAGAAAACTATTTGGGTTATTTAAATAATTGTCACATAGTCATTTATTCAAACATATAGTTGACTATATACAAGTACTCTAGCACTTATAAGTTGTTTCTCTCTATCGTGATCTCCCATAAAATTTGGTAGATATATCCCTAAAACTCTCATTCACGCACTACTACATCAACAATGTGTACATTGTCAATGTGCTTTTAAATTTCCACATACCATGGACACTACTATCCAAATGTGTCATGATATCACATATTTACAATCTCTTGCCCAGATATTTTCAACTGACATGGAGTCATCTCATATATTTCATCTCACAGTAGTTGTATCAATGAAGGTAGGTGACCATTTCACATCAATAGAAATGATACACTGGTATATATGTGAATGTATACATCAACAATAATGGGTATTGTTTCAGTGGATAATAATTAGAAAATTGTAAATAAGAAATAATACTAGATTTTCTGAGGCAGGTGAGTATGCATTGGCCTTAAGAATTTTTTTGCCTTAGTCGACATTGAATGCCAGTGCAGTAGTACATGTGGTGGCTATTCTCCCAAGATAGAACAATGTTTGGAGCGGCGATGCGTGCACTCGCAAGTCATAGTTTTCAGCGAACAACACTTGATTATTCTTCCAGTGATCACACAAACAATGTTGGCGGCAACTACAAAATGTAGAGAAATGAGTGGAAGAGAGTCTCATATTTTGTGTTTAAAACATTCGACAACGTTTATGTTTTATAGAAGAGTTGTGATGGCGATTGTCAAATGAAAAGACACGATAGATTTCCAACCAAATAGATCTGCAGTTGGTCTCTTCCAAACAGTCCTAAATGTAGCCTTCAAAGGTTGCAACACATGTTAAAATCAACCAGTGGGCCAAGTGACAAACTGAGTTGGGACCGCGCCCATGGAAGGGGCTTCGAACAGTCATATTTGCACCCCCCATGCACAGGATGCAAAGTGTCCCTATGCACACAGTTAAAGGGTTTCTAGATTGGGCCGGCCCGAATCCATTGGGCTACCCTACCATGTGGGTGAGAAGTCCTTATCACATTATGATCCTCAAATATTCTATGGATAATAACCCATATATGAGGAGGTAAATGTCAAAATTCCTCAATGTCAGATGCCTTTTGCTTTGAAATACAATAACAACAATCCCCCACAATTTTAAAACAAAATAAAATTAAAATTCAAGTAAATCACTAAAAGAACTTAAACAATTAGTATGTATAAGCTTTAGTAGAACTATGTTCTTTGAACCAAAACATAGAGTAGATGTATGTAATATGTACATAGAGTAGATGTATGTAATATGTAAAAGATTGGTGGAACTATGTTCTTGAACCAATCCCTCTTTTATCTGATTAGAGGTTCATTACTCACATGACATTCATAAAATCAATTGACATTCTTATGCTTAAGCACCTTAGGCCATGCGCCTACTGGGAATATTCATGAGTGCTCTAGAGAGTTGCCCATGTCACAATAGGAGCGGCCCCACTCCACACTCATAAAGTTAGACTTTCATCAAGTATGTACTATAGTTTTATACACCACTAATAATGGCTAAGAAGTTTATTAAGAATAAAATATATTCTACTAATTCATTGTACATTGTTTCTTACATCATAAGAATGAGATACAAATCCTTATAATACATTGAGTCCATAGTGATTTCATTTTTTTCCCATTGAACCTCCTTTTCATAATTTCTATTCATGAAGGTTGGGTATCCATCACATTGACTCTGGGTGTGGGCATAACCCCCATTCTTCTTGATGTGTTACTCACAAGTCTTTGACTTAATGGTTTTTTAAAGGATCGATCAAGTTCAACTACGATTCACATAATCCATAGAGATTATGCTATCATATATAAGCTGCCTCACAATATTGTGACATAGACGAATATGTCTACTCTTCCCATTATAAGATTTTTTTTAGCTCTCGCTATGGCAACTTGATTATCACACTGTATATATATTGGAGGAGAAGGTTTCTCCCAAATGGGATGATCTATTAGAACACATCTTAGCCATTTATATTTAGTTCCAACCTTTTCCAAGGCAATAAAATCAGATTCCATAATGGAATGAGCTATACAAGTTTGCTTGGTGAATTTCTTAGACACAACACCTCCCCCCAAAGTGAAGATGTAGCCACTTGTATATTTCAGTTCATATGAATCACAAATTTAATTAGGATCACAAAAAACTTCTAGCATAGTTGGAGATCCACTAAAAATCAATCCATGATTCATAGTGCTTTTTAGGTATTTAAAACCTTATATAAAGCATCCAAATGATCCTTGTTAGGATGTTGAGTATATCTACTTAATATCCCAACAGCATATGCTAGATCAGGAGGAGTACAATTCATTAAATACATTAGGCTTCCAATTACTTATGCATATTTTATTTGTTGAATTCTAGTACCTTTATTTTTCTAACAATTACAATTTGAATTAAAAGGTAAACTAACATACTTACAATCAAAAATTGAAAATCTTTTCATAATCTTCTCAACATAATGTTCTTGTGAGAGAATGATGCAATTATTAATCTAAAGAAGTTTAATTCCTAAAATTACATCTACTTCTCCCATATCTTTCATATGAAAATTTGAAGCCAAAAGACTTTTTTATAGTGTTATTGATATCAATATTAGTGTCAAGTATAAGCATGTCATACACATAAAGACATATAATCACACAACCTTGATTATTGAATTTATAATAAATACATTTATCTCCTTCATTTATATGAAAGCCATATGAAATAATTACTTGATTAAATTTCCTGTGCCATTGTTTCGGTGCTTGTTTCAAGCCATAGAGAGATTGGGTAAGTCTACATACCATATGTTCCTTCTCAGGAACAACATAACCTTCCTATTGATCCATATAAATTTCATCATCTAAATCTCGATTCAAGAATGCAATTTTGACATCCATTTGATGTATAATTAATTTATTAATAGATTCTAAAGTTTTAGATCAAATGCATCAAATAGTTGATATCCTTTTGTTGTTTATATCCCTTTGAAACTAATCGAGCTTTATATTTATCAATTTTTCAATCAATTTATAATTTCTTTTGAATATCCATTTACAAACTATATGTTTAATACCTCGTAGAAGATTCACTAATTACCATGTGTGATTGGATAATAGAGATTTAATCTCACTATCAATTGCTTCTTTCCATAGAGAGGAATCAGAATAGCTAATAGCATCATAATAAGATTGAGGATCATTATCCACAATAAAGAAATGAAATTCATCACAAAGATTCTTTTCCTTTCTCATCCTAGTGGATCTTCTAGGTTTTGAAATATGAAATTAAGAAAAATCATTACTATAGATGCACTAGGTATATTTTCTAAAGTTTTATGCAATGGACTAAAACTTGTTTCTATAGGAGTTTTCATAGGAATATATGCTCAAAGAATTTTGTAGTTTTAGATTCAACAATAGTATATAGTTTTACAATATTGTTGTTACTTCTAAGAGCTAGAAATCTATATGAAGTTTTATTTGGATAATACCCTATAAAAACACCATCAAATTTCTTGATCCTAATTTTCATTTTTAGGTTCAATTCAAAACTTGGGCTAAATACCTCCACACTTTAAAATATTTTAGATCATAAGGATATCATTTCCATGATTCATGAGTTTTATTTGTCTTTCTACTATGAATGTGAATTTGAATAAGATAAGATGATATACTTGCTTCTCCCACAAGTTGTTAGGTGCTCCTGATTTTATTATGATAGAATTCATCATCTCTTTTAATGTTCTAATTCATCATCTCTTTTAATGTTCTATTTTTACTTTCACCAATTCCATTTGGTTGAGGCAGATAAGGAGGAGTATAATGTATAATCTCATGAGTTACCCAAAAATCATTAAATGGTGAACAATCATATTCACCACCCCTATCTAATCAAAGATTTTTTATCTTTTAATTTAGTTGGTTTTCTACTTTTGTCTTACATTTAACAAACATCTCAAAAGTTTCATCTTTTGAGTGTAACGAATATAGTTTTGTATAGTGTGAGAATTCATCTACAAAAATTATGTAAAATATTTTCTCACTTGTAGACATGTTTCCTTTTAAATCTCCAAGATCTGTGTGTATTAATTCTAATAATTCGGAATCCCAGTGTAGAATTTGAGGACACCGTTTCTTTGTAGATTTAGTTTCGGCACAGACTTGACATTTATAATTTAAATCAACAAAGTCATGCATATCTTTGAGCAATCCTAAAGATTTCATACGCTGTATATATTTAAAGTTAACATGTCCAAGTTTATTATGCCAAACATCAAAGCAATCAACGATATAAGCAGAAGGAGTAATATTATTTACTGAAATATTTGGTACATTAAGGAGAAACAAACCAGTTAAATTGTAACTCATGCTAAGATATTCTCCAGACTTAGAAAGTATGTCCTGATCAGATTTAAAGGACACTTTTATCCCATACTTAACTAGCTGTGAGACGAAGAGTAAATCTACTCTAAGGTCAGGCACAAACAACACATCTTTTATCAATAAGAATTTCTTAGAAGTCATCTTGATCTCAACATTGTCCTTGCCAACCATGAGGTATGTGCTTGAGTTTCCCGTGACAACTCAATGCACATCCCTTACTACTTCAATGTAGGTCACGAAGGCATCTCTATTGCCACTAACGTCGCATGAAGCCCTAGAGTTGATGATCCAATTATGATTCTAAAATGAGTTCATATTGTCAATGATGAGGAATGCCATGAACACTTCTTCCTTCACAAGGTTGGTAGTTGATTCTTTCGAATCATGGACCACTTACTTCTTTCTATGCCTACACTTATGAGAAGTGTGACCGGGTTTACCACAAATATAACAAAAAAATTATTTTTCTTAATGTTTTTGTGACCTTTATTTTTATTGTTATTTCTTTTATCCTTTTTATTTTTCCAGCAATTTTTAGCATGATCAGAGGATTTATTATTTTGTTTAACATCATTGTTAACAAAATGAGTGGAATACATCAATTCTTTATTTAAATTAGATCTTTTTCTTGAATGATTTTTATGTTCAACTTAAATGTGTATAATTACATCATCCGGTGACATAATCTTTCTTTTATGTTGTAAATTATTCTTATATTTTTTCTAAGAACTAGGTAATTTTTCAATTAAACAACCAACTATGAAAGACACAGGAAGATCTACCTTTTTATTTTTTAAATTATCAAGTAAAATCTGAAAGTCATGAATTTGAGTTGTTATTTCCTTATCTTCAGACATACTAAATTTCAAAATATTTACAATTGTGAATTTTTAGTAGAAGCCTCTTCTAGAGCATATTCTTTTTTAGACTTGTCTAAATTTCAGATGTAGTTTTAGTTTGAAAATAAGTGTCAAACAACTGATTAGAAATAGTATTTAAAATGACATGATGACAAATCTGATTAGTCTTTTGCCATTCAACAGAATCATTTTCTAGTTTGGGTTGAGATAGAGCAAATGCTACGTTAGCGACTTCTAATACAGTTTGTATTTTTTCTTGCCAATGATGATAGTGCATTCCATCGAAAGTTTCAGTCTTAGTTACGTTAGGCAAAGGATTCGTAGATACGGTAAAAATAGTAACAATCTAGTTATTGGAAGCGGTCGTAAATAAGAAATAATATCAGATTTGTCGAGGGACGATTGTTGTCAAACGAAAAGATATGAGCTGTTGCCAACTGAACAAAGCACTTATCCCATTGTGTTTCTTAAAGATTGTACGGCTAAGAACCTATATTTAAAAAAGAGGAGGAAAATGTCAGAATTCCCAGGACTAAAACTAATACGTTTTAATTTGAAATACAGCAGAAATACAACAATAGGCTCGTTGCCGATGCCCCATGTCCACGGTTTGGACTTTCCACAATGCGGCTTTCGTTACTCTTGCAGCATGCAGCCTCCTGTACTGGTGTTATAATCTGGTGGCGGCAGTCCCCTGAGTTCTTTACCTGTTCCTGGTGTCTGGTTAAGACAGCTGATTAATGCTTAAGCTAGCTCGTAACAAATTCAAATAAGGCATTCAGCTTCTTTTTCGTCTACTTCTTTCTAACTGATCCCCATTTCATCCTGTAATAAAGATTTACTTTCTCGATTAGTTATCTACCCATGTATATATGACCCTCGACACGTGCCCCCTCTCTTCCTTCGAAAGCAAACGACAATATCTCCTTTTTGTGTGTGACTGGGTAAGTAACGGTGTCCTTAATTTCATACTACACTTTCTTTAGATTTGTATTCTTCAAGAAGCCGAATTCTTGTAATGGAACAGAAGTGATTACATAAGAAATCTGAAACCAATTGATTTTGGCAATGCACGTGCAAAATCACAGCTACATGCTAAACTTATTTTCACATACATTGTAGATAGACCAATCATATAGCAATGCACTTTTTCCCACAATAGTGCCACCCGTACGTGCCCGATCCATATTTCCCACCGCCATGCAAATTAGCATATGCTGACTCTAACAGTACAAAATTATCACAGTTCACCATATTATACAATAAAGTTTGTAATACACGCTGGTTGGATATCCATATATGGTATACAACTGGTGGCGGACAAAAGGGGTAATAAAATAAAATGTATATATTTATATGTGTAAAACATATATATAAATGCTTGCATAGTATTATATGATATGTTCAAATTACTAACCTGACGGCAGTCAAAGATGTGTGGTTGAAGTTCATAGTTGGCAAAAAAACCTAAATGGCACATTTACCAATTTTAATTACTTAAATGGCACGTTCTTGAACTTATTGCTCAAAATTGCACATTTCTGGAGCAATACGTCCCCTGCTGAGACGCATTGCTCTCCCGCGAGGCAATGCGTCCCGGCGTGGGACGCATTGGTCCCACAGGAGGGCAATGTGTCCCGAGCCGTGACGCATTTCTCTCCTGTGGGACCAATGCGTCCCACGCCGGGACGCATTGCCTCGCGGGAGAGCAATGCGTCCCAGCAGGGGACGCATTGACCCCACAGGAGTGTAATGCGTCACAGCTCGGGACGCATTGCCCTTTGTGGGACCAATGCGTCGCGCCCCGCGACGCGCCCAACGGCTAGAAATTGCCACGCGGGCAATGCGTCCGGGACGGGGACGCATTGCTCCCAGGGCAACGGTTATTTTACCGTTGTGCGGCGCCGGTGGTGCCACGTGGGCACAATGCGCCCCCAACCGGGACACATTGCTCCCCTATATATATTGGCCGAAAACAACCCCCCAAACTCACACCATTCTTCATTTCCTTCATCTAGCTCTATACTCCCATTGCTTTGGAGCTTTTTCTCGGATTTCTATTGCTGTGGGTGATTTCTAGCTTATTTTGGGTGATCTTGGAGCTGATATTTGAAGCTTCTTCTTTCTCTTCTTCTATTCTTCGATTGTCAACACATAACTCTCCATTTCATGTATTTATTCTACCAAATAATTGTATTGTTACTCTTTAATTGCACATTACTGAAATAATGATGTAGAAAATGACAATTGAAGGCTACTTAATACCTGAAAAATTATTGTTCGAAATTGCAAAATTGTTATTTTGAAATGTTAGTGTTACTAAAAAATTAGCAAAATTGTTATTATGAAATGTTAGTTAATTTTACTGAAAAAATAGCAAAATTGTTGTTCTTAATTGTTGTTCACTGTTAATGTTATAGAAAAAGTAGTCCAATAAATTTAATTCCAAATTGATGTCACTGCTCAAAAATATTAATTTATGTTGATATAATGTCATAAAATATGAATTTCTTTCTTATGTTAATATATTATTCTAAAATATAGGAACATGGCATCTAGTTCAAATTCACGAATTGTGAAGATGCGATATGATGGGCAATTTCTCTCTGATGGGTCTTATTCTAGTCGATCTGTTAGACCCATAAACATTTCACTTATTAATACCCTATCTGAACTAAAATCATATATCTATACAACACTTGACATCAATCCCAACCACTTCTCTATCAAAATATCCTATCTTTTCCCTGGAGAAAATCATATGCTCGTACAAGTTGATGATGATGATGCATACAGAACCTTGTTATCACTTTCAGCTGATGCCTATATTGATGTGTTTCTTGAAAAAACATATATCCACCAACAACCTTGTTTAATGAGTCTATTGAATCAATTTCAATCTCAATTCTCTCGGAGTCAACCACCTCAATTCTCTCAAAGTCATTTAACCACTGAATGGATTCAACCACCTCAATTCTCTCAAAGTCATTTAACTACTGAATGGAGTCAACCACCTCAATTCAGTCTTAGCAATTTAACTGCTGAGTGGAGTCAACCACCTGAATTTTCTCAAAATCTTACTACTGAGAATATTGGTGTTGAGGTTGAGGAGGGAGATAATGATATTGATCATGAAGGTGATAACAATAGTGACATTGAAGGTGGTAATAACAGTGAACCACCTGAGGATGAGTCATTGACTGAAACCGATGATGAGCACACACATCCATTCCCTGACTCTATTGCAGCATTGAGTTCTATTCCATCCATATTTGACAACCAATGGCCCCAACATGAACACATTGATTCCAACTATGAAGCTTTTCAAGACGATGACTGGGTGGAATATTTTTGTCATGAATTTCGTCTCAATTACAATCCTTCCAGTGTTGTTATATATGAGGGTGCTTTATTTGCATCCAAAGTTGTACTGGTTGAGACACTCCAAAAATGGTCGGTACAAAAGAATGTCCAGTACCGTACATTACGCTCAAATAATCGTCATCTTAAACTTGCTTGTATCCATGATGAACGATGTCCTTGGAGATTGACCGCTTGCCAGTCCAAAAGAGCAGGTGGCATGTGGAAGATAAAACATTGTAAAGCAGGCCACAATTGTGAATTAACTGTTATGAATCATGATCATCACCAAGTCACATCATCTTATATTGCTCGAATGATAATGCCAATCCTAGTATCACGATTGGATATGTCGACACGCGAAATTTGTGACAAGGTGAATGTTGAACTAAGGCTCAATATATCTTACAAGAAGGCATATCTAGCGAGGAGGAAGGCTATTTGTAAAATATTTAGAGACTGGGAATCATCATATCATAGTTTGTTGCCGTTCCTGATTTCTCTGACACAATATATTCCAAGAACTATATATGACCACCTTATTGATGATTATACCCTTCAAATTGAAGGCACTCGTAGATTCAAGCGGGTGTTTTGGGCATTTGGTCCAGCTGTGAGGGGTTGGGCCTATTGTAGGCCTGTTCTTACTGTTGATGGCACATTTTTAACTGGAAAATATACTGGCATACTTCTCATTGCATGTGGCATAGATGCTGATAATGGTCTATTTCCACTTGCTTTTGCTGTTGTCGAGAAAGAAAATAAGGACTCCTGGGAGTAGTTCTTTGGTTCTCTACAAACTTGTATTCCAATAATTCCACGACGTACAGACTTGTGTATTATTTCTGATCGAATGAGTGGGATTTTTCCAGCACTTGAATCAAAATTTCATTGGGCTCAACATCGTTATTGTCTTCGACATCTTCGGGAGAACTTCCATAAGCAGTTCAAGTCCAAGGAGTTGAGGGACCTTATGTGGAAGGTGAGATCCACAACTGATACACATGAATTTGATCGTCATATGACTGTTATAGAAACCATAGAACCAGCAGTGAAGTCGTATTTATTAGGCCAAAATCCAGTACATTGGGCTCTCACATATGACAGAGGTTGCAGGTATGCGTCATTGACTACCAATCATGTTGAAGGGTGTAATGGAGTCTTAAAAGGTGTTAGAGGTTTGCCAATACAAGCGTTAATTGTTGCCACATACTATCGCTATGTGACCATGTGGCTGTATAGGCGTAATTTCGCAAATAAACGTGCACAAGATGGATTTAAATGGCCCTTTAGGGTTCATGATAAGCTTTATACTGTTTGAGAGGATGCAAAAAATTTGACAATACACATCCGTGTGAACAATGATGAATGGCTTGTTGGTGACATGGTGGCAGTCAATGCAGCTGTGGTTTTCCACAACAATGGCATTTTCCATGCTCTCATGTTTGGGTAGCTGCAGACTCTGTCAATTGGGATCTTGATGCACTTGTGAGTGCATATTATATAAATGAGGCTTATCTAAATGCATACAGAACTGAATTTCGTGGTATTCCTGACAAGAGGTATTGGCCTCAATTTGATGAAAGTAGAGGTATTTATCCCTTATTACCCCCTAGGAAACGAAGGCAAGCTGGAAGACCAAAGAAAAAGAGAAGGCATTCAACTATGGATGTTGATCCAAATCAGTATACATATCACTGTCATAAGTGTGGCATAAAGGGCCATAATAGACGCACTTGTCCTAATGTCATATGATGGTTGCTTATGTAATGTTTGCACTTTCAATTTCACTAAATTCATGTAATGTTTGCACTTTCAATTTCACTAAATTCATGTAATGTTTGTAATTTCAATTTCACTAAAGTCATGTAATGGTTGCTATTTCAATTTCACTAAAACAATGAATTTATAATGGTTTTTCTATAGATGGCTCATCGAAGGACATGGACATTTCACATGTCCGTAGAGTTAATCCAAATAATAGCTACGAAGTGCCTACAGGGAAAAATGGCTCATCAAACTCTATTGGATGATGACTGGAATGACGTACCAGATTTGTTGCACAACAAGTTAGGATTTATAGTGACAAAAGAACAAGCAAAATTTCATTGGCAATTTTTAAAGCAAATGTTTCACATGTATGAAGAACTTCTTGAGCTACCTGGTTGGTATTGGGATCACACAAAACAGAAAGCAATGCCAATCAACGAACAAGTAAAAAACCAGTTAGCTGTATCACATCCAGAGATACATCGAGTGGTACATCAAGTGTGGCCATTTTATGAACCTCTAGATGAGATACTGAATCAAATGCAGTAATTTCATGTAGTTCATGTTGTATTTTTATATTGTTTGTTCATGTAATTCATGTTGTAATTTCATCTTATCTAATGAAGAATCTTGACAATCTTAAATGTTGTACACTATTTGCACTTTTCATTTAATGTAATTTTTGTACTTTTCATTTAATGTAATATTTGCACTTTTCATTTAATGTAATATTTTCACTTTTCATAGATATGGCTCCTAGACAAGAAACCTACCGACTCTCCCAGCACCACATTATGTTGGCAAAATGGACTATTACTGACCAGGATGTTTTAGACAATATTTCCATAGCTGGTTTGGGCTTGTTCATAGGCTACCATGTATCCACCTTGACCCTACTTTAATCACTGCATTAGTTAACATGTGGGACAACTCTAGCAATACTTTTAGGCTTCCCCCTTTTGAGATGAGTGTCACTCTTCAGGATGTTGCAGTTCTTTTAGGTCTGAGGATTGATGGCCCACCGGTTATAGCTCCATATCCTTTAGGTGTAGATGAGGGGCAATTTTCTTCATGGACTCACCTTTGTGAGAATTTCTTAGGAGATGCACCAGATGGGATGACGAAGGGGCATATCTCCTTGATTTGGTTGCATGAGACCTTCAAGGATATGGATCTTGCCGCGGGTGATGAAGAACAACAAGTAGAAATGAGGACAAGGTATACTAGGGCATATCTCTTATATTTCTTAGGTAGTTACCTTATCCCAGACAGTACAGGGGATAGAGTTCATGTTAGGTATCTCCCTCTTGTGTCTGATTTTGAACGTTGTGGCACTCTATCTTGGGGTGCTGCAACTCTAGCTTTCTTATATAGGGAGTTGTATAAGGCAACCACCCGGTCCAGGAGAACTGCCCATCTATCAGGTTGTGTGTGCCTATTACAGCTGTGGTGTTGGGAGAGGTTGGGAATTGGACGCCCAGGTACAATTAGAATGCACTGGAATGATTGGCCAGAAGATGTTCCCTTGGGCTAAAGGTTAAAGATCTACACAATTAATTTTTATATTTGTCCAAATATTATGTAGTGTTTATCTAAATTTAGTTTGTCAATTTAATAGCTGGCCTACCTTTGTCCAAAGGATTCAAACTATCAGGGGAACAATTCAGTTTTACGATTCAGCATTTGACCAGATTTTTCCCTCACAGGTATAACTTACTTACCTCTGTTGTATGTTATATGTTTTATTTATTTGCAATTTACTCTATTTTATATGATACACGTTGTCTATATGAATAACAGATAGAGTTGACTCCATACAATACTGATGTTCTCGAGAGATTGCCTGCCATTTGTAGAGATGGTAGTGACATTTGGTTGGCACGAGTGCCTCTGTTGTGCTACATAATAGTGGAGTGGCACTTTCCCGACAGAGTACTTGGACAGTTCGGCTTTGTTCAAGTACAAACTACTCTTGAGCTGCCGAAGCTTAGCCGGATAGATGGGAGGGGTCATGCGGCTGAGGATTGGATGCTTCATTATAGGCAGGAGGTGCAGATGTGGAACAACAGACGTGAGAGCTTAGTTCCCGCTCCACCAGCTGATACAGTCTACAGTCCTCAGGTTCACTATGCATGGTATCATCCATAATACATCGTGCCCCCTCCAGCTATGCCTCCAAGCATATACTACCCGCAAAGTTATCGTCAGCAGGAATTTATGAGTATCATTATTATTTTCTTTTACAAATTGTTATTATTTATCTTTGTTATTTGTAATATATGTAATTGGTCTTTATTATGTGTACATACTTTATTTTATAGGTACAAACACAGGTGGCGATCCGAGCGGCAGTAGAGCACGCCCCTGCAGAGATCAGAGACAACATCTATAACATCCAAGGGAGTTACTTTGATAGTCTTCTAGACTATGCTCGGCCGTGGGATCCCATACCCACTCATACCACAGCCCCTGAGCCCACTCCTACTCCTACTCCTACTCCTACTGTTGAGCCCACTCCCACTCCCACTTCTCAGTTCATGTCATGGGGACCGACAGGGCCATATTTTTCAGGAGCTGCTTCATATTCCTCATTCATCACCCCACCTCAACCACCATCATACCATGGAGCAAGTTCTTCTTCTGCTCCATACACTCCATTCCCACCAGCAATTATTCCTGAGAGACGACCACCATCTTATGTCACATATTCACCTACTCCGCTTGATTTCTCAGGATGCACCCCACCTGATGCATCCTATCCTGGTTTTCCTAGACCCCTCACCCCACCTCCACCTTTTCATTTCATCCCTGATGCTCGCCAGCAGCCTCCTACGCAGTTGTCCCCAGTTCAGCCGTCTCCAGATGACATCAGTACAAAGGATCCTAATGTAGAGGGACGTGGGCGAGGACGTCGTGGGCGAGGACGACATACTTAGTTTTTTATATATTGTACAGTTTTGTATGTATGCCTTTGTGAGGACATCTATTGTATGTGGATCTATCATATTATGATATCACATTGGTTCATTTTGGATCATGTTGTTGTGGATCTATCATATTGTTTTGTTGTGTATTATTTTCTCATCATGTTGGTTCATGTTTTAACCTTGTTTTTAATTTCTATCTCATTTTTTTGGATTAAGTTCGTATTATATAATCAATTAGGAACCAACCAATGTTGGTTGCAATACACTTATATATTCTATATGCATGTTACGACCTATTGAAATTGATAAATTTATATTAATTGAGTATATTATAGACATCCAAATACAAGTGAACGAATTATAAATGTATAAATATAATCAATATTATTAATATACATATCAATAACCATGAAACAATATCAGTGACTGCAAAAATATGATTAAAAAAAGCAATGCGTCCTGCATGGGGACGCATTGCTCCAATGCGTCCTGCATGGAGACTCATTGAGCAATGCGTCCCTCCAGGAGATGCATTGGTCCCACAGGAGGGCAATGCGTCCCGGTTCGGGACGCATTGTTCTGTTGTGGGACCAATGTGTCTCCTGCCGGGACGCATTCCAGCAATGCATCCCGGCGGGGGACGCATTGGTCCCACAACAGAGCAATGCGTCACGGATCGGGACGCATTGCCCTCTTGTGGGACCAATGCGTCCCCGGGAGGGACGCATTGCCTCGCGGGAGAGCAATGCGTCCCCGCAGGGGACGTGTTGCTCCAAAATGTGCCATTTTGGGCAATAAGTTCAAGAATGTGCCATTTAGGTAATTAAAATTGGCAAATGTGCCATTTAGGTTTTGTACCCTTCATAGTTTAGTGGTTGTGGCCGACACAATTTTGGTAGAGGTCGCGGTTCTGAAACTATCTTGAACTTTTTTTTTGATGATTGGTTGAAAAATTAAATCAAAAAACTTGCAAACGGGCTAACACAATGTCCATCATAGCTTAGTGGCGGTAGCAAGGCAACCGTTGAAAGGTTAGTGAGAGAAAGCTCCAACTTCTCTCTAGCATCATCCCCAGGGTTTCTTCGGTAGGGTTTCCCCTCTCTGCTCCTCCCTACCGTCTGGTGAGCTTTCTCTTCAGCTCAATAGAAAAGGTTCGTCTTCTTCTTACCTTCAGGTTCTCCACTCTAATCTTCTCATGAGCCCAAACTCGTGGTCCAGCAGGTAAAAACTTCACCTCGTCCCCCCGGAACAACACATTCTCCCACCTCATTACTCCTCATCCTGCGATTTAAGTAACCAGGGTCACATCTTGGGCTGCTTCGGTGCTTACTATCGCCTTTATGGCGACATGCAGATCAATAAATAACAAATATTGATCTTCCACAACTGTCGGTGGTTAATCCGACTTTCATTCCTTACAGCCTAGGAACTACATCCCCTTCCCGAGATTCGTTGTGTGGTTGCATCCCCTTTCTGCGATCCCCCATTATTCTGACCTTTCTGTCGGTCATTTGGTCTTCCCACCTCGATTTCTCTGGGGTCTCCCTCTGCTCATCAGGAATTTATCATCCCCAAACAGAGTACCTCCCCAGTTAACACCTCTGCAGCAATCACATCATGAGAACAGGGGGATCACTTTCCCTGGCCAAGTGCTACAACAAGCTACACAAACCCTCTCCAGGCAAACCATCGATCTTTAGGAAAGCTCTGACTTCTCATTCCATAGCTCCTCCTTGCCCAACCACCATGGACTCACGCTTCACCTTCATGGAGTACCCACTTTCAAACCCAACGTACGCTACATGCATCCCTCTACCCAAAGCTTGGATTTACCACAAGTTCGACATCTATCCTGGCTTCTGCGAAGTCAAGATCGGCAACCGATCTTTCCCAGTGAAAGTCTCATGGTCATCCCCATACGAACACCACCAGAAAAACAAAGCATCAACCTTAATCATCTCTGAGGGCTGGGCTCAGTTAACAACCGACCTCAAGATGAAATCGGAATGGACAATATACATCAAACCCTCTGGGAATCAAACTTTCCTGATATGGGTAAGGGATTTCAACACTGACACACCTCCTGAGCTCACACACCTCTATGAGAAAAAAGACCGAGTGAGTACATCATCATCAAACTCGGCAGATCAACTCTTTGTTCGAGATATCCACCAACTACCGATCGACACCAAGTGTTGGCCCATCTCTATCTCCTCCAGCCTTGAGGAGGTCGACGAGGAAGACACAGCAACATCACCACACTGCTCGGACTCCATTGTAGCCATGTATCAACTTCTTCCTACCAACAGTTCAAAGTATGAGCATCCTTCTCTAAAATCACACCACAACACCCTAAACTATCTAACCACCCCAGTGGTCGATATCATCCCAAAAATCTCCCACCACCTAAATCACACCTTTCCTACTCTTGGGCAGGCAAACTCCATCACTCTCATTAACAAAAGCCTAGAAAAATGTCGCAGCTCCCAAACATGGCAAAAAGCCCCTCCTCGTAGGCCTTTCCGGGCCCTCATCTGCCAGATGTCCTTCTCGTTTAATATGTTTCAGATGTCATCAAATAGGACATTTCAGAAGAAACTGTAGGGCACACTTTCCTCTAGGCTTCCACCGACCTACCACGGTCTCAAAGCAACCTTTCCCTATACAATTTTCGGAAAAAGCCACGACTTTTAAAGATTACCAATGAGTTCCCATAAAAGGCACATCTGAACACAAAGACCTCACATATCGCTCTTACCCACTCACAAACAATGCTTTTGCATGCCTGGCTGATCTCCCGCCCAAACATGCAGACCATCCTCCAACCCTTTTCAAGCATATATACACCAAAAGTTGGCCCTCTTCAAAACCCTACCACAAAACCACAGTTCACAAGCCATCATCTCAAGAACCTAGCAAACTCTTTGCAACCCCCAAGGCATCTGCTCCCAAGACTAACTCCTATTCATTGAATATGGAAGCTCCAAGACATCTGGAGTATGCCATAGACCTAGTCCTGCCTGCCAACTCAATGAGACTTCTAACAGTCTTCACCTTGAGAAGCATTTTGGTTTCCATCGAAAACAACCTTGACAACAACCAGATTAAGGTCCTAGACGTCACCCGAGCCATTGCACTCATGATTCCAGGATAGACTATTCTCAAACCCAATATCCTTTCCCCTTCTCAACTGATTTACACGGTCCCTGAAGGCACCAAGATAGATTATCTTTTCAACCAACTTCTCACTATCCCTTGTGGGTCTAGCTTCATACAAGAAAGACTATCCAAATGGTCAGCCGATCTAGGGGCCTTTCTAGCACCAACATGAGGGTCAGATTGGGTAGCCATATCAAACCTCCCACCTCACCTATGGGAAGCTGAGATCTTCAGGGGGATAGCCCAAACCATAGGGGCAACCCTGCAGAACATCAGCCTGAAAACCTTACAACATACGCAATACATCAAAGCTTACTGTCTCTTTGCAGTCAAAGCAGCCATGTCACTACCTCCAGCCATCAACATAAGAATAGGAGAATCGATATACAATATCAAATTATTAGCTGAACATCCCTCTGAAAATAAATCTGCCTTTTCTGACCTATCCACCCATCCACCTTTGTGGTAACGTCCTAACAATGGCAAGAAGGCCTTTACTCCCTATCGTAAAGCAGGAGATAGACACCTTGTTTGGGTAAGAAATAACTCCAAAACTTCTTCCTCTGGCAACTCAAACATCCTGTCCAACCATAAGAGACCGAGATCCTCAAACACCCCCATTCACAGTCTAGCATCCCCACCAAATAACTTGAACCTAACCTCTCCAGTAGCTACAAAAGACAACAATCAAGACATAAGCTTTAGCCCAAACACCTTGAAAAACTCAAAACAGTTATAATAAATGAGATCAGATCCTCGCAGAGTCCTCAACCGAAGAGTGTTGGGCAAGAAGAAGGTACCATCACTTTCCAAAAGATCATGTTGCAATGCCCTAAAGGGGCAAAAATGAAAAATATTGTCAACCATCAAGTACCAAGTACTTCTACAAGCTCCTCTTTTATCTCTTCATGTAATTTATCACATATACTTGATGATTCCTCCTCCCCATTGCCAAATAAAAAAGATCAAGATATGGATAACATTGAAGATTTAGCATCTTGGTCAAATATAACTAGCTTTACTAAGTTTTCTAGCAAAATTGGTATTCAATTTGAGTAAGAGTATAAAGAAAATAAAGCCTTAGATGATATTTATTAGTTCATGGGTTGGGATAATTGTAGGGATTTGAAAACAGCTCAAGTCAACTTCGACTCTCTCAAAATCCAATAGATCACCCTAGGATTTCTAATCTGTTTGATTAATTACCACAATGAGAATCTCATCATGGAACATTTGTGGGGCTGCTAACCTCAATAGACATAAGGAAATTCGGTCTCACATCTATAAAAATAAAATTGATCTAATAACTATCCAGGAAATAAAAACTTATCTTTCTCCTTTTGCACTCAAAACCATAGGTGGCAACATGCTAATTGAATGGATCCAAATTCACCCCACCAGCTTTAAAGGTGGAATTTTAGTGGGGTACAACAACCAAACTTTCACCCTTACCAGCTCTTCCATCCTTGACTTCTCTATAACAATCACCATAAAAAATTCTTCTGATGGCTTTTGCTGGAATTTCAGAGGAGTGTATGGGGAACTTGGAAATAATAAAACTGATTTCCTTGCAGAACTAGAATCTATTATGTCTTCTCTGTCAAAATTCCTTGGGTTCTTGGTGGTGATTTCAACCTCATAACCCAAAACTCAGATAGAAGGAACCCCACCAACTCATCACAACATATGTCCACATATGACAAACACTTTAGTCACCTTCTAGTTAAACATGCTTTGATCGAACTCAAGCCCTCAAACGCCTCCTTCACTTGGTCAAGAAATCATACCTACACCAGACTAGACCACTTCATCTGTTCTCCCTCTTGGGAAGACCAACACCCCCTCTCCACTATTCATACATCCCATCGAGCTATCTCAGACCACTTTCCCCTAATCCTTGACACCACCACGATAACATGGAGAAAAAAACCATTTCATTTTGACAACTTCTGGCTCTCATTAAACAACTTCTCACTCAAATGTGCTAAATAATGGAAGTTGGCTGACACCCAAACTACAAACATGGGACTTCACATTCTTCATAACACAAAAAAGATCAAAGCCCACATAAAAAAATTAGAAAGTCCTTAACCCAAACCAGCTCTCTAACACCCTCAAAGACCTTGAACAACAATTCCATCTTATTCACCAAGATCCTGTTGCTGATCTAGCACCGGTCCTCTCTATCAAATCTGAACTGGAATTTACAAAAAAATTGCATAGATATAAGATGGAAACAAAGAGCAAAAATCACATGAGCAAAAGAAAGGGATAAGAACACTAAGTTCTTCCACAAAATGTGCAACAATAACTTCAGAAAAAACTCTATCCCATAGTTACAAATCAACAACAGAATCACAACCCATCAAAATGCAATCACGAACCATATCACAGAACACTTCAAAAACATTTTCAATACAAACCACCAACCCTCCTGCCTTGACGACATAGTTTGGCCATCTATTTGCCTCGCTGTTTTAGAACACCCTTTAGATCTTATTAAACCTTTCACATCAGAAGAGTTGGATTTGTCTATCAAAACCTTAGGCCTAAATAAATCACCAAGGCCAGATGTACTTAATGTTGAATTCTACCTTGCTAACTGGGAGCACTACAAAATAGACAGTCTGGCATTACTTAAGGCTCTTCATGAAAGTGATAACGTCCACAACATCATAAAACATTTGAACCGCACGTTTATCACTCTCATAAAAAAAACCAACCAACCCGACCAAATTTCTCAATTTAGACCCATCAGCCTCATTAACACTTCCTATAAGATTATATCCAAAACACTAGCCAACAGACTGAAACCTCATATCAACAAAATCATCCCACTAAATCAAAATGTTTTTCTCAAAGGAAGAAGCATACAAGATGCTTACCTGATGGTCAATGAAACCATACACCTCTGCTACAGAAATAGAACACCATTGCTAGCTATCAAATTGGATTTTGAATAAGCATTCGACTTTGTAATTGGCAATGTATCACAAAAATGCTTTCTGGCTTTGGCTTTCTGGACAAATGGGTCAACTGGATTCATGCATGCATCTCTACAAACTTTTACTCCACCCTCATAAATGGTGTACCCTTTGGCTACTTCAGAAACACAAATGGCCTAAGATAAGGGGACCCATTATCCCCATACTTGTTCATTACTGTCACAACCATTCTCTCCTGAATGATTCAACTTGGCAAAGAAAATGGCCTCTTTCTCTCACCAATGGAATGTCAGGAGAACATTATACAATTTGTGGATGATACAATCATCCTCACATCTCCTGAAGACTCTTCTATCCTCAACATCATCAAAATAACAGGAATCTTCTCATACATAACTGGACTCAAAATAAACCTCCATAAGTCCTCCATCTTTGGGGTTCATGTTGTAAATTCTGAGCTGAATAGATTCAAGGAACTCCTTAAATGCAAGACAGAGGAATTTCCCATTCAATACTTGGGACTCCCTATAACCCGCCACAACATCACATGAAAAACCACTAGAGGGGGGTGAATAGGGTTTTGTGATAATTTTAACTCAAAAAACCAACCACAAAAATATTGGACAAGGAGACAAGGATTTAGAGTGGTTCCAACCTTAGCAAATACTAAGGCAGTCAATCCACTACCCGATTGCTTACCCAATCGAGATTTTGAAAGAATAAAATTTTATTACCTCGCAAGGATATTACATAAAATTATAATTCTTTCACCAAACCCTTCGAACAGCCTTCACCTAGAAGTAGTTGCACCAACCTTGCAGCAACCTTCTTGAAGTAACTTCAAGCTCCCCCTTGAAGTAGCCTTCCTCTTAAAGTAGCTTCCCGTTGCAACAACCTTCTTGAAGTAGTCTGAAGTCCACCTTCTTCACCGAGAAGAACCTTCTCTAATCCGCAACCTCCAACCCTAGGTGTAGCAAGGAGAATACAAAAGATAAAAGGAACAAGAAGGAAAAATAGAAATTACAATACCACTTGTAGCTCAAGGCTTGATTTCCTATATCAAGCATTTTGATCTCCTAACCAATGTATATAGAAGTGTATGTGTTGTGGATAGGAGATGCTAGCCTATAGAACACGAAATTGGAGCAATGGGAATGAATAACCAATTGTTGGAATTGCTCTATTGCTCACAAGAATGAATAGCCAATAGCAAGTATATGCTCAAGTGTTGCACAAGTGTATATCAGTGAGTTTAGGTGTCCTAAGGCATGTCCTATTTATAGGAATGACCTACAAATGCTTAAGGACATTCTAGACACTTTCTAGGGGGTTCCAAGTGCTTAACTAGCCGTTAGGTACACTTTAGTTGCTTTAGCAATGACTAGTTAATTAACTCTGAAAATTGTAGACAGAACACATCTCGGTCGAACAATTGTCGACCGAGAGTCCTTCTCGGTCGAGGACTTATCGACCGAAAGACTGTCTCGAGCAAGTGTATGCAACGTTCATCTCCAACTGCCAACTACCTTGTCTACTATGTCTAATGGCTACCTGGGTCTTTCTTGGTCGAAGAGTTTGTCGACCGAGAGTGTCTCGGTCGAGAATTTTGTCGACCGAGATTGACCATGTGTCAATGTTTTAAACTAAATACGAAGTGTATGTATGAGTGTGCAATTTGTGACACTATTGAAGGGGATGACCTATCTAAGTGTTGTGATTGGCTAGGGAAGATCTAATGCTTGATTTACATGATGTCTAAGTACTTGTACATTATATATTTGTACAAGTTTTACAATTGATTACATTCATGAAATAGCAACAATTCAAGCATATAGATTTCCCAAATCTTTGTCATCCACCTTATTCCTGCAACACTCAAGTAGCACGTTAGATCGACAAGAATGAAATGTTTGTCATCATCGAAACAAAGCGATTATACTAATGTCCAATTTAGCCAACAATCTCCCCCTATTTGAAGATGACAAACATTTCCTAAATATAAAATAAGGAAATATAACTCATGTGAGTTTCATACCTGAAATTTACCTTTTGTAGCCATTCTTGTTTTGCAAGTGGATGCTGGCTGAGATATTATGAAACTCATTTTATTTTATGTTTTTGATTTTATATTATTTCTCCCCCTTTGTCATTTCAAAAAGATATCCAAGAAAATCATTTTGCATGACATTTATGTCTCCCCCTTAATTTTATGCTATGCTCCCCCTTAAAGAGATATTCAATTAAAGATAGGGATTAATATAATTGTAAGCCATTGTTGTCGAATTTTTCCACAATTTGTTTCTCAATCATTTGCAAAGAGTATTAAGCCTTGAAATGATATGAGTTCCTTTTAAGTTCATGGCATATGTGTATTGATTTCTCACCCATTTTACAAGGGATGTTAAGCCCTGAAAATGATATGAGAATCCTTTAAGCTTAGAGTACATGAAAAGTATCTCTAACCAATTGCATGGGATGTTAAGCCCTGATTTATTTAGAGAATTCCATTAAGAACAAGAGATATATCATATTCATGAAATTTGTAGATTTCTTCATAACCAAGAGTAAAAATACTAAGGTCATAACAAGCTTCAAATGATGTTTACAAAGTTTTGTAAGCTTCTTAATCTTATAATCAAGATACCAAGATTAAATGCAGTAAAAAATGTACAAATAAGCATTTTGTCAAGCTTATTTTACGTCGACCTTCACTTCGACCATAGCGCCCCTTGGTCAAATTTAATTTCAACCAAGAGGCAAATTCTGCAAATTTCATATTTGAACATTCATTTGTGAAGTATAATTTCTGCAGTTAGCTTGATTAAATAATTATCAATTTGAAGCACATTAAGTGATACCCTTTATGAAGACGTTTTGCTATGGGTGTATGAATTTCAATTCCTTTAATTTTTAGATTAATCATAGTATTCTTTAGAAGCATGTATCCTTGAAAGCAAGATTGATATCTTAAAGTCAAGATTGTGCTTTAGATTTCTTAGAACAAACAACTAGATAGAACATTAATATTTTTGTTCTAAGATACACTATTTGGCTTGTCATAACACCATTATTATTTTATCACAAGTTATGCCCACAATATAATGATAATTTCATGAAATGCAATGATTATGATCATTTAAACTAAATTTTAATACACATGGTTCTTATATCAATAGACCAAGAAATACTTAGGACAAACCATGTGGATTATGATAAAACAGTAATTTCCGTAATTAAACTAACATGGTTCAGTTTTAAACCAATTTGATGATAATCCAAAAGAATCTTATTCATGGTTTATGAATTTTCGATTTTAAGACAAATTATGTAAATGAACATGTTTAATAAACTTTCTCAATCAAGGAATATGACATTTTTGCAATATGTTTAAAGATTTATTTATCAAAAGGTTATACTTTAATTCAAAAAGATTAATATGTCTTGTTTCAAAGATGGTCTCCATGATTTGCAAGTTAAGTCAATCATTAATAGCATATTAGATTAATTGAAAGCAGGTTCAACATATTTGTTGCAGATTTGAAACCAGTAACCTGCTCGGTCGACGATTTCTTGACCGACAATGTTCTCGGTCGAACAGTTTCTCGACCGAAAATGTTTCTGTACTATTTCAGAATTGTTTTTCAGGAAGTAACACAAGAATATGAAAGTAAGAGCTCGATTGTGTTGAGATATGACATTTGTATATCAAGAATTAGTTTAGGTCAAATCTCAACTAGTTAAATTTAAACCTCTAAGTTTTAGGAACCCAAGCTAGATCCTCACTCCTTTTCTTGTATGGGCATGAAAAAGAGTAGTGTCCAAGACGCAAGCAATAGTGACAATTAATAGAGTCAATCTCATTTCTCTTTCTAGAAGTTGAGTTGTTCTTAGGTACATATATGGATTGATTCTCTAGTACTTGCGTCCTTCTCCAACTAGGTTTTTGATAAGATTTTTCCTTAGTCTTATAACCTAGACCTTTCCTTCCAATTTGATGATAAGAATCATTATCAAGAGTATTATTGTTACTCAAGCTACTCACTTTTTATTGTAACTTCATAATCTCATCTATTTTCTTCTTGATGTCTAATTTTGCTTGATCTAGATTAGATAATAAAGAATCTCTTTCTTTTACAATAATATCATAATCTAGATCTGTACACAAAACATGTTATTTTTGAAGATCATTTACTTGAGTTTGCAAGTAATTTTTCTAGGGAAAGAAGATTGCAATTTGCTTCTACATATTTAAGCTTAATATCATAATCTTTAATACCCTTTTTGAGATCTTCATTTTCAGATGTGAGAGCAAGAAGTTTAGCATTTAACTCATCATTTACTTTATTTGATTTCTTAAATTTCTTATTGCACTCAATATATTTCTCATATGTATCTTGAAGACTAGCAATTAGATCCTCTTTTGGTAGATCAAAAATACTTACCTCTTCTTCTTCTTCTTCATTTGTTGTAGCAATAATACATTCTACTTCTTCTTTTCCATCATCACTATCATCACTTGAATCGTCCCATGCAGCTTTATATGCTCGTTCTTTCTTTTTGTGAGATGATTTTTTTCCTTTCTTCAATTTTGGACAATCACCTTTCATGTCCCTTTTTGCCACATTCAAAGCACCTGGAAGAAGAAATACTAGAAGTTTTGTGAGTTTTAAAACTTTTATACTGCTTACCATTTACAATGAGAGTTTCTTCTTCACTATCATCTTCACTTGTATCATGATTGTTCTAGGTTGATGCTTTGAATGCAATGTCCTTCTTTCTCCCTTGTTGAAGTTCACGTTCTCTTCTTTCTTCCTCTTCTAAAGTTGCCTCATGTGCTTCTAGGTTGCCAATGAATTGTTCCATCCTTAGTCGGGTGAGGTCATTTGCTTCTTCAATGGCCGTTACTTTGGGCTTGTACTTGGGAGGGAGAGATCTAAGAATCTTTGACACCTGGTCTTCCTCACTAATTACTTTGCCTAACGCATTTAAACCATTTACAATAGAAGAGAATTTTGCATACATTTCACTAATAGATTCATTTTGATCCATACGGAATTGTTCAAATTTCTGTTTACGCATTCCGATTTTAGAATTCTTAACTTGCATAGTTCCTTCATATGTTATAGAAATTATATGCCATATTTCATAAGCTGTTTCACAATTTGATATTCTATTAAATTCACCAATGGAAATTGAACAATAAAGTATACTTACAGGCTTTGCATTCATTTGGGCAGACTTTACCGTATTAGCATCCCAAACTGCATATTCCATTTGAGGGAGTTCATAAGGAGTTGATACCATTCTCCATAAGTCCTAACTGATCCCTTGGAAGTAAAATTGCATCCTCCTCTTCCAGTAGGTGTAGTTAGTGACATCAAAAGCTGGAGGCCTAGCCACAAGCGTTCCTTCCAAGTTGAGGTTTTTGAGCAACCTGTCACCCATTCTTCAAGACTCGATTAGAGCTCCTTGAAACCTGCTCTGATACCAATTGAAAAACCACTAGAGGGGGGTGAATAGGGTTTTGTGATAATTTTAACTCAAACAACCAACCACAAAAATATTGGACAAGGAGACAAGGATTTAGAGTGGTTCCAACCTTAGCAAATACTAAGGCAGTCAATCCACTACCCGGTTGCTTACCCAACCAGGATTTTGAAAGAATTAAATTTTATTACCTCACAAGGATATTACATAAAATTACAATTATTTCGCCAAACCCTTCGAACAGCCTTCACCTAGAAGTAGTTGCACCAACCTTGAAGCAGCCTTCTTGAAGTAACTTCAAGCTCCCCCTTGAAGTAGTTTCCCGTTGCAACAACCTTCTTGAAGTAGTCTGAAGTCCACCTTCTCCACCGAGAAGAACCTTCTCCAATCTGCAGCCTCCAACCCTAGGAGTAGCAAGGAGAATACAAAAGAGAAAAGGAACAAGAAGGAAAAATAGAAATTACAATACCACTTGTAGCTCAAGGCTTGATTTCCTATATCAAGCGTTTTGATCTCCTAACCAATGTATATAGAAGTGTAAGTGTTATGGATAGGAGATGCTAGCCTATAGGACACGAAATTGGAGCAATGGGAATGAATAGCCAATTGTTGGAATTGCTCTATTGCTCACAAGAATGAATAACCAATTGCAAGTATATGCTCAAGTGTTGCTCAAGTGTATATCAGTGAGTTTAGGTGTCCTAAGGCATGTCCTATTTATAGGAATGACCTACAAATGCTTAAGGACGTTCTAGACACTTTCTAGGTGGTTCCAAGTGCTTAACTAGCCGTTAGGTACACTTTCGTTGCTTTAGCAATGACTAGTTAATTAACTCTGAAAATTGCACACAGAACACATCTCGGTCGAAGAATTGTCGACCAAGAGTCCTTCTCGGTCGAGGACTTGTCGACCGAAAGACTGTCTGGAGCAAGTGTATGTAACGTTCATCTCCAACTACCAACTACCTTGTCTTCTGTGTCTAACGGCTACCTGGGTCTTTCTCAGTCAAAGAGTTTGTCGACCGAGAGTGTCACGGTCGAGAATTTTGTCGACCGAGATTGACCCTGTGTCAATGTTTTAAACTGAATACTAAGTGTATGTATGAGTGTGCAATTTGTGACACTATTGAAGGGGATGACCTATCTAAGTGTTGTGATTGGCTAGGGAAGATCTAACGCTTGATTTACATGATGTCTAAATACTTGTACATCATATATTTGTACAAGTTTTAGAATTGATTACATTCATGAAATAATAACAATTCAAGCATATAGATTTCCCAAATCTTTTTCATCCACCTTATTCCTGCAACACTCAACTAGCATGTTAGATCGACAAGAATGAAATGTTTTTCATCATCGAAACAAAGGGATTATACTAATTTTATAATTTAGCCAACATCACACACTCCACATGGACTCCCATCTTAGACAAAATAAATAGGAGACTTTTATCTTGGACAAATAACTTCCTAAATCTTATTAGATGACTTATACTCCTAAATAGTGTCATCACATCAATCACCACTCATTACCTTAGCTGCATCCCCCTCCCATCTAAGACTAGAAATCTAATAGATAAAACTCGGAGAAAATTTCTTTGGAACAACCATCTTCCTGACACAAATTCTAGTAACCACTACCACCTTGTTAACTGGGACACCATTTCTACCCCAATTGATCAAGGTAGCTGGGGCATTCTCAACTTAGACACCCATGCTTTCTGCCTCATCACCAAAATCATCTACTGCTTATCCAAAAATAAGAGAAAAATATGGACCAATCTAATTAACCTTAAATACTACCAAAATTCCCCCCCTTGGCACAAGGTCTCCAAAAAATCTGCCTCACCCCTTTGGAAATTCATAAATAAAAATATTATAAAAACATACAGATCATAAACACCCCCACACTCACACCTAAAAATCTCCTTTTGGAAAGACCCATGGTTCAAAAACGGCTCAATCCTAAATCTACACACAAACTGGTCCATACCCAACAACCTTACCAAAATTAACACTGCCAAAGCTCTAAGCCTTTTAACAAGCAACAGATCAAATGCACTCAAAAGATGCATTCTTTTACATCTCCAACCAGAAAGCCTTGCTACCATGATCCAAAACCTGGAACACAATTCATCAAACAATATCACATGGAAATGGGGTAATACATACTCAGTTAAGAAAGCTTACACTTACCTTTCCTATAGAGGTATTTCACCCCCCACTGCCAAAATCTGGAAACAAAAATGGCAACAAAAACACAAAATATTCTTTTGGCTTCTTTTACACAACAAGCTGCTCACTGATCAAAACCTCTTTAGGAGAGGTTTCATTGGTCCCTGCAGATGCTCTTTATGTCATAACAACTTGGACACGGTGGATCACATTTTATTCAAATGTTATTTCTCACTCAGCATAATTTCACACTTTTTCAGTAATTTTCAGCTTGATCTCTCATCAGCTAATTTTCCATTAAAACCTATCACTAAACATACCATTCACATCCTATAGTGGTGATGATCTCTTTGTCACCATTACTTGGAACATTTGGATTGAAAGAAATAATATATACTTTAACAACGTGTCAAGAATGAGGCATATCATCATCTCTCAAATATGTACAGATCTTCATATTCTCACCATATGCAGGAATGCAGGACCAGGAGGAGACTGAGGAATTGGATGAAGGTGAATCGGAGGCCCGTTTTCTTTGTGATTTGAAGACTATGGTGGATGATGAGATTGGCTTCAGCATGCTGCAACAATATATGCACATTTTGCTTAATCAGGCACTGATCATCCGAAACTGAACACCAGTTTGCTATTTTCCATCTATTTCTGCATACTACATTCTCAAAGAGGCATGTTATGGGGTGCCTCCCCCATGAACTTTTGATTTCTATTTCTTTTCATGCTCCCAATTATTAGATAATTATGTCAAGTTTCAGTGATGTTTACTAGAACATTATGCCATGTAACTTTCGGCTAAGCAGGTGTTTGCTTGCTCTACCCTTTATAAATTCAATGAACTTTTCAAAAAAATCATAGCTTAGTGGTTGAGGCAGATGCAATTTGATACAGATTGCAGGTTAGAGACTGCCTGATGTCAAAAAATTGCATTAAAAATCTTGTAAACTGACTAAATGAATGGCCATCTTAGGCTCATAGCTTAGTGGTTGCAGCAGGCGATACAAATCGTGGGTTTGAGAGTGCCTTAGGCTTTTTTAGGCTAGGTCAAAAAATTGCATCAACAATACTGTAAATAGAAAGTTGGTATGCAACACTATAGTGTATACCTTTTTCAGTCCTAGGTTTCAACAATTAAATTAAGAGACCTACAGACAAAAAAACTGATAAAACAATATAGCATAAAAATTATTTAAATATAGGTGTGACCAAGTTTTTATATTTTTGTTGTTACTAAAATTTGTCATATCAGCCATAAATTTTGAACAACATGCTACTCCAAACAAAGGTTCATCAAAATTGCCAAAACACAATGAAGGTATCGGATGTTCACTTATATTAGCATAGTTTGTTTTTTAGTTTGTAATCTTTTGATTAATAATGTTGTTTGATGTCCAACTTATTATGAATTAATCTATGTTGCAATTAGCAGACATTGTGTGTAGCTCTTCAAATCTAGTTTCTATTATGTTAGCATTAACATATATGATATCAAAATAAATTACAAACAATGATTGTTTATATTAGCATGGTGTGTGTTTTGAGTGTAATCTTGTGATTGATAATGAGTTGTTCATGTCCAGTTCCTTATGAATTAACTTGTGTGTTGCTATTAACTAAAGTTGAAATATTATTAAAGATATTTTTACTAAGAGTTTATGCAATTATAATAAAAATTATGATGTACATGATTACATCACATAACTACTTGAAAATTATCAATATTGTATTCCTTTTGTATTAAATACTAGTTGTTTTTATCTATATTCTTTATTACTAGATAAGTAGTGATGATTTCTTGGGATATTATTTGGCAACTATTTTCAACTAAGCCATATATTAACTTTTCTAGTGATGATATTTTGATCCAATGATATTTATTGCTTTGTAAAATTAAATGGAGAAGTTTATTCATTAAGCCACAAAAGACCTCACATAAATTTGTCATGTACTTGGACTTAGGTTGTGACAAATCATGGAAGTCAATCAAACTTAGACAAAGTAGACCAACTAGTTTAGTATGGTTATCTAAAGGTGAAGGGTTCAGTTTGCTTCTAAAATATTTCAAACCATCAAAAGGAATTTAATTTAGTTTCGTTTAAGGGTGTAGTTTATCTATATAATATAAAACCTATTAATATATCCACATATTAATCATATATGTGTATTTTATGTAACAATACTTATCTAAACTTTATTCTATATTATTTAAGTTCTAATGCAAAAGTGATACCAAATAAATAACAATAAAATTTCTATAAAGTAGCTAAACTATGCAAATCATACCTACTTGATAAGCTAGTAATACAAAACAAACAACATACATATATATTCTTTTATTATGTATAAAATTGAAGAATGTTTTGTATATGGCTTTTATCAAGTTATGTTGTTAAATAATTGTGATGAGAAAATATAGATATTGTGACAAAGTGGATTTTAGAATAAGAATGAAATATTAATCTTTTGACCCTTGTATGTTTACTCATGATCCCAAATCATTTTTCTTGGTTTCATAATATATATTGATACTCAAATTTGATATATGGTGACCAATGTGGATTTTATACACATTATAACACCTTAAATTTGATAAATTGATCACTTTGTCCAAAGAAGAAATTGGTCAATAAAACTTCATCATTTTTTTTCTCAAACATTTTATAAATATTATCCACATTTTTGTGAAGCTATTATCCAAATTCCATCTCATTTGGATATTCCTACAGGTGTCTACAAATTTTTGAAGTTTATGTGTTGAAAACCATTATTTTTGTCTTTTATTTGACCCTTTTCCCTATCAGCAATCCAAGGCAAGGATCTTAGGGTGCTCCCAGACCTTAGATCTATGTCTCATGGATCCCTGCCTGATCCTGTGGCAATGGAGTCTTCTCCTACCTCCCGCAATCATTAGGAAGGTGTCTTTATGGTTGAAACTCACAATCTTGCGTCCTTGACTCCGGTTTGAAATTATATTCGAGAAGAAATGATCCGCTCGCAAATAAAAACTAATCGAACCCTATTTTGAAATAGATTCATGCTTTTTCTAGTAGACAAAATGAGCTCTTTGCTCTCCCCTCTCACTTTGGTGGCCATGGCCATTTTCAAATCTTGATCTAGCCCTAAACCCCATCCCAACAGTGTAAAAAGGGCCCCTTAGGTTCGTATCACCTCACCATACTTAGAGCCATGACCTTGCTTACTCCCTTGGCCCCGAATGGCCCAAATTCTCCTTTCGACCTCCTGCTGCCATAGTAGCACCACCGCATAGGCCCCTTTGGGCATCTGCACTGCTTGCCCTCTCACCTCAATACACCTACGCCATCCACCTCGTGAGCCCTCGCCGGACTTGAATGGTAGTGAAGCTGCCTCTACCTGCCCCTCCTTCTCATAAACCCCCTCTACTCTGGCAAGATTCACCACCGCACTTCTTGGTCTCGTGGAAGCCTACACAAGGAAGGGAGGAAAGCATAGACTACCGGTCCAAGAAGGGATCAACCCAGTCCAAACCAAGTAACTCGAGCTCGAACCAACCAAATTGAAGGGATTGAACCCACAAATCATGAGTGAACTGGTTCATCTGAGCCAGCAAGCCCCCTCGCTTGTATGAAACAATCTAGACCACCCATCCTGAATCGAACAGTCCTCATTTTTCCTGATTAAAGGTATTTCTCCTCCTCTCTACTCAAAAATCCAATAATTGGTCATATCTTGCAAAAATTGTATCTAATGCATATGAACTCCAAAAATGATGAACAAATAGTCAATCTTGATCAGAAAAATCTAGTGAACCTTTTAAAAATATTTTTGAAGCCTAAATCTTGATATTTATCACTGATTTTCCTTCATATTGTTCCTTTACATTTTTAATTTGTCTAATGATTCAACAATGATGATTAATCCTTGAGAAACCCTAATTCTGACTATAATGATCATATTTAAACCAAGCTTGAAAAAATATGAGTTTAGATCTGATCTTGTAACTTATCTCTCCTAAAATGTGAATTATGCACTTTTAACTAAGGGTTAACCTTTATATTGTGATGATGGATCGAAATCTTGTGAAAACCTTGATCATGTGTATGACTCTACTTTAATCAAATTGATCTTGAATCTCAAATATGTTAAGTATCATGATGATGATTTAGGAATGTGATGATGACTTGAATATTTATCATTAGGGTTTACACATATGATTCTACAAAACCTAAGTAGGTCATCCACACTCAAAATATTCTAGACACTTGAATAATGTTAGACATATTGATATAGTATGAATTATAAGTGGATGACCTCACCCTAAGGTTGACATAGGAAATTGTAACCCTAATCTTGAATACTGAAACAAGATTTCCCAATATCTTGATCTTGACCCTTGATCCAAATATGGTTTTTTAGGATCTAACTCGAAGGGTCCACCTATTACTTGTGATCTATACTCAGAATCTTGGTGAAAGGTACGCTATTATATAACTCCTCCTTGATTGTTTTGAAGATACTTGTATGTATCTCTTGACTGTATACTTGGATATTTACTTGGATGAGCTACTGTTCCCTATGATTAGTCTTCTATTTTTCTATACTATATTTTGAAAAACATGAAAACATAAATTGCATGCCCATTATGACTGCCTGTATAGTGATAATGATGATGATATTGATAATGTTGATAATGTTGATATTGCGTGCAACAACCCCCTCATTTGGAGGTGGGACTTTTATATTGGCTTCCTATGTTCCTATGGTGAGAAGGAGCCTAGTGACCTTCCCCATCGCATTGGGGTAATAGAGTCACACAAAATATATAAGCATGCTTCTCAAATTACAGCATAATGGGAACTCGTAATAAAAGTCGAATTGGTTGAAAAACTTGTCGAATAAATGTTGGTTTGCAAATTTCTTATTATTCTTTTAAATATAAGTCATGCCAAGTATACTATTTTTTTTATAAATCTCTTTGCTTGATTTTGATAGTGTACTATGCAATTGCATGATTGTGTCTCGATTTTCTTGATTTTAGGAGATACAAATGGAATACTGAATAAGATCACTTCCGCACTCTACATACTTTGATGACAAAGATAAATTGGAAAAAATCTCCATATTGGGTTATTTGTTCTTTAAATATCCAGTTTTTGAGTTATTATTTCTTATTGTATATTCCGGTGTGATAGATCTTATCGGGCCACTCAGGGATGGGTGCTTCAATCATTTTACTACTGTCTATGTAGTAGGATTGGGATTGGGGTAAGAACGGTTCCGTGACAGTTGGTATCAGAGCTTACACACACTCCCGTATACTTGAAGTAAATAATTTCTCAAGCCTCTTACACCCAAGAAACCCTAAAGTCCATAATAGTGAAAATTGAGGTGTCTAGGCTCGGGGTCCTGGCATAATTTCCCCTATCCGTGTTAACGGTGGCTATGATCCCCCGCTCTACCTGGCCTTAATTGATCCAAAACGGGACCTAAACGTTCTCTTGTGAAATCCTAGAGAGTCTTATGGCATCTCATCTCTTCTTTAAGGACTATCCTAAGCCACCCATGTAGATGAAGATTAGGTAGATTTCTCATCTCCTCATGTGGTCCTTTCTTATGACCTTTACCACATGATGTATCGATTATGGGTAGCTTATGCATGGAAAAAATGAATATTACTAAATTTTGAAAGTTGATACCATGATCAGACCTAAATTTGAAAACTCAATTTTGATCAATTAATTTTGAAAACTTGATCTTAGATGAAAATACTTATGACCCCTAATATCACAAACACTCAATCTTGACTATATGCTTCCTATCTTTGAGATAAAAGATATGAATTATGATATGGTAAAATAAGGATGAATTATACCTTGTACCTTATTTTTGTAAGGTCCCTATTTGATTAAGTTCATGTTGCCCTATTACTAAATAAACCTCAACATAGTTAAGCAAACTCATACCCTATTTGATACATATCATGGATATGCCATAAAGTGACTAAGTCTAAGACTCACAAAATCATGATGTAAAACTATGATGCAAAAAGTAGTTTTCCTATTGACCATTGATGCCTTTTGCAATCTCAATTTTGATATGATGATGATGGGCCTAGATTTTGCACTATTATGCTCTAATTCCTCGAATGCCAAATTTAAATCCTCAATTTCCAAATTATATCACTACCTTCATCATGAATGGAAAGGAATGCAAATATTAACTTGACTTTGTAAAATCTTGACATTATTGCCTTATTATGATCTTGAATTTTGATCTCATGACCTTATGGAATATTATTTGATCATTGATACTCTCCCTATTTGAATAAGCTCAATTGATAATGACTAATGTTGGTAATGTACCAGATTAGGGTGGTAGTTGACTCATGACTCCCTAACCTAGGTCACATCCCTATTATGACTACCTCTAAGTTTTCATCCTATTGATTATTTAGAGTTTGGAAAGGTATACCCTTTCACCCGAATTGGACTGGTTGACCTAAGCCTAATAGGTTGAACCCATGGTTGATACTCGATCTTGAATAGTGATTTGATAATGATCTTGATATATGGCAATGTTGACTATAGCTTGTGGTTGACTTCGTAGATAGACCTAGGTCTAGATCATTCATCATCCTTGGATACAATGATAATGGAATTTGATATGTTACTCGAATATTGCTTGAATATTGTTTCTCAAAATTGAATATAGATGAGTGATCTCCCCTAAGGTCTAAATAGGAATCTAAACCCTAGCTTCAAAATTCTGGACCTATAACTTTTGATGCTTAAAATATCGACTCTTGTTTGATTAATGGACTTGTGACTCATGATTGTAAATCTCAATAATTATACAAATCCTATGATCACACTAGTTGGACCTTGAGATATATGATTAATGACTTCAAAATCCCAAATTTTGAAATTTTTGAAATGACTATTTTGACTTCTCGATTTATGACTTAGGGTTTAGCTCTCATTAGGACTAGGGTGGGACCTCCCAGTGATTTTGAGCCCGAAAATCATGATATTGAAAGTATGACGTGGTCTTGAAATGTTGAAATCTAAAATCTCAAATAATGGATGTATAACCCCACCTCGGCCAATGTAGAGTCTAAGACCCTGAGATATTGGGATTGAAAGTCACCATGTACACTTGAACTCTATTTGTTTGACCTAAAATATGATCTCTCCAAATTTGTGATCAATAGGATGCTTTCCATATTTGTGACTCATATAATGACTTTGGACAATATATGCGCTAATCTTGATACTCAATTGCTCGATGATGAAACGATGTTGGTACCAAGTTAGTTATGATATGAAACATGGAATCCCAATTGTGATTATTAGAATACTTGAACTTTGAGGACATGATTTTTATTATATAATTGAGGATGTTCTAGTAATTGAGTATATGATCTCATTTTTGGATAATTCTAATTTTGAGGAAGTTTTTGAATTTTGGGGACAAAATTCCTTTTTAAGGAGGGAAGGATGTGACAAAGTGGATTTTAGAATAAGAATGAAATATTTATATTTTGACCCTTGTATGTTTACTCATGATCCCAAATCATTTTTCTTAGTTTGTTAATCAATATTGATACTCAAATTTGAAATATGGTGACCAATGTTGATTTTATACACATTATAACACCTTAAATTTGATAAATTGATCACTTTGTCCAAAGAAGAAAATTGGTCAATCAAACTTCATCATTTTGTTGTCAAACATTTTCTAAATATTCTCCACATTTTTGTGAAGCTATGTCCAAATTCTAGCTCATTTGGATATTCCTACAACTATCTGCGAATTTTTGAAGTTTATGTGTTGAAAACCGTTATTTTTATCTTTTATTTGACCTTTTTCCCTATCAGCAATCCAAGGCAAGGATCGGGGGGTGATCCCAGCCCTTGGATCTATTTCACATGGATCCCTACCTGATCCAGTGGTAATGGAGTCATCTCCTACCTCCCGTAATCAGTGGGGAGGTGTCTTTATGGCCGAAACTCGCAATCTCGCGCCCTTGACTCCGGTTTGAAATTATATTCGATAAGAAATGATCCCCTCGCAAATACGAACTAAAAGAACCCTATTTTGAAGTAGATTCATGCTATTTCTAGCTGCCAAAATGAGCTCTTTGCTCTCCCCTCTCACTCTAGCGGCCATGGCCGTTTTCAAATCTTGATCTAGCCCTAAACCCCATCCCAACAGTATCAAAAGGGCCCCTTAGGTTTGCATCACCTCACCATACTCAGAGCCATGCCCTTTCTCACTCCCTTGGCCCCGAATGGCTCAATTTCTCCTCGCCACCTCCTACTACCATAGCGGCGACATCGCATAGGCCCCTCTGGGCATCTGCGCTACATGCCCTCTCACCTCAATCACCCTACACCAACCACCACGCGAGCCCCCGCCGAACTTGAACGGCAGCGAAGCTGCCTCTACCTGCCCCTCCTCCTCCTAAACCCCCTCTACTCCAGCGGGCTCCTCCACCGCACTTCCCGGTCTCATGGAAGCCTACACGAGGAAGGGAGGAAAGCATAGACCTTCGGTCCAAGAAGGGATCAACCCGGTCCAAAAGACCAAGTAACATGAGCTCGAACCAACCAAATTGAAGGGATTGAACCCACAAATTGTGAGTGAACCGGTTCATCTGAGCCAACAAGCCTCCTCACTTGCATGACACAATCTGGACCACCCATCCTGAATTGAACAGTCCTTGTTTTTCCTGATTAAAGGTATTTCTCCTCCTCTCTACTCAAAAATCCAATAATTGGTCAGATCTTGCAAAAGTTGTATCTAATGCATCCGAATTCCAAAAATGATGAAAAAATAGTCAATCTTGATTAGAAAAATCTAGTGAACCTTTTAAAAATACTTTTGAAGCCTAATTCTTGATATTTATTATTGATATTTCTAGATATTGTTCCTTTTCTTATTTAATTTGTCTAATGATTCAACAATGATGATTAATCCTTGAGAAACCCTAATTCTGACTATAATGATCATATTGAAACCAAGCTTGACAAAATATGAGTTTAGATATGATATTGTAACTTATCTCTCCTAAAATGTGAATTATGCACTTTTAACTAAGGGTTAACCATTATATTGTGATGATAGATCTAAATCTTGTGAAAACCTTGATCATGTGTATGACTCTACTTTAATCAAATTGATCTTGAATCTCAAATATGTTAAGTATCATGATGATGATTTAGGAATGTGATGATGACTTGAATATTGATCATTAAGGTTTACACATATGATCCTAGAAAACCTAAGTAGGTCATCCACACTCAAAACATTCTTGACACTTGAATAATGTTGGACATGTTGATATAGTATGAATTATAAGTGGATGTCCTCACCCTAAGGTTGAAATAGGAAAGTGTAACCCTAATCTTGAATATTAAAACAAGATTTTGAAATATATTGATCTTGACCCTTGATCCAAATATGGTGTTTTAGGATCTAACTTCAAGGGTCAACCTATTACTCGTGAACTATACTCGAAATCTTGGTGAAAGGTACACTATTATATAACTACTCCTTGATTGTATTGAAGATACTTTTATGTATCTCTTGACTGTATACTTGGATATTTACTTGGATGAGCTATTGTTCCCTATGATTAGTTTTCTATTTTTCTATACTATATTTTGAAAAACATGAAAACATAAATTGCATGCCCATTATGATTGACTGTATAGTGATAATGATGATGATATTGATGATGTTGATTTTGAGTGCAACAACCCCCTCATTTGGAGGTGGGACTTGTACATTGTCTTCGTATGTTCCTAGGGTGAGAAGGAGCCTAGTGACCTTCCCCATCGCGTTGGGTTAATAGAGTCACACAAAATATATAAGCATGCTTCTCGAATTACAACATAATGGGAACTCATAATAAAAGTCAAATTTCTTGAGAAACTTGTCGAATAAATGTTGTTTTTGCAAATTGCCTATTATTCTTTTAAATATAAGTCCTGCCAAGTATACTATTTTGTTATAAACCACTTTGCTTGATTTTGATAGCGTACCATGCAATTGCATGATTGTGTCTCGATTTTCTTGATTTTAGGTGATACAAATGGAATACTGAATAAGATCGCTTCCGTACTCTACATACTCTGATGACAAAGATAAATTGGAAAACATCTCCATATTGGGTTAGTTGTTCTTTAAATATCCATTTTTTGAGTTATTATTTCTTATTGTATATGCCAGTGTGATAGATCCTATCAGGCCACTCAGGGATGGGCAGTTCAATCCTTTTACTACTGTCTAGGTAGTAGGATTAGGATTGGGGTAAGAACGGTTCCGTGACAGATACTTAACAAAAAAAAATAGAAACCCGATATAGTTTTTTTATAATGTTTATACCAAATAAAACAAAAAATTACAAAATAACATTTTTAGTATGATTTGAATTTGGACCAGTGATGTTTTAATTCAGTTTAAATTTTTTAAAGGTCAACATGTATGGTTCACTTCATAATTTTAATGGTAAACATAAACAAATTGAACTATGCCCGCCCCTAAATTGAACATTTAAGGACTAAAATATAGTTGAACTACTAGACTACATATTTTTATATAATTTTAATCACATATTTATAATGCTATTGGCCTCCCTCCACCCTCACCCCCCCCCCCCGCAACTATAAAATCATGGTTCCTCCCCTCTAAACAATGCTTGATGTGTTCATTACTTTGGTGACTCTAGTTTGTTAGCGTTGTTTGTCATCTTCATGTGTGCAGGATGATTGTCTTTGACATGTTTGTGTCCAAGTTTACTAGGGAAACTTTGTACTTCCATATGGTAGTAGAGAATATATTTCTCTAAGTATCACACTGTCTTTGAGGATGACTTATTTAGAATTTTTAACTTTGTTTTTATTTAAATTCTTATTCTCTGTTTGTTCTTGTGATTTTTTGTTTAGATCTAATTTGGGACAAGTTTACTGTGTTAATCTTAATTGCAACTACATGCATGCATGGCAATATTTTTAAAATAGTCTTAGAGAAATCACTATATGTCACAAATAACATGAATTGGTGATGATATTATGACTCCAACTTAGTAAATGGATCAAACCAAAAGTCTTTGACGAAGGAAGTGTGCCATCCTCCTTGAAGAGTGTGGCCAATCTAGAAGGTGAAGGACACTATTCTATTGGATCTTGATTCAGAAACCATCTCTTTGCTATCATATTCTAAAATCTTAAAAGATCTAAAACATGTGCCTCCAAAAGACTTTGAGTTCTACTTATACCACACAATGATTGAGTATGAAAGTGGAAAGCTTATCAATCCTAGATCTAAAGTACTAAGAATGCCTTAAAGTGGAACAACTATCTGGCATGATACATCTTAAGCTTCAAGCCTTATCTATCTACTCTCAATTATTATATATATTGGGCATGGAGTCCAAGAGGGGGTATGGAAATTATCAATGGTGGTAATGGTATATTCCTCAACTAATTTTTTGATAGTAATGGCAAGAGGTTTTCTCTTGAGAAAGGTTTGTGGTATGACAATAACAAATCGATAGATTACCATGAAATGGAATCCATGTAATCCTATTATGAAGGTTCGATTTAATAATTTATATGTATTTAGTTAAGACATTCAACCCGCCTCTAGATTACGAGATAAGAGAATGCTAGACAAAATCAGTTCTTTCCTAAGATATCATATCCACTCTATCTATCAAAAAAAGGGAAGCTACATGATTCGATATGAATGTATTTAAGTATTAGTGCCAACTCCTCTATGTATCATAAAAGTCTTGACATTTAGAGTAATCAAGGGGATGCATACTCTATTTTCTTAATTATAAATGGATCCTAACTTCTTATAACTTTTTTGGTTTATTTAGGAACAAATAGAGGTTATGTTTTTATCCACCAAAGAATAAAAAGGTTTGAAAAGAGAAAATTGAGAAATTTTATATTTTGATCAAAATATCTTATATGAACTAAATCCATGAAACTTTATGAAATGGGAATAGATATATTCCTTCTATAGTTGCTCAAGTATTTGATGAAATGACTCCAAGCTTCATTTAATCATATTGATTATGATGGATTTCAACTTGTCAAACCAAGAAATAGACCCCCAATGTTCATTACTAAAACAATTTTTGGGATATCACTAAGGGTCATAAAATGTATCCTCTCTCCTATGAGTAATAGAGTCAGTGTCTTCAATGAAATTCTAAAACTAAGGTTAGAAGATCCCAAACCAAAGTGCAAATGAATACATTCATATACTTGACCATTTGGAATGTAAGAGGGATTGGTAATAAAATTATAGTAATCCTAGAGGAGTTAATAAGAATTTTTAGTTAGTTTATCATTCTTAATGAAAATAAGATAAAAATAAGAAGACTTACATGAGGTATATTCATGCTTACAATTATATATATCATCATGACTCCCATATTTTTTGTAGAATTTTAGTTCTTTGGAAGCCAAATTATTGTGAGGTTACTAAAATCTCTAATACTAATCAACCCATTCATTTTAAAGTAATCATTGATCGTAAAATTAAAATATTTCTAGGTTCTTGGCTCATTATGCGCATAACAATGATCATGATAAAATAAGATTGTGAAGTGTTGTTGAAAACATCATTAAAAAATATTTGTGGTCCTTGGCTCATCTTGTGAAATTTTATTGTTGTGAGAAAATCTTTCATAAACATTGGTAAAAATCATTTCATTGCAATATAATTGCTTGGTTTTAATAATTGTGTACTTGGTTGTGGATTCTTTGAACTTGATCTTTTTGCTCCCTTTTATAGGTGGGATAACCACTAGGATGGATTAAAGTTTTTCACCTCCAAGATAGATACAATTCTCTATAATTTGAATTCCTCAATGACATTCTTGAGTTTTTTTGTGGAAGCTAACTCTGATAAAGTTAGTGACCGTATAATTCTCTCTAAAGATTGGTAATCTAAGAATAATTATATCTCATTTTACATTCACGAAGACATTAATTTATCACGATGATTCTTAAATGTGATTAAAGATGATTGTGACTATCATTTCAAAGGCTACTCCATGTTCCATATTTATTAGTGTGGCAAATAAGATGGCAGGTTAATGAGATATATGTTACTGGTAGATGACAAACATACCTATACTATATATAGGAGAGGAGGCAATTAAAAGGAATCATAACTTAACTGTAATGGGACAAGACAATTATGCCCATGTACACAACAAACTAATTAATATAATACCCCCCTAAAGCTAGAGTATGGTGAAATATATGTCTAGCTTGTTAATACATGAAAAAGATAAATGCATACAAAAATTATTTTTTTCTTACAAGAAATGATCTCCCTCCAAATCTTACAATGAAACATTTGAATCTCTCTAAGACTCCCCTTGACGAAAATAGCACATAGCCAGTAGTAAGCAATTTTCCCCCTGATAGAGGTAACGTTGATGCAGATGGAATAACATCAAAATAGACTCCTCTTGAAATTGATCATTGCCAAGCTGGTAGAAGCAAGAAAAAATAATTATATAAAAACATGGACAAGCATACAAAGCAATATATGGTGGTGAATTTATGTAGAAGTCATCTAAGTCACAATTGTTTTCATAGTAGTTCTGCACGAGAAAGATCAACACTTGAATAATATACGGTAGATGGAGCGATGCTATAGGAATATGTTACATAGAAGGAGAGCACATATATGAGTCATGCTACTATAGGAACATGCACTATAGTAGTTGTTAACAAAAAAAATGAATATGCAGAACCTAGACAAAATGGTCAGATGATATGGTTTCTTCTTTTATCTTCTCTTCTTCATCTCATCTCTTCCTCTACAAATATTCTTCTATTATTCCACTCACACCAACCATCAATAGGATCATAAGAGTGGTTGAGGTGTAAATTCATAAACATCACTAGAGGAATAGATATGTAAAGGGAGATAGAGAAACTAAATCCCTATCAGTACAAAAGGTATGGTAGGAAGAATAAAGTACGAAGATATATAAGCACAGTGGCAAACTAAAATCACACGTATATAGATGGTGTGACATGTAAAAAGAACTAACCTAATTTAGATAAAGAAACTTAGCCACGTGGGTTAGGGGAACCACATGGAGAGGGGAAAAATTAGTATGGTGTCCCTTCTTTTTTTGTGCTTTATAAATTAGCACGGGGTCTGTTATTTTCTTCTATTAAAGATGAACAAGGAAATAGAAAGAAGTCACATGGACTAGACCACTATCATCATGACCTTTGATATTGTGGCCTTAATACCTTGACAATTGAAACTCAATCTATTTGAATATTTTCCTATTTATCTTCCTTTTGTTGGCAGTGAAGAACTTGCCATCATGATCTTTAGAGAGTCAGACATCCACACTCGCTTCCTTTTTCTCCCCCTCACTTGTAGATGGGTGTGGTATTATGGAGATTGTGATTTAAATGAATAAACACAGAAAAATTCCGTTCATGTCATTTTCATTTCTTTGTTAACCCATCAAATCATTAAAAAATAAAAATATCAAGACCAACTACCAACCAGATCAAGGAATGATAACCGTCCAGGCAAGATGGAGTAAATAAGGACAAATCTATAGGAAATTTCAACAAAAATTATGAATGCCAAGGAGGGAGTAGAATCTCACATGGGAATAGAGTCGTTGGTCTTCAGGTCCCTTTGACAATGATGTATAGAAGACAAAGCACCAAAGTGTCATTGCAAATGTGATGATCAAGTTGTGTTTAGGGAGGAGTTTAATCCATGATCTTTTGGAGAACATGTTGTTGTAAACGGGTGATAGATAGTAGGAGCACTAACTTGAGTGTGATCTGATCCATTCACCTAACATAGATAGATAGAATGTTGAGTAGTCATGGTGGAGATCATAGAAGATGTGTTGATTTTTCTTAGCTCTTAAGATAGAAGCTAGAATCAGGGAAGATCTAGGAAAGTGATGATTGTATAGATAACACTTGGCAAAGTAGATAAACATTGATGATGGTTGGGGTGGATAAAATTAGGAAAAAGATTGTATTTTCAGGATATAAGAAGAAGGGATACGGACATGATGATCAAGATGATGGCTAGATGATGGTCAAGAGAAGAACAAAATGATTGTCTCCCATAAGAGGAGGCTCTCTCTTTTTCTCCCTAGGTTAGGATCGATGATCTGATAATATGCAGAAAATAACATCAAAGTTTAATGAGATATTTGTTATTGATAGGTGGCAATCTCGCCTCCTATATATATGAGAAGAGGAAAATACATGGGAGCATAACTTAACACTAATGGGCCAAAACAATTAGGCTCATATACATAATAAACTAATCAATATAACAATCCCCTTCAAGATAGAGCATGTGAATATGTTTGCACCTATCTCATTAATGTATCATTGTATTTTCCAGATGGCATTAGAGTATTGATCCTAACCTAGGGGTAAAAAGAAAGTGCCTCTACATGCGGGTGGCCATCATATCCTTCTTGGCTTGACCGCCCGTCATGCATCATTCCAACCACCATGGTCGTATCTGCTATTCTTCTATTATAAAAATCTTTATTTGCAATATCCAACTTGTCCATCATCAAAGTTTATCTACTTTCCCATGTATAATTTATGTAATCCTCACTTTCACAGATCATCTCAGATTCTAGCCTCCATCTTTAACATTTTTCCATAATCAACACATCTTCCCAGATCTCTGCCCTGGCTTATTAGCTTTATGTCTATCCACATTAGGTGAATGGATCAAATCACACTCAAGTTGGTGATACTCCTACTAGACATCATCCCACTGGAAGTAGCATGTTCTCTCAGATATTATGGATTAAAATAAGAATTTCTTAATCTAACAATAAAAAGCTAAAGCCAAAATTAAAGTTTGGGATCAAATTAGATTGAATATAAATTAGGCTTCCCATAGAACTGGACTATTGAAGTTTTTTTTATTCAGTATCTATCAAGTTCTTTCATTGGTGAAATTTCTAATAAATTAAAACCCTCAAATGGTATCAGAATGGATATTATAGTTCTCCTTATCTTTTTGTGATGTGATCCTAAGGTTCACTCAAATGACAAAGAAGAAATTAAACTTGAACAAATTCCATTCCATTAGGATTCAAATACTTGTTTATCTCTCATATAGTTTTTATATATGGCCTCTTTATGTTTTTAACCCTACTCCCAAAATTCTCAATCTATTCACATAATTTTAAGAAATTTAGGAATCAATTAGGGTTAATTGTAGCAGAAGTTATTGAATATGGATAATGGAAGGTTTGAAGGTAAAGTTATTGGTGTAGGCAACTAGATTAGAGCTGATTCATTTTATATTGTCTTATCTTCATGTCCACTAGACTTATTATTTCACTCTTCCTAGTTCTATTATTCATGATAATGAAAGGACATGCAAGATTTTTCTCTAGAAAAAATTGATGATAAAACTTCTTCTCGTCTTACAAGATGGAATGAAGTTACTCTTTCCATGAAAGTAGGAAATTCAAGGATCAATAAAGTTAAAGAGATGTCTGGTGCTTGTCTTATTAATATACCTACTAAAAAGGATATGTTTTTAGTCAAATGCACAAATTATAAGTACTTAAGAAAAGCCTCCTTATAGTATGTAAATTCCTCTACCAATATGTCTTGGTTTTTCTCTTAGATTCTAAAAAAAGAGGGGAATTACTCTGGTTTATTGACTTTTGAATATACAATGGGTCTTACACCAAATGTTATTTAGACCCTTTGTTTCTAAAAAAAAATCATTCAAGATAATATTATTAAGGAAGATTTCCTTATGATAGTGAGTGACGTTGTCTGTAATTCACTTCTTTTGTTGAAAGAAACAATTAAAGAAGAAACTGAAATTAGATAGTATTGTTGATTCCATCTCTAAACCTTATGATATAATGATTCTTTCTTAGTAGGAAAATTCTAGTTCTCCTAAGGTCAAAGATGTGTGGGAAATCTCAAGATACATAGAGATTGCACATGATAATGCAAAATGGATTCAAAAAGTAAATTTTATAGAGGCATGCAAGTACATATGTGGAAGAGTGTTGTCAACGAGTTATTGACCAGTGATTATGATAGAAGGAGAGGACTTCAAATTGCATCTATCTATCTTTTGAATCTAAGTGGCTATGAAGATGTGTTTCATATTGTGCTCAGTTACACTTATGTAAGTTCTTATTTCACTCTTGCAAAAAGGGGTATGTATCTATATATACAACCAAAGAATTGGGGTCATTTAATTATTTATCAAATTGTTGAGAAAAAATAATGCATGATTATTTTCTATTCCACTTGGTGAAATAAACCAAAGAGTTTATAGAAACATATCTAGTTTGGATGTAGTTATCTGTAATTCAATAAAAATATATAATTTTGGCCTTTTGAATATCAAATTGAAGCTTAATGATGTGTGGATTTATAAATTTGTGTCATCTTTGTTTATAAGGAATTATCAATGATTTATTTTTATTTGCTTCTATACATAGTTTGTATACTCTGATCAGGAATGTTGTATGGATTCTCTTAGTATTAGTTATCAACTAAACTTTGATATTTAATATTTTTTTATTCAACTCTGTAGTTGTAAAACGTGAAGGATGGGTAGTCTTATATTTTCCCTCACGAAAGGTTTTTATGCCTCATAAAGTAAGACATATATTGACTATTTGAAGAAATATTCTTGGCAGTCCAATTTTGAAGTTTCATGTTTAGATTTCAAGTTTAATAATTTAGTGGTTACATGTATTCATGATGGTATATATTTTGGCAAATGATATTTATCATATTTAAGACCTAGTTTGAGATTCATGTTGAGCCTTTTTCTAATTCTATTATGATGTGAATGGTAGTTCTATTTGTTTGAATCTTATATCAATGCAAGTATGCCATGCATCATTTAGTCATGTGAATGTTGATACATTAATTTGCATAATGAAACTAGATATTTTTCTTGAATACGTTTTTGACAAGTGTGAAATTTTTGTACATGCTTAATATGAAGACCTTTTCATACTATTGATAGGATTTTAAAATTCTTGATTTAATTCATACTAATATTTGCAAGTTTAATGTGATTGTAATGAAGGATCACAAGGGTTATTTCTTAATTTTATTTTTGATTGCAATATATAATATCACATTTACTTATTTAAAAATAAAGACGAAGCACTTGGTAAATTTAAATCATTAAGAAAGAAGCACAAACCAAAATAAGAAAGGTTATTAAGTGATGAAGGTAAGATAGGTGTTGATAATACACATTCAACAAGATAGGGGTTGATAATACACATTTAACATGTTCTTAGACTCCCTGGCATATTATATGAGGAGATCTCTCCATATTGAACAAACCAACGGGATTGTTGGATGAAAATATTATACATACAGTAAATACCCTTATCAAGTTCTAATTTACCAAACTATATGTAGGGGATATTGTGAGTATGACTGAATTCTCTACAAATATAAGGAACATATCCCTTTTGAGTTGTGAAGAAGATACAAAAAAAGTCTCAAATCCGTTCATGTGTGGATTCTCCTAGCAAAGATATTTGCCTGTGGACACAAGCATTAGAAATTGGGTTGTTTTTCACTTCGAGAAATATCTTTTAACTATCCATATTGTTTCGTGACACTTTTTTATTTGGATTCTTTGTTTGATTCCATACCTTCACATCCAAAACTCAATCCCATCTCTATCAAATTAAGGAACCACTAATAAACCTGTCTTTTACCTCCTGTGTTATATGTACCAGATTGTTCTGGATTGATTACAAAATACATTTATATATGCCAATTTACAATTTAAGTCCTTCCACGATATTTTTCCCTCTTTTAGTTTGTCCCTAAACTCCCTCATACATCAATACCAATGTAATCATCTTCTTCAACCCTTGAAAATAGATGTAGGCAATTTGAGGTCATTTGTCTTAATTCTTTTGACGTCCTTCCTCGGCCTTCTGCTTTCTTGGTAGGTGTCAAATCCCATAAAATGATTCTAATTTGAAGTACCTATGTTCTTCCCTTGTACCAAAACTTAGGCTTCTTGTAAAAGATCTAGAGGGGGGTGAATAATTTTTTTTATAATTAAATATAATTAAAACACTCAACCAAATAAGGAGGAGGAAATAAGTAAGACACTTTTGTTCGGAGTGGTTCCAACCTTTAAATTCAAAGGTTGTTAGTCCACTACCCAATTGGAGATAATTGGGATTTTGAAAGTAATTAATTTTATTTACCTCTCAAGGATGTTACAATAAAATACAATCACCTTCCTTGAAGTAGACTTCTCCTAGAAGTAGACTTCTCCTAGAAGTATCCTCAACCTCCTTGAAGCATCCTTGTTTGAAGTAACTTCAGCCTTTGGGGCAGCCTTCTCCTCCTAGAAGTAGTTCCACCACCTTGAGATAGCCTTTTCCTTTAGAAGTAGCTCCAACCTTCCTTGAAGCAGCCTTCTTTGAAGTAATCTCAAGAACCTCTTGAAGTATCCTTCTCCACCAAGAAGTAGCTTCAACCAATATCTCCAAGTAGCCACCATAATCTTGGAGTAGCCAAGGAGCACAAGTAGCTTTAACCTGTGAAGAGGGATTGGAAGAAAGGAAGTAAACCATTTGAGTATAGTGCTTTGATCCTATATCAAACATTAGACCTCTCAAACCACTTAGGATGGACATTTCTATGGGGTGGCTAAGTGGATATGGCTATAGGCCACTAATTTGGAGATTGTAGAACAAGATGGCAAGTGTTGCTTAGATTTGTTGCTCACTAGCATGAAATCTCAAGTGTAGATTGTATATTCTAGGTGTCCTGAGGCCTTATTTATAGGAATGGCTTGAAAGTACTTAGGGACATTCTATGGAGTGTTTAGAGTGTTCTTAGTGTTTAACTAGTCGTTAGGTATACATTAGTTGGCTAGAAATGGCTAATTTTTTTGTGTTTAGAAGAAACAATCCAAAACCCTTCTCTTCCGACAAGTTTGTCGACTGAGCAGTGTCTCAGTCGAGCATTTCTTCAAACAAGACTGGGTTTAAGGCAAGTATGTAGCAATGTATATTTTTAGCTCCCAATTACTAACCACTTGGTCTAACGGTCACAAGTCTTGGATCGAGATTTGCTTGGTCGACAATATGTTCGACCAAAACCCATTTTAGAGCACAAATGTATAAGTTGTTAAACAATGCTCATAAGTTCAACCAAGGTGGTTCTCGATCGACAAAAACTTTGACCGAGTGTGTCTAGGCTGACAAGTTTCTCGACCGATGATGTCTCTATTTCAGTTTTGAGAATCACCTATTAAGTGTGTGTTTCAATGAGTGATGGTGACTCTAACTTTTGGGGGAACCTATCTATGGGTGACAAGTGGATAGGGAATATCTTACACTTGATTTACATGATGTCTATGTACTTGTACATTATATTTTTGTACAAGTATTTGCAATTGAGTACAGTCATGAATACATATACAATTAAACGCATTTTGATCTTCAATTTACATGGATCTTCATCTTTCCATTTAGTAGAATCTCCTTATTACCTTGATCCCTGAAATACTCAAATAGCACATTATATCCACAAGTATGAAATGTTTGTAATCATCAAAACAAAGGGTATACTAATGTCCAATTTAGCCAACAATCTCCCCCTTTTTGAAGATGATAAACATTTCTAAAATATAATAAAAATAATTGAGTTGAGATGAATTTCATACCTATGATTTACCTAAGATAAAAAAATTATCTTATTTTAATAAAATGTTTTCTATTTATTCCTAATGAGATATGGAACATAGTATCCATCTCTTAAGGAAATTTATCATCAATTAATGTCAAGCCAAGAGATGATGAAACTCATTTATTTTGGGTTTTATATTATTTCTTCCCCTTTGTCATTTGAAAAAGATACCATGAAATGGGATACTCCCCCTCAATATCAAACACAAGTTGTAAAGAGAAAAGCAAAATGATGAAAAATGTCTAATGAAATCCAAAAGATAATTTGTTTATTATCATGATCAAGGGAATACAAACAAGCTCAATTTCATTAATAACAACATAGGATAACAGCATAAGCTTCACTAGAGGGATCACATAAGCTTTACTCCTCACTACATAGGACAACATCATTTGAAAGAGTTCAATATTACATCAACCTTTGGATCTTTCCCAAGAAATGGAGCATCACCATAATACTTGACAAGTGTTTGCCAATCAAGTGCACCTATCTTGCTAAGAGCATATGTTTCTAGAAATGTAGGTTCCCAATCAAATCTGAAGTGAGAAGTTATATCCTGGAGTTACATGGGTGAGTATTGGGTATGGAAAAGATCATGTGAAGATGGTGGTGGAACTTGGGTGTATTGTATTGAGGGGTTAAAAGGATAGAGGCTCCCGGGATAGAGTGTATACGGGTATGTGTTAGGAACATTGGGGGAGAAATCTTGCATTCTTTGGTTGAGATAGGTCATGGCTTGGTGGATGTAGTCTAATTGTCTCCCAAGATGATAGGTGCTCCCTTTGAGATAGAAAACATCATTGGATAGATATTCTATGAATTCGCTAGGAGGAGTAGGGGATGGAGGATTTGCTTCAATGGATGTCTCTCCTTCGGTCCTAGCTCTCTTGTACCCAAATTCAATTCCCATTTTATCTATAGTATTTTTGGTAAGTCTTTTAGGATGCCTATCACACTTGTAGCCTAAGTCATATAGGTTTTTGTCAAGAGAGTATTGGATAATTTGGCACACAAAATCATCATAGGAAGGATTTCCAGAAAAGTCAAACATATTGGATAGGATGATGTGGATAAAGTTTACAGGAATGCTTTCTAGTATAACATAGATGAGGCACATCAATGTCACGGAGAGGTGGAAGGGGAGGTCGAGGTCGCGGGAGGGGGGCTAAACCTAGGGGCAGTGCCAATCTAGGGACGGGGACACCATCACCAAAACATTCATCGGTTCTTCCTGAGAGTTCAAACGAGGCTGAAGGAGTGCGAGGGACCCCGTCACCCCAGATCGGTGACAATCCTGGAGCTTCGCCCTCCTCAGTAAAACTCGCAGCCTCACCTTCTTATATGACTCGGCCGCCGGAGGAGAGTGGGGTCTCATCGGCAAGCTACAAAGTGATCGACTGACTGTCTACCAGTAGATCAGGGGTGCCTTGTGAAGTTGCCCCTGCTATTGACTTCATCGAGATGGAAGTCATCGATGGGGTCAAATGCTTTTCCATCTCAAGTGAGGATGAACCCCTCCCTTCTTGGTAGGAGTACGCCTCAATTAGATTCACGGGGAGAAAACCTTTCCGTAGTCAGCTCCATGGTTAGATCCGTCGCCAGTGGAGGCCCAGCGGTCCTTTCGATATCATTGAAGAGGAAACAGAGGGATTCGTCGTGAAGCTTCTGACGGCTAAGGAAAGGGGGAGTATCATTGAAGAGGCTTCATGGATGATGGACGAGTCTCTCATCATCGTCCAGGCTTGGGAGCCGGGTCTTCCGCTCCAGGCTCTTTCCTTCTCCAAACTTCCTGTGTGGATCACGCTCGGGAATCTGGGGATGCACTGGACCGCGAAGAGACTTAGCGGCGTTGCGAGTTTAGTTGGTAAGCCCCTTGACATTGAAGATGATAGCCTCTCTGTCCATTGCCTGGGTGACGCCACTGTGTGTGTGGAGATCGCAGCCAGTTCTGATTTCCCACGAAATGTCAAGGTCAGAGTAGATGGTACTCCCAGTAACCTAAAGGTCAGCTATGTGGCGAAGCCTCAAGTTTGCTCTAGCTGCTCTCAGTTTGGCCACTGTCTGCCCTCTTGTCCCAGCGCTACAGGGAGCAGGCCGATGTCGAGTCAACTGCAGTTAACAGTTTGGAAGAATGCAAGGAGGCAAGGTGCTCGACGCCCTATTGAGGAGAACATCCCCTTCTGTGAAGACGGTCCTAACTTTTACCAAGAATCCGAGCAAAAGGTAGATGAAGCTCCCTATTATGTACAGCTGGAACCAGATATGAAAAGTAGGTCTCCTGCAGAGAATGTGGGCGCTCTGAATTTGGACTGGGAGCTTTCTTATTCCAAGTCGATTGCTACCCCTCCCTGTTTGAAGCAACTTGCTCAGGATACAGGGATTGCCTTGGAATATCACCAGAAATACTCTTGGAATTCTGATGATGGATCCATGATCAGTTCTGATGATCTCGACCCGGAGGTGTTTGAGGATTTTAGGGTGAACAAGGAACCAAGGTCTAAGAAAAAGAAGAAGAAACACAGGCGGACTGGAACTGAAGAGATTCCCATGTTATACTTTTCTGGGTATGTTTAGAATCCCTTTTAAGATCCTTCCGTGGATGGGTGTGCTGGCATCTTAACAGGTGTTATATTCAGTTTGAAGTGAGCTTGTTTTTCTATTGATGAGCCTGGTCTGTAAGTGGCCGGTTGGACTCTCTTCGTGCAACACAACTATGTGGGTGCGCAGACTGTCAGTGTTCATGGATTGACGATGGCTGGATGCTGAAGACCTAGGTTTGTCCTGGATGGGGTTCCTTTAGTCTGTATATGTCGCCTGAATAGTTACCTATCATGTATGGATCTGGGTTAGAAGTGGCAGTTTACCTATCTCCAGGGAGTTTGTATGATGTGGCAGGTCATGCATTTCTCATCTTCTCCTTGTGCATCTCTCAGCAATCAGCCAACTCAAGTTGCGGATTAAGATGTGTCTGGAGAATAGTCTCTAGTAAATTAGCTAGGAGCTTCACATAGATATTTTTGTGGGTGTGGTTAATGTTTCTGTGTGATCTTCTTCTTCTTTTCTAGTTCTGTTCTTCCTGATAGGTCTCTATGATGCTCTTGGTTTTCGGATTTCTGAGGTGTTTTCCTTGGCTCTGATTTGATGTGCTCTTCCTGCGTGGAGGCACATAGATCTAGTTTTATTTTGAGGCACTTTTGTACCTAAAGTTTTTGGTTTAATAGTAACACATTTTTTTGCTGACCAAAAAAATAGATGAGGCACATCCTAAATTTTGGGGATTTAGTTTTTTTTGCTCTAGGGTAGATGTTATGGGAAATAATTAGGTTCACTACCCTAGCTTCAGGGGTTAGCATAATAAGTTCCCCTATGCTCATGAGAAGAAGTGTTGGGAAGGAAAATAGCCTTTTTGATGTCACCTAGGTTAATGGTGTTATCTTCGGTGTAAAGTTTGGAGAGAGAATTTATGGTGGTTAGGTCTATAAAGTCTTCATATTCTTCGACATCTATATTTAGCATTTTAAGAATGTCATTTTTGAAGAAACAGAAAGCTAACCCATCAACCATGGAAGTGAAATAAAGTGGGTCATTGGAGTCCCTAGTAAGGTTAGCATAGAAGTCATTAACAGCTTAGGTGGACCAGAAATGGAAGGAAGTGGTAAGAAACTCTGTTAGATGTTGCACCTTGAAGAGCTCGGAGAGATCAAGAAGTGTGATGAAGTCATCGATGTCCATCGGGCGTCGAGGAAGAGGGGTCTTCGAGGTGAGCTTTAGGTAGCGTTCTCCAGTAGCAATGTCATTGAAGGGAATGTTGTTGATGACGCTCAAAGCTGGAGTGACTGTTCTTCCCTTCCTCACAGCTACTTGCTTCTTCCCACCGCAAGCTTAAGAGGAAGCCATGTTGAATAATTGGAGGTGGAAGAAGATCTAGGGATGGTAGTGGAAGAGTGTTGCTAGAGAATAGCTCTAAGGAACAGTAGAGAAGTAATGGAGAAGAGAGGAATTATAGTGTGAAGAAAATGGGCAGATTGGGGTCCTTTTTATAGAAAAATAGACTCCTGCTCGATCGACAATTTTTTCGACAGAGAGTCCAACGGCTCTTTTCCAATGACTCCTTGTAACAGCAAGTTTGGTCGACTTTTAGGATTTTAAATTTTGGTCATTGCAATCGAGGATTTAGTTGAAAATATTTTTGACTGAGGGAATTTGTGTAAAAAAGTTTTGGTCTACGAGATTTCTAGAAGGATCTTAGTTGAGAATCGCATTCCCGATCGAGGGTCCCACCGAGTGAAACTTGATCAAGATTTTCTTTCACCTGAGTATCTTCTCGGTCCACAATATTGTCATGCGGACATAATATTGTGAGTATTTTTGTTGAATTAATTTGAGCTTATTTAAGTGCTTTTTCATGATAATAAACTAGTATGACTAATTAAAGGAATGGTTCTAAAATTGAATGCACTACAATCACGTGAATTTTAGAAAATTATCAAGAATTTTGAGCACAGATATCAAGGAAAACATCTTCTAGGGGAGTAATGAGTAAGCTCTTTCTAATATACTAAAATTGATCCATAGTAAGAGGTTTGGTAAAGATATCAGCTAATTGTTCTTATGTATCAACATTATGAAGGGATATGTTTTTTAGACATATGATCTCTTAAGAAATGATGTCTAATCTCAATATGCTTGGCACTTAGTTCCAATGATGGTTTTGTCTTGAGGTTTAGGAACTAAGTCCCATATGTTATTTTTTGTAAATTTATTTAGTTCTTCTTTCATAGACATTATCCAATATTCATATTTTAGAGCTTCATTTACCTTTTTAGGTTCAACAATTGATACAAATGCCATGTTTGCAAGATCTCTAAATGAAGATTGGGTTTTTATTTTATCTAAAGGATTTCCTATGATTACGTATTGAGGATGGTCCTTGATTAATCTAGGAATTAGTTGTTGTGCGTCATTATTATGTTGTTCAATTTCAGAATTTTGATCATATTTTATAGATATGGTTATGTCCTCAATTTGATGAGTAATGTCATTTAAGTTTTCATTTTCAATTTCATTTTTAGCACTTTGTGTTGTCATTTCATGAAATGTGATATGCATTAATTCTTCAACTTTTCTAGAGATGGTATTATAGATTCTAAATGTCTTACTAGAAGTTGAATTTCCCAAGAACAATCCTTTATGTGATTTAGGTAAAAATCTATCTCTATCATCCTTTGTATTTAAGATGTAACAATGTGTACCATAGGTCTGAAAATAGTCAACTCCTGGTTTCTTATTGAAGATGGAGTTTTCTTAAGATGAGAGTGAATTGTTACACAATTTAACACATAACATGATGTATTTACTATTTTAGCCCAAAATGTTATAGGTGTATTATGTTCAAGTAATATTGTTCTAGCCATTTCTTGTAAGGACCGATTTTTTCTTTCAACAATGCCATTTTGTTGGCGAGTGCGTGGAGCTGAAAAAGTATGAGTGTACCCTTGGGGTGTACAAAATTATTCAAAGATGTGACTTTCAAATTCCCCACCATGATCACTCCTAATGATACATATTTTGTTTTGTAGTTGATTTTCAATTTAGAACAAAATTGAATGAATATTTTAATTATGTCATCTTTAGTTGAAAGAAAATGAACCCATGTGTATCTACTATAATCATCAACAATAACAAAGCAATATCTTTTGCCGCCGATAGATTGAGTTATCATAGGAACAAACAAATCCATATGAATGAGTTCTAATGATCTAGTAGTACTAAGTAAGGTTTTGGATTTGAAAGAAGTTTTATTTTGTTTGCCTAGAGTACATGGTTCACAATTTTTAGGTCTATCAAAAGAGAGTTTAGGTAAACCACGAACAAGATCATAATTAATTAGCTTTTTAATAACATGTGATCTTTCATGACCTAATTTTCTATGCCATAATTATAAAGATTCATGATTTACAAGAAGACATTTTCTAATAATAGCTTGCATTGAATTTGGTCTAAGTATATATAGATTTCCTATTCTTTCCTTCATAAACAACATTATTAGTGTTCTCTATGAGTAGTTTACAGCATGATTTGTTAAAAAGAACAGCATAGAAACTATGACATAATTGACTAACAGTAATTAAGTTGTGATGCAAACCATGAACAAGTAGAACATTTTTTATTTGAAGATTTGTACCAATATTACCTATTCCAATAATTTTACCTTTGGCATTATCTCCAAATGTGATCGTTCCACACTTTTTTTTCTTTAAATGTTTGGAAAGTGTCTTTGTTTCCAGTCATATGTTTGGAAAAACCACTATCAACCACCCAATCCTTCAAAATAGATAGATTTTGGTACCCATGTGGTGGTCCTTTTGGTTAAGTGTATTTATATAACATTTTATATTTTAGAATAGCTTATTATGAAGAGTTTTTGTATGTTTAGAGCAAAAAAGTTGAATATAGTCACATGCTTATTTTTTTAATAACAATTGCTTTACAAAACTATGCTCGGTCGACTATTTTCTCGACCGGAAATCTTCTCGGTCAAACTTTTTGTCGATCGGAAAGTTTTGCCAGAATATGTAGCTTTTTATAGAACACCCCTTGGTCGATTATTTCTTCGACCAGAGAGGTTCTTGATAGAAGACTTTGTCGAATGAGATGAGGTTCCGTTGATTCCAGTAAGTGTATTAATCTCAATCATGTTGTCATATCCAATCAAATTATACAAGAATATGCAAGTTAAAGCATAGTATAGTTGAGATAAGACAACAAGGTTTTCAAATTAAGATTAGGTCAAATCTCAACTAAGTATTCCATGTTTCTTAGTTTGTGGTATTGGAATCCAAACTAAATCTTTGTCCCTATTTTTCTTGTAAGTGCATAAAAATGAGTAATGTCCAAGATGTAAATAGTAATGACAACAGATGAAATCAATTTCATTTCTCTTTTTATTATTGTGTTTATGAGTTTAATTATTTTTGGGTACATACATGACTTTAGTCTTGGGTATTTATGACTTTTTAGCTATAGGTTTTTGACAGGATTTATCTTTGGGTACATAACCTAGGCCTCTCCTCCCAATTTGATCAAATGAGTTCTCTAAGATTTTATCAAGAATCTCATTATTTTTCAAGCTATTAATATCTTTTTGCAACTTAGCAATTTCATCCATTTTCCTTTTAATGTTTAGCTTTGCTTGATCCAAATTAGACAACAAGTTATCTCTTTCTTTGACAAGAGCATCATAATCCAAATGAGTGCATAGAATAGGTTGAGTTTGAATATCATTTATTTTAGCAAGCAATTCAAACTTTTCTTGGCAAAGATAATTCTAGTTTGTCTCTAAAGAAAGTAACTTGATATTAAGCTCATTGATAGAGGATTTTAAAGTATCTCTTTCATATATGAGACTTTCATTTTCAGAAGAAAGCATATATAACTTAGCATGCAAATCATCATTTATTTTTGTAAGCTTCTTTAATTACTTTTTACAATCAACATATATATCATGTATTTCTTGAAGACTAGTAACTAATTCTTCTTTAGATAATTCAATAAGGATTACCTCACTTGAGTCTTCATTTTTATCTTTCTTATCCATAATACATTCAGTTCTTCCTCTCCACTTTCACTATCATCACTTGATTCATCCCAAGCCACTTTGTAAGCTTTATCTCCCTTGTCTCTTTTCTTGAAGGAAGACTTCTTCCCATTCTTGATTTTTGGACATTCATTCTTCACATGTCCTTTTTTGCCGCATTCAAAACACCTAAGAGAAGGAAGAAGCAGTAGAATTTTTGTTATACTTATACCTACTATATTTCTTAGCATTTATAATGAGTGCATCTTCTTCATCATCTCCTTCACTTGTTTCATCACTTTATTGAGTGATGACCTTTGATTGAGCCTTTTTTGTAGCATTTAAGGAAATATCCTTCCTTTTTCCCTTTTGAAGTTTGGCCTCCAATCTTTATTCTTCTTCAATATTGACCTCGTGAGTCTCTAAATTTCCAATGAGTTGCTCCATCCTCATTGTGGTGAGATCATTAGCTTCTTCAATGGCCGTCACCTTTGGCTAGTATTTTGGAGGCAAAGCTCTAAGTATTTTGGACACCTGATTTTCTTCACTTATATACTTTCCTAATGCACGTACGATATTAACAATGGAATAAAATATTGTATACATTTCACTAGTAGATTCATTAGGTTTCACATGAAATTGTTCAAACTTTTATTTAAGCATATTAATTTTGGTATTTTAAACTTGGGTAGTACCTTCATGTGTTATTGAAAGTTTATGCCATATATCATAAGCTGTGACACATGAAGATTTTCTATTAAACTCACTTATAGAAATAGAATATGTATTATTCTTACTTCTTTCACATTTAATTGAACTTGTTTTATCATATTTGTATCCCATGTTGCATATTCAGTTGTGGAAAGCACATAAAGTGTAAACACCATCCTCCATAGCTCTAAGCTGATTCCTTGGAATTAGAATTGCATTCTTCTTTTCTAGTAGGTGTAGTTGCTTCCATCACAAGGTGGTGGTTGAGTTACATGAGTTCCTTCAAGGTTGAGGTTGCTAAGCAAGTTGTCCCCCATTCTTTAAGACTTGTTAGGGCTCCTTGAGGACCTGCTCTGATACCAATTGAAAGATGTAGAGGGGGGAGAATTGAGCTTTTTAATAATTAAAAATAATTAAAAGACTCAACCAAAGAAGGAGGAGGAAACAAAGAAGACACCTGTGTTTAGAGTGGTTCCAACCTTTGAATTCAAAGGTTGTCAGTCCACTACTCAATTGTCTCCAATTGGGATTTTGAAAGTAATTAATTTATTTACCACTAAACGATGTTAAAATAAAATACAATCACCTTCCTTGAAGTATCCTTCTCCTAGAAGTGGCTTCAACCTCCTTGAAGCAGCCTTCTTTGAAGTAGCTTCAGCCTTTGGAGCAGCCTTCTCCTCCTAGAAGTAGCTCCACAACCTTGAGATAGCCTTTCCTTTAGAAGTAGATTCAACCTCCCTTGAGGCATCCTTATTTGAAGTAATATCAAGAACCTCTTAAAGCATCCTTCTCCACCAAGAAGTAGCTTCAACCAAGCTCCCCGAGCAGCCTCCACAATCTCGAAGTAGCTAAGGAGCACAAGTAGCTTTAACCTGTGAGGGGGGATTGGAAGAAAGGAAGTACATGAATTGTGTATAGCGCTTTGATCCTATATCAAGCGTTAGACCTCTCGAACCACTTAGTATGTGCGTTTCTATGAGGTGGCTAAGAGGCTATGGCTATATGACATGAATTTGGTTCTTGTAGAACAAGATGGCAAGTGTTGCTTATTTTTGTTGTTCACTATAATGTAATATCAACTGTAGATTATATATTCTAGGTGTCCTAAGACCTCTCCTATTTATAGGAATGGTTTTTAAGTACTTAGGGACATTCTAAGGAGTCTCTAGAGTGTTCTTAGTGCTTAACTAGCCATTAGATATTCATTAGTTGGCTAGAAATGGCTGATTTGTTCGTTCTTAAAAAGAACAATCCAGAACCCTTCTCGGTTGACAAGTTTGTCAACCGAGCAGTGTATCGATCGAGTATTTCTTCGATCGAGACTGGGTTTAAGGAAAGTATGTAGCAACATCTATTTTCAACTCCCAACTACTAACCACTTTGTCTAACAGTCACAAGCCTCGGACCAAGTTTCGCTCGGTCAAAAATATATTTGACTGAAACCCATTTTAGAGCACAAATGTGTAAGTTATTGAACAATGCTCATAAGTTCGACCGAGATGGTTCTCGGTCAAAAAAAATTCTACCGAGTGTGTCTCTGTCGAAAAGTTTCTCGACTGAGGATGTTACACCCCGATCTCACAATTTCCTCAAATCATGAGATTAGGGCATAAGATAGGACTTATATGTAACACAAAGAACACCCTTAACTTTTTTTTTCTTTTCTTTAAAACTCTTGTTTCCCCGCATTGAACCACATAACATCTTAACTAAGGAATCTGAACATTTCTTTTACTAATCAGACTTCAATAGTAAAGGTACATGTATAAACATTCATGATGTCTCTCACACCTTATGCACATAAAACTTGCTAATTAGCATACATATCAAAAGAGGAACAACATTACACATCGTAATTACAACTCTCTCTCTTATCTCTTACTGAGGACCTAGAGTGACAAGGACCGACTGACTCAACTAATCTTGTACTTAACTCTTGTAGCAGATCTACACTGATGCTCTAACCATCTTCAAGTCCACGCGGTTAACCCTAAAATGTTTGAGTAGAGGGGTGAGCCTACTCGCTCAGTGAATGAGTACTTCAAGGAAACAGTCTAAGGCACTAATGTGATTACAGATATAACTTTGAATAAACGTTATGAAATTTAACAACAATAAATACTACACTAAGCAGTTCTAAAACAATATAATTGAAATAACAAAGAATGTAAATATTGCATCCAAAGAATAACTACTAGAAGACTATGCTCTAGTCTTCCTTAACTCTTTCATTTATAAGGAACTCTGTGAACCTATATGATCATATTTTAGCTTATGCCCTGATCTATGCAGTGTACTCTGCATAGAGACTCGCAGTGCACTACGGCCACACCGTACAAGACTTAGCGAAACACCCGGGAAATGCTAAGTCTGACGCCAGCCCTGTTCTGCCACAGGACCACAGGCTCTCCAGCCTCAATGCACTACTCTGAGTGCTCTAGACTCCTCCTCTAACCTGAGCACACAGGAGGAGAGTCTCACGGGGTTACCCCCATGACTCCGCATGGATCTTGTTGCAATAACCCCTATTTTCTCCAGTGCCACCGTGACTCCGCACGGATTATTGTTGAACACTGTCTCTCTGTCCTCGTGCCACCATGACTCCGCACGGTTAATGTTGCAACACGAGTTTCACCCCTAAGAAGCAGATCTCTCGAAGGGGTTCTACGGTGTTCAGGGCACCTAAGTCTAACATTAATATTATAGATACATGTAAAATAGAAATCATAACTCATTTTACATTTCTCACAAGGCTCACACGGCCTGCCATATCATATCATATAAAACATCATAGCTCATGTATTCAACATATACCATGTCTCAGTAACATCCCTTTCTAGGGCATGTCATATCTCATCACCTGCAATTTACGAGATATGTATTGAAATATAAGAAGCCCTGCAGTATGTAGATATCAACTCAGGGAGAACAAGCACATAAAGTTAAATGCACTAGAAACATACAATTCAACAGTTAAGTATCACCACATCTCATATCGAGACCTTTCAGGTCACCATAACATGATTCATTGAACACCCTATTCTTAGGGTTTCATTTGCCTTATTCATTCATCACATGCCAACACCCTACTCTTAGGGTTTCATTCGCCTCATTCACCTTTTCATTTACCTCATTCACTTGTCACATGGCTCTCATAAGGATTTCATAGGATATAAGCATTCACTAAATAAAGATTGTTTTCAACAAATCATATACAATTGATATATGTATGAAACCATGGAAATTGAACTAAATTTAGGTTTCCATGTTATTCACTGAGATATCATGCACCAAGGATAAAATTCAAATAAGGTAATCCATG